>JAVIWC010008089.1:0-600000 GCA_031894815.1 Creontiades dilutus | reverse complement strand
CTGCAAAACCCAGAGGATACCCCTGAAGCCAAAAAACACCATGTTTATGCTCAGGCTTAGCGATTCCACATAATGTGAATGGGGAACTTCTGAATATCAGTTTGGAAATTATGACTGTGATAAAAATATGATTAATTATGATTTGAACCTCATACCTTGTAACAAGAATAAATTTCACAGCCAATATTAAGAATTTCTTCGGTAATTCAAGAGTTTCTTGACTTAATAAGTAGGTATGCGTTCTTCGAATTGACATCTCAATTAGTTACATTCATCACAAAAACGATAATATCAATGTATTATATTGCTATTACGGACAAGGTCATCCGGTAGCGATCCCATCTGTTAAACTTTCTTGGTATCGATGACGCTGATAGCTGAAGCATTTAAAAAATAATTCACGGGGCCGCTGCCTACCTTCCTAATGTCCACGTTAGAACGGTGGCACAGATTCTTTTCCTGGAGTTGATTGCGCAAATTATCCACAACGGGCTAAAGGTCCAAAGTTATTTTCGTTTTAAGCTCTCTGAGTAACCTTCACACATATTTCTTATCTTTTATTTTATTACTTGTTGAAGGTTGAGATGGTATATAATGCCCAGAAATCTTTTTCAGCATCAGGTACTTGGTATTTCGTTTTAAATTAATTTTATCGTTGGGTGTGGTACCCAGCTTCCTCGTATCGGCGAGATGACTGTGTAGAACTTCAAAATATTGCAAATAATCTTAAAAGTGGAGAACGATTCACAGGACTAAAATGCAAACGGACATAAAACCACACACATCAATACCTTCAAATGTATTACAGGTCTGTTATTCTGAAGTGGATACAACGATAAAATCGAATTGAAATTGATAAAGATGATCAAAGGGGCATTCCCCAACAACCTTACGAATTAGAGCAAGCCCGGGCGATTAGAAAGTGATAAAATTATGCTTGATGGACTTTACGTTTCGCGCATTCCCAGACTGATGTATTGATTGTTGAGTAATAATAGAGAACCTTCTACCTCTCATCCCGCACATATGCTAAAAATCCCGTCAAAATCGGGTAAGAAATTAGGCTTGTTACAAGAATTTCACTTTCTCAAAATGATAAGATCATGTTGAAATTAATAAGAGATCATGAAGTAAAACTGTTGTTTCCGACTAACATCCATATACCAGCAAAATTGGACCACTAGGACCTCGGAAAATTACGCTAGGTGATTACGCTTGCTCATACGAAGAGAGAAGTATTAATTTTTGTACTATAGATTCCACAGGGTTTACATTTACATCATAACCCGCAAATTCCTTGAAAGTGTCATCAAAGTTGGACTAAAACTCAATTGCGGGCATATATAGCTTTTCGAAGTCAGATTCAGATATTTCCAAACCAATTTCAGAAATTTCCAAATCAATTTCAGATTTTTCCATTTCAATTTCAGACTTTTCCATTTCAATTTCAGAATTTTCCATTTCAATTTCAGAAACCGCTTAATTGCGGATATTGATCACATTCTGATTGAAACGAAAACCGGATATTGAAATCAAAATTCTGAAATTGAAATGGAAAAGTCTGAAATTGAAATGGAAAATTCTGAAATTGGTTTGGAAATTTCTGAATCTGACTTGGAAAAGCTATAAACGATATGCCGCACACACACTGACGGGCAGACACATAACCATAAATAAGCAAGCTCTGAAAAGAAAAAAGCAAGGAAATTCATATTTTCGAGGGCACATTTTTTTCGATATCTTGGTTGAACACAAAAGCTTCCCTTCTTTCGGTATTGAGGAAGCAAAACGATAAACAAGGAGTTCGTATGTGTTGTTGGCACGTACTGAGTCAGATACCCTACATGAAAGGGTGATGGAATAATAAGAATAACGTCGATACCAACATCAATGGGCGGCGACGGAGAAAGTCGCTGGTCTCCGAGTATCGGCATAACACCCTCCCCTGAAAAAAAGTCGTAAAGCCCGATGGGGTGATTTCAAGAAGTTTTTAGTGCCTACCCGATTCTCCTCTCAAGTCGACGCCAAAACACGATGGAAGTTTTTAAAACTATGTAACCGCGTTACTTAGGGAGGTTCCTGCACTATCCAATGTTGTCAACAGTCTTAGGAAAAGTTGGGAAAAATTGTAGGAGCAGTAAAACCCCTAATTAGAAACCCTCAAGAGACATTCCAGAATTACGGATTAATCCAGAGTTGAAACAGTTATCGAATTGCTTTTTTGAGAGACAACCCTCGAGTCTTGGATGAACTCCTTACGGTGGAATGGGATGGTTGGTGTGTTCCACCATCTTGAGTCAGAGATTATCCCTAAAAAAACAGCATTTAGGTAGTTCACTAACCACCTCTGTATTAAATTACAACAGGCAACATTATTTCTATTGAAACACAGGTCTTTAGCGAAATCATCAGTTTCAATCGTTTACTAACGTCGCGGATTTAAGCCGTTTCGTCTCACTTTGCGGAGCTTTGCTTTGCAATCGATTTGTTTGGTTCTTCGACTTAGTTATTATGGTTGCTAACAGGCATATTGATAGTTGTGGTAAATCGTGACAAATGGAGAAGCTTTCGACAAGAATGTTCATGTGAACAACAAGGATGTGTTTCCGCTAGTTCCGACATAAGCTTGAACAATAAGATGCAATCTTGAAGGTGCATAGGGTGAGATCACCTGAGTTGCTTCTAAAACTAATATCTATGGTATTTACCGAACTAATTTCCAATTTGGCATCAGTCCTTTGGCTGTTTACTTTCAGTGGGAGTACTGATTAGCCTGGTTCGACGCACCAATGATTAGGGCCAAAATCCTATCAATTGTTGTATACCTGTCCTGTCGTTAGACAGTTCACCTCTGATCTTGATATCACGTGAATCCAAATCGCTCCCAACCCAGGGGCGTGAGGCAATGGGAAGCCACGAGCGAAATCGTCAGACCTAGTTCCTATCCTCTCTAGAGGACGGCTGGCGACGTCCGCGACACCTCCGGGTAGTCGGACGAAAATCCAAGGTGGAATTCCTTGTTTACTTTACTTACTAATATCTATGGTATTTACCGAACGAATTTGCAATTTGGTAAGTACTCTTCTTAAAACTTGGACTTGAAATGCACAGGCACAGAATCAGCTAAGTGGCTCCAAAACCAAATTCAACCAAATCAATCCTGAAGCTGAAATATGGTGGTACCCGTAATCTTGAAGGCGCACAAAGTGCAGATCAGTTGAGTTGTTCCTAAAGCTTTCATACCTTCACCATATCAACGGTAGGAGACCAAAATTTGGAGGGCAACCTCCATAGGGCAGGAACCTGAAGGTCCTACTTCTCCCTCGTTAATGTCATTATCTAGATATATTGTTTAACCTATCATGGGAAAATTATAACTTACCATTTCGTTAGAGAACTGAGAGTTTCACAGTGGAATGAAACTTCGATTTGTTGTACAGATACCAAAATTGTATCAAGTTATTTATCAGAGGCGTGTGAAGACCGACAATATTATATCCCACTTGAAGGGGCGGTGGTAAATGAAACCACCTCTACCCGTTGAAACACCGATCATGTGATTCTAAGTTCATGTTAGGAGTACAATAAATTAGGAAGGTGTTCCAGCCACCGAGCTTGGGAGGCGTTTTTTATCTTTATTTCAGCGAATTCTTGGTAGAAGCCACTTTGCGAGCCCCCGGGCAATCTTGGAGCGTCCATCGAGAAAACAAGCAAAATGTCCGAGGGAGGACGCATCCCTTCAGAGAAGTTTGTTCCCTCCTGATGAGAAAAATCCTGAATAGACCGTAAAAAGCTGAAGGCTCGTCCCAACAACAAAAGGAAAGCCCCAAAAGGAGATTGCGTTATTTGTATAGGACGAGTGATTTAGGCTGACGTGTCGGCGATTAATTACATATCACAATGGAATAAGTTGATGAGGGGGATGACCCTTCTCATTTACAAGGATCGAGGGCCGAAGGTGCGTCCAGACAATCGGAGGCCCGCAACAATCGACGGGACGGCCGCTATAAATCTTCCAGCGCTCTAACCTGCTCGGTAATGAACAATTAATCGGAAAGTCGTTAAATCAAACATTAAAGCTGGCGAGGGGTTTGAAAGGGGGGAGTATCAGGTGAGAGGCGATTCTCCATGTTAGATGGGCGACGGGCAGACTGTAGGGGGGTGGAGTTGAGATGTTGGTATGCACCGTCGTGTGGCTTCAGGAAGGATTTTGGACATTGAATGTTGTAAGTGGTTAGTTATGTCCTTCAACACGCTGATGGCAGCCTTCAAATACCAGTGGCCTACGTTTTAGGACGTTTCTCTGAAGCAAGGCTCAACCAATCGAAGTACACCCATTACAGCTGATCCAAGGGTGTGTATGGCAACCCAAGCATGAGAATAAAAATGGCACTATTCGAATCAGTTTCAGACCATTTTAAGACCGAATCCGGGAAAAAATATAGTAGTGAGTTTGACAAATTTGGACAATGCTGCCCGGCAGCCTGCAATTTTCAACCGATTTTTGTGAATCTTTCAAGTTGAACCTCAATCTTGCTCTAGTTTAGCAACAAACGTCGGGAATTTCTAACATCATAACGGAAGAGGCAAATTGAAGGGGAAAATACAGAAAAACCCTTTTTTCTATCGAAACATTTTGTCGACGCTACTCAGGTTACAATTCGTGATTCTTAATTCCGAATTTGCTCCGTTTCGATCCCAATTTTAGTGTGGTTGTACAACAAAACTCGGAACTTTTGCTTTTGATGTCAGGAGGGCATAATATCCTATCTTTTCAGTCGCTGCTAATGGTAGACTTCTCGACCGATTCATTTCATTCATTTTTTAAATGAACACGAAGCTCCTGGTCCACGCACGTAACACCACTACAAACCAACCATAGGTACGATCCTGTAATTCTTGATTCCTTTCGAATATATTTAAAGCATATTGTTTTTGGTATGTTGAGAATACTACAAAGATAACTTACTAAAATCCTTCTTCAGACTAAAAGGAACGAAATATTATATCCTTAACAGCCAAACTTGAAGTATTTTGCAATTTGTGACTCTCTAAGAATCTGAAACATATTCCAGTGGACTTTTCGACCAAACATTCTTGAGAATGACACCCTACTTGCCTATGTCAGTAAAAACCCGAAAAAACGAGTTTTTGTAATTTTTGACCAGTTTTCAGCTCATAGCTCCTACACATGTGAAGCGATCGGGCTGTCAAGAAGTCAGGACCAACTAGACCCCAAGGATTTTTTACATCGATTCTAAGGCCTTTTATCGCCTTACGGACATTGCGGATTTTGAAACTCGCCATGAAAGTGGCAGAGTTTGACAGGGGGTTATAGAAAATGTTTGCTATAAGATTACAAAGGCTAACTATTGAAAATAATATACCAAAATACATAAACGCGGTATGTCATTTCCAAAAAGCGTAACAATACTAGGCATTCCTCGTGACTTTCTTCATATTTGTTTGGAACCAGTTCTTTCAAGATTTTCCAAGGCATATTTTCTGCAACATGGTATGATATGGTTCACATCCTCTTGTGAACACAATTACATATCGTGCAAAACTGCGAGTTTGATTGCTCTAACATTTTGCGTCGAATGTGACCATGGTTTGTCCTGTACTAATGAATAGTTGAAAAAGCTGTTTCCGTCTGTTCAACATGAAGCCCATATACGTTGGCTTTTTTGGATGCATCTGCATCAACTTTGACCATACTCGAATGTGATCTACCTACATACCCTTTCGGCAACACATGGCTTGATTTCGGTTTGGCAGTGCAAATAATCCTGATACTGGGATTATGGGCTTTGGGACTAGACGACTATCGGAGAACTGTGATAGTATTTTGTGTAATGTATTCATAAATTCATGCAGCTCTAGAAGTCCAGACTGTTTCACACACTGCCTACAGCTAGCATCCTATCATCTATCGTCGTTTTTCGCTATGATCTCAATCAAACCTCGAGGCAACTGCATAAGAGGCTGCCCGGAGGGTGTTATTCTAATGGAGAAGAAGCCAGTGGCCAACAATTTCAAAAAGGAATTTGTTTCAATATGCAGTAAGAAAAACCTATTTTTACTTATGTAATGATTTCGCCAATTTGGCGAATGACAATACGGTTTTCAAATTTGATGATCTTGTTTTGAAGATACGAGATCTGGTCTCATGGTTTCGAAGATACGTAAGCTGATAAAGTGCATTGACTTTGAGCTGCATTTTAATGTTCAAATAACCAAGAACAGATTTCTTTTGTGTCCCATAGTGAATACATCGGAGTTTTAAATTGTAACATTTAACTTGCTATGATTAAGCAAGTTCCTGTGTTGTAGCTTGTCGGATAATAAAACGCTAAACGAGAAAATAAAATCTGAAGGTACTAAACATGTCAAAATCAGAAAATAATTGGGTTCCCCGTCAGGCAAGACAGTGGGATTCCGCCTACTTTAAACAAATTTCCAAATACTCGCATCATAGTCACCGTGTCCTCGTCCTGGTTTCAAATGACACGATTTCTGTTTTCTCCCTCGGTCACATTATACCAAGGTTGTACACATTTCAATGGGTGGAAAAAAAATTTTGCAAGATTAAACGTTGGCCACCTACTTAAAAACTATACATTCTACTCTAAACTACTCGAAACAACGAATCAAAGCTTAAGCGTGTTTCCATGGGTTCTGCTTCTACATTACGGACAAAAATCAAACCGGTTTTTTCCGCTGATCAACTGTTTTTCCTTGCTCCCTTTCAAAATTTTTCCCTTTTGCTCCCTTCCAATTTTGGTTTATTATTCAATAATAAACCATTGTAATCGCTCTGAAAAAAAATTCTAACCCCCCCTGAAAATTGCATGGTTTACGTTTCAAAGGGTGTAGAATCCGAATCTGCAATAAAAAATTTCCGTCCGTCCGCCGTACGCACGATTTCTCCCAAACGGCTGAAGCAAAAAAGCAGAAATTTTCAGGAAAAATCCATGTTGGTCCGACGACGCCCCAATTCTTGAGCCAGCTCTCTCACTTAATTTAAAGTGCCCTTTAAGGGTTGTCAAAGTTTTGTAAAATCCCTAAAAACCTCAAAACAAGTCAAGGCGGCCTAAATGTAAACTTATTTATTAAGAACATACCATGAGGAATCGAATGGGCCCCTCTCCAGGTCCGTAGGTCAAACCATTCCCGATGTATGGCCCGATTTATGGCGCCAACATTTGCGTTTTTTGGTTTATTATTGTTTGTAACCTAGTGATGTCCGGCCGATAGCGTCGATTTGTAGTGAATGTGGATACTGGAGTGATAGCCGATGTGGATACTTGTAGTTTATAGCCGATACACGGGTTGAAGCATTCTGATATGCATGAAACGCTGATAATATATAGGTAAATATTATTCAATACTATTACTGGGGTTTATTATTATTATAGCACGTAAATCGGTTCTCGGATTGATCAGTTGATCATATTTGTGTGCCTCCTGAAATTCAATAATTGCTCTATCACCTGTGAAAAACGCTGCAAATTCTTTCACTGGGGTTTATTATTCAATTGGCTCGCGTTCATGATTTGAATTTCTACTAAGCTTTGGAGAGTGCGTGTTTCACAGGTGATAGAGTGATTATTGAATTTCAGGAGGCACACAAATATGATCAACTGAACAATCCAAATAGGTTTTTGGTTGAGAACAGATTTACGTGCTCTATGCCTATCTCCTGGAATTCAATAATCGCTCTCTATCACCTGTGAAACACGCACACTCCAAAGCTTAGTAGATATTCAAATCATGAACGCAAGCCAATTGAATAATAAACCCCAGTGAAAGAATTTGCAGCGTTTTTTCATCCAAATAGGAAACTTACCACTCATTCGTTTTATCACTCACATTTGTTTGCTTGGTTTTTTGGGGCAAATTATAGATTTGTGTACTCTTGACTGCAAGATCACAGAATTGAACTGATAAGGTGATAAGGTTTAAAGCTGACGAACTGCACGGTTGCTTCACATTGTCAATCTGCGTTGTTCAGAATTCAGGAACAGGATTTTGGGATATGAATAGACCAGTACAGGTACAGTCCGAAATCGTTGCGGGATTGCGACTACCAATGCAATATTTGGATATAGCGTTTTCTGAATTTTAATGAAACCATTGCTCTAGCTTAATAGTTGAAGTTTCAAAGAAAAAAACAGTTGAAGTCTCAAGAAGGGGAATCAGGAAGAGGGGAATTCAATTGTACCCCTCACAATGTGATATTGGGCCCAATATTTGAGTGATTGGTACTTCTTGCACAATAAAATACGAATATTACAAGAACAAAACAGGAATTGATACCCCAGGGCCGTGAGATTTGTACCTATCTCATAAAACCTTGATTTAGTTAGGTACCTACTCGTACGAGGGACTGAGCTTTCCACGGTTGACCTCGCTGAAGGTTCAACCGCCTCGGGGTGTGTCCTGAATCTTGAAAAATCACGTCCAAACTTTTCAAAAGGAACAAAAAGTCAACTCGAGGTCCGCCCTCAAAGAACCGCGACACCAAACGATCGATTTCCTGTCATAAAACTTGTGTAGGTTCGCCCGAAGGCATCTTCGGAGGTCTTCGATTGAAATGAAGTTTTTTTTCAACCGAATAAGATTTTTTATGTGAATTGCCATGTGTTTGTTCTCGGGTCAATAAAATGAAATACCAATATTGGATAGGGATTCGAAGCAACAGCACTACACCAGATTGTAAAAAGGTTATATACAGTTTATATACTTTTCATATCAAATTGAGAACTTCCAAACTGATTTGTCAATTTTTCCAACTTTCCAAACCAATTTAATACTATTATGAGAGCTTTTCAAAACGATTTGAAACATCTCAAACCAATTTGAAGACATTTTAAACCAACCTCTCAACTATACAAACCTGAATGAAAACTTTCCGAACCGAAATTAGAAGTTTTAAACATCTTGTTTTTCATAAAATCAATTTATTTTTGAAACTGAAGTGAGTAATTGCCTATTTCCCAACTAATTTTTTTGAATGTCCGAACCAAAATGAAAACTTTCCAATAAGAATATAGAAGTTTTAGAGATATTTTAAGAGCTTTTCAAAACAATTTGAGAACTTTTCAAACCAACTCGAGAACGTGTTGAACCAATTTCTCAACTGTAAAAACGTGAGTGAAAACTTCCAGAACCGAATTTAGAAGTTGTAAACCCCTATGAGAGTTTTTCAAACCAATTCGAGAATGAAAACTTTTTAAACCAAATTTAGACGTTAAAACCACCATGAGAGCTTTGCAAAAAAAGGGGAATTTCGAAAAATAAATCAAGTACCTACTTCCCAACCAATTTCCCAAATTTCCAAAAAAAAATGAAAACTTTTCAAATAGAAATTAGAAGTTTAAATCCATTATGAGAACTTGAGAAAACGAATTGTGAACTTTTCAAATCAATTCGAGAACGATTTAAACCGATTTCTCAACTGAAAAACCAAATTGAATACGTAGTTCCCAAAAAATTTTGCAAATGTCCAAACCAAAATGAAGAATTTTCCAAATAGAATTTAAAAGTTTTCAATCCATCATGAGAGCTTTTCAAAACGATTTAAAACTTCTCAAACCAATTTGAGAAAATTTTAAACCATTTCCTCAACTGCACAGAGCGAAATGAAAACTTACCGAACCGAATGAGAGTTATGAGAGCTTTTCAAACCAGTTTAAGAACTTTCCGAACCAAAATTGCAAATTTACAAACCAATTTTAGAACATCACAAACTAAATCTCATCTTAGCAAACCGAACTGCCAACTTTCCAAATTGAAATTGAAACGTTACAAACCAAATTGGGAACCATTACAAAACCCATTTGGGAACTTCACCAACCCGAGTGACATCTTTCCAAACAAACCAAAATGTGAACGTTCCACATCAAATTGAGAACTGATTAGAGAATTTTCCACGCCAAATTCAGAACTTCCCGGACTATTTGGCAAATGTCCTATAGAAATTGACAGGTATAGAGCGTCTAAACTAATTCTATACGTTCCTGTTGCAATTAGTTAGGAAGCCATTCCGCGCGTCCAACTTGTCAGACGTTGTTTTGAAAACTGCCTGAATATTTCTCTTAATGTCTTTCATATTTATGTTTATTAATATCAATCGATGAGTTCACTAAGACAAACACCTGGATCGACAGAGGCACTTTCAGTGAAGAGGTGACTTCCTCAACTCGTAAGCCATTAGACTAAATGTTGAAGTTATTACAGAAGATCGAATATTACAGAGGTGTGTTATAGTGAAGGTAATAATGGACCACTCAGCTGCTCAACCCATCATCAACACCATTAGAAATGTGTCTTGCGTCAACTTGCTCATCTTAGAACAATTTAATGATTGACGCGGCCTTGGAATCTCAAGTAGTGAGGCTGTGGTCTGACTATTATTTTTCTCGTTACGCTTGACCATAAAGCTCTTCTGTTACTGTTAGCTTACGCATTTGCATTGTGCCAAATTTCATCGTGCAAAATTTAATATAAACCCTTTAATTTTGAGCCCACCAGGTGGGCGGGGAGAAGTTTTTCCAGAAAAAACTACCATTTTGAACCATTGTACGACGCACTGACGACTAAGAGACCCTTCATGGTAATTTCTTTTCAAATGACCCGCGGTACTGAAATACCTAATGGGGCCTTTCGATGACACTTAAAAAACAATTACTTACAAAAATGGAGGCCCACTAATCAAATGAGTATCTGCTAAGGAGAATTCCTCTTCTGCCGAACTGTATGCTGAAATTTGAAGTGGAACTCCTTAGATACATCTAGAAAACGACTACCGCATGAAGAGGTGAAGCGAAGTTTTATCCAATTCTAGAATTTTCAAAAGAATAAAGTACTAATATTCTCAACATTCAAGAAAGTGGAGTAATTCTGGGATTCCCAACAATAATTTCTAGGGAAACATACAAATGATTTCAAGATAAGGATCAACACAATGAGTTACCAACTCTGCAACCAGTTACTACCCAAAAGCAATATCTTTGCGCGAAATAAAGCAAAAGACGTGGCAGCAATAGTCAAACAAAGCACGGAAAATAAATTATATTAGATGTATCAGAAGTTATAGGAAATAGACAATGGTTGGTGAACACACAAAAACAGCAGCTTTGAAGTAATTTCCCCTTCAATTCGGGAAATTCAGGTCGGGTAACTTAAAGCACAAAGGGTGGTATTGATCTATTTTCAAAGAATGTCAAAAACCAGTACTTAAGTGTTTTGCGAAAAGGAAAAAAATGCAGCATCAAGCTGAAACAGCTCGAAGACACGAGCTGGAAGTAACAACATTCGCCTTGCTCGATTGTTATCATACACGTGCAGATAATTATCTTATAACAGGACAGAAAGATGGGCGATCAAAGCAAAATCTCAACTTGATATTCTCGTAGATATAGGAGGGGACTGGAACGTTGTAAGCGACAGATTTATGAGGTCTGTATGTTATAATCAATGTGTGTAGTAGTGGTTATTTTTATAACTAGGCATTTCGTTGAATGATTGGTCGTTTTAGTCTTAATTTTTCGAACTTCTTTCACATATGACCAGGCATTACGTATAATGGCTAGGCAGACTATATAATACCCATGACGCCTTGAACAAAATATGAAATAGATTGATCAACAATTTTGCCATTCTTTCAATTCGACTTTTCATATTGATAAAAGTTGAGACTCCTAAGCTCAACATTTCCTGGTTGATTACTTGAATATCTACTCTTTAACCAACGTGGGTGGTGATCTTTTGATTGGTGGGTTTATTTTGGCTGGAAGAGAAGGTCGTTACTTCCAACTCTTCCCCAGGCACATTTGGCTGCCCGATCTGGGCACACTGCCGATCCAAGCACTATATGCCCAGAGTACAGCACTTGCACCCATCCTTTACAGCACCATGTGTATATCCAAAGGTACAAAGCTTTTCGGAATACTGAAGGTTTTGTTGAAAGTAACAAAAATTGAATTGAACTGACGAGATATTTTGCACATTGCATAAGAGCCCATAGCCAATTTTATAGAGTGCCTAGACAATGTGTGAAAGTGCTTACGTTTCGTACATTGACTGTCTGTTTTAGTCATTCTAGTCATGTTATACATTGATTATAACAGGTATAAACACGATCATCTAATGGGAAGAAGTGGCTGGCAAACTCCCCTTCTTGGGCGGCTCGACCTCAAGATGGGTTGACGAGACTTGAGGTCGGGAGTCGCCCGCTAACGAGGGAAAAGGACCGCCCCGGGTGCAATCAACTGGCTCAATTATTGTCCTTAGCTTACTGTCACCGTTTCCGCCCTCATCCAGGAAAGGGAGGTAGGCAGTGGTAAAACCGTCACCTCTGAAGACGAAAACATCAGTTGGAAGAGTAAAATTGTGTTGCGTGTTTGTCACTGGTAACATACTCAACCTATCAGTTTAGCCAAATCATTATATTCCAGATTTACCAGGGTTCCATTCCATTTTCTACCTTCTCCAGTTGAATATCGAAGACATCAGCCAAAGAGACGATCAGTCTTAACATATCAGACAATCAGATCTTAACATATACAACACCAAAACATTATGACCAGCCAGCAAACTGTAAGTTTTAATTTCATTGGTCACAATTTAGGGTGTGCTCTGAATTGCATAGGCGAGCTGCTCCATTACTGCAGGTATACCTACTACCATAGAAAACACGGATGCCTTGTTCCACAGCCTTAACTGACTATTTGTTTCGGATTGAGCTGCAATGAATGCGCAATCAACTCTACCGTTGAATTGATCCAAGGGTTTGTAGCCAGGTTGCACAGGAAAGTTAATTCTTGAAGGATGGGTCAAGTGTTTAATAGTGATGATTAGATTAAGTATTCTGAGGACAGTAACATTGTTACAGTACACCTTTTTATCCGACTCAAGTCCGAGGAAATCGATGTAAATGCTGCATATGACAAAAGAAAGAGCTTCTTTGCCCAGAATGCACATGTAAGGTAGTGAATCGTTCAAGTTCAACTTAATCGGTAATGCTATTAAGTTACCAGCATTACCAGCGTATCATGTTAGTAGTACGAGCAATACATAGTAATTTTTGAAAAAGCAAAGCTAATCTGTTCTTTAGCTCTCAAATGAAGATCTCACTACCCCTTCATTGTACTGAAGCCACCCAAGTTTAGTCTTCCCATGAGAACAAGAAACCATTATGGGTACTGATTAATTCATATCTCCGCTGTCTTCAAGATTTTCAATTAAAAAAATTTCATTTCGAAAAGGTAAGTGATGATGGGGTTTTGTGTATACAATTTACCCATATCTCTTTTATCAGTGAGGTTTAACCAAGTCATTATAATCAAGAATTACCTGGTTTGTATTCCAAATTCTACTCTCCCATTAATAATATTGATCAGTACGAATACCTTAACATGTATGACACCTAAACGTGACCACAAAACATCAAACTGTAAGTTTTAAATTCATTGGGGACAATTGAGGGGACTCTGAATCATATGTTAATTTTCTCAACTGGATCTAAACTCAACAGTTGTCCGAGTTACAGACAAAAGTTTCCCGGCAGATTACAAAGATTAGAGAGGGTGATTGCTTTCTATGTCGAATCATTTGTCCCTTCAATGTTTTTAACCAGAAATCCACTTGATGCCTACCTGTCTACATTAATGAACATTTCATTTGACAAGATCTCAAGATGTAAAATGCTCAACATGATCACCAGAACCAAGAGCTACCGAGTGAACCAAGGCTGTGGCAGCCGCACATTCGAATCAGTACCACAAGGTTAAAGTAAAATGTATTTATTTGATTTAATCTTCATTTCTCAGTAATTTGGAAGTCATTTTCCGTTTCGGCTCACCTTTCGTCAATCAGAAGGACAGAGGTAAAGCTAAAATCTACTTCAAGAAGATCTACTTACCGTAATATCAGTTTCCAATGTCAAAACAGTTAGTATCAGTTAGGGAACTTCGTAAAGACACAATGACGACGAGGAAAATACCAATTACGGTGTCTTAAGTGGCAAGCTCTTCCGCGAGGAGGGCTCAACATCTTAACTTTCAAGGACGAGATCTCTCGACCCCGTGAAGGTTTTTCTGCACTGATAACCCAGAAATACAAAGATAAAAGCAACCTCGAAAGCCCTCCATGGATGAAATAGAAATAATGATAGACACAGATCTACTGAGCTTCTGGCAATTTAATCCATAAGTGTGCTCTTTACGTAGACCTAAAGAAAAAACCATATATTCATTGCTGCAAGACAAGAGCGGTGGTTACAAGGTGGCTTAAGAAAATACAGGAGGTACTATGGGAGAGCTGATGATGTCTGCAAAACAAAATTGGGGGAAAGAAGCAGTATTCACTGATGAGGGCTACGTATTCTTCTGGTCTCAGTGTATGGAAAAGGCAAAGCTAAGTATTGTGCTAATGTTGATATCTGAGTCTATGTTGCCTTGCTGTTCCCACCCAAATGCACTGCAATATTATCCGAAGACCAAACCGAAATTCGTCAAATTTATGTATCTAAATTACTTCGCTCAACTCATAATTTGAAGCTCCTTTCTATAAAAGGTGTTTGAGAAGTTCATGGAAGGTAGTCCAATTTATTGCAATTCCTATACTTCTTCAGAATATTTCGCTCAAGTAGTCTTATACGCTAAAATGTTCCAAATTAACTCGCAAAAATTGTTTGACCGTTTGTTTGTGTTTTTGACCGCGCGCAACCCATTCAACGAGCATGCAAATTCGTTTAAATACCAAATTGCGCAAAATATGGTGTCATGTAAACCCCAAGTGTGGTACATGAATTTCCATTGTTTTTCAACGCTGATTCACGTGGTGCTGTCAGTTTTGAGATTTAACTCACTTTTAATCGATATTATCCCCCATAATCGATGTTTTTCGGTGAAATATAACAGTTTTTCCGAAGTACCAACTTTGGCAGTAGATTTATTTTTAAACCCGCCAAAGCCGGTTCCAAGCCCGTGTTTCAAAAGGTTTTTACATTCAGAGTTCAAACCGAGAGAATACCTCTACGTAAGTACAATGGCACATCACAATTCAAGTATAAGAACTCAAATAGTCTCGTCTTATTTCGAAAGTTTTCAAAATTCCCAGTTTTTCAAAAGTATTTCAGCCCTTCAATTTTATCGTTAGGGTTGATAAAAAGTGATGTCGATGATACAGAAAGGTACTCGGTTTTTATGTGATTTTTCAACCCATTTTATCAACATTAATAGTTTGAATTAACGAAAATAATGAAACAGAAAATAATCATTGCCGATCTTAAAGCGCACTACAGTTAGCTCGTTGACCCTGTCACGGTCGTTCTGACTCATGTGGCTATCGGAAGAAACTGCCCGAGCCGATAGTTACCGCCATTCATCCAGTTCTGCCCACACTTCTTCCCACCTTTATATCCACACCACTCTACCCCAATCGTAAAACACTCACCATCCAATATCCTGTCTTTCTGATATATCTCTCAACTGCTGTAGATTCGTCATTCGCTAGTGACTTCCCAAGTTTCAGCTATTGAATCAATCGTTTCTTCAGATGAATTTTATAAGACCCAAATCGAATGAACAATTCTCCAAAAATCAGCAAATCTATCCAACAGGCGTTTGTACAGTGAAAGAACATAATGTGAGAATATGCTGTGACGTTATATGATTGTGAACATCACTAAAACACGATTTTTACTCATTAATTTACAATTGTTTGATGTAGGAGCATCACTTGTTCAGAGCTTGCCACGAACACCACAAGTATAAGGTGGAGAAGATCAATTAAGTAATCTTGAATAATCCTGTGGAAAAAGCTCAACCCCACCCAGTACAGTGAGAATTTCATCAAAACCGTACGTTCACTGGAAAACTGGAATTGATGGCTACAAGGTCTACACTCGCAACTACCATCTAGATCTCTGGATAACAACTGCTCAACTCTGGGGATTCCATGTTGATCACACGAAAACTGAAGAGGTTATGTTAACTTGCAAGGTTTAAACTTCTTCATATGTGCAGAGGCTACCGTCATTCCAAAAACACACTGATGATTGTTTTGTAGGGGGACCGCTTGAAGGGATGGTGAAAATATGGTTCATAGGTTATGAAAGTCAAGCCAATCTCTTCAAATTACGTCAAACAAAAGATGTATTCGATAATGGGCAATTTGCTAGAATCAGATCTTTTAGTTATGGTACAGAATCAAATTTTGAATTCCTAAAAACCATCGACTACAAATTTTTAGGACTAAATATCTACTGGTTTGGCCAAAATATCAATAGAAACAAAAATAAATGAAACCGTAGGTGCATGGAACTAAGGTTCATCCTTTCTCTAAATGAAGTCATTTAGCTTTATTTACATGGGTTTTTTACCACTTCCAAAATCCCGACACCCTCCGTATCGCTCCGTCTTGGAAAACACTTTGCAAAACACTCCAACTGATGGAACAAACCATAACAGATTAATTTGCTGATTTCGAGAATCCGGTTACATCACAGACTTAACTCGGATTCTATGAACACAAATTTAGTTTGAACTCTAGAAATATGTAGTAGGTATCCACCTACATACCAGGGTCCACAATGCCCTTAATAGCCCGTTTGCCTTGAGGTGTGGGAGCCAAAGTGGGGTCTTATCTGCGAAGCTATTGGCATCGGGGTCAACTAGGGCTTGACCTCAAAGCGACTTCAATGGAGGTTTAGGCAACAATGATCGGCCCGATCAACTGCGCTCCACATTTCTCATGAATCTGATATACAATCCGATTTTAGCTTATAGAGCCACTGAGAAGGGCATTCACCGTTGTTGTTTACAGTTTGGGAACACTACATTGCACAACATTCAACATTAAACAATATACAATATCATCTGAGCTCGATCTATCAATTAGAAAGAACTTTAAACTATTGGGTGGCGATATGGACTATCTGCCCGTTCCATGGGGTGAGGCAATATGCATGCAATACTCAAAAGATACATCGAAAATTAAGAAGCTTGAAATTTAAACTCGTGTTTAGAGTTTCGTGAAACAAGACTAGGGATCCATGCCCGAAATTCCCAACTTTCCGCAAATTTGCTGGGTTGTTTCTAACCCCCCAGGGGTGCTACACCTCATTTTGCGGACAAATTAACCTTGTGCTAACTTCAGGGGAGCCGAAAAACCGCGATTTTTTCGGCCTTTTTTCAGTTTTTCCGCTATAACTCGAAAACTACGCATCCTAGCGAGAAGACCACTCTATTATAAAATGAGGTAGACAAAATTTTCTACAAAATGATCTACTCACACCCGATTTTTGACCAAGCGATCATCCAAATATAGGAGCTCAAAGATTGGCAAATTTTCCCAAAATGCCAAAAATGAGCAGAAATCACTCTTTTCCGCCAAGTTTATTGTTATTAACGTACTTGATGATGATATTATAATTTATTTTCATATTTTGTGTTGTTATACTACATCTCCCCCCCCCCCCCCTTCATAGCCTAGCTTCGTCACCCCACAATTTCAGGAGGTATGCATGGACCACGTAAATCTGTTCTCAACCAAAATACCTATTTGGATTGATCAGTTGATCATATTTGTGTGCTCTCGAAATTCAATAATCGCTCTACCACTTGTGAAACACGCACACTCCAAAGCTTAGTAGAAATTCAAATCATGAACGCGAGCCAATTGAGTAATAAACCCCAGTGAAAGAATTTGCAGCGTTTTGTGTTACCAAACCAGGCGGTAAATTTTGCACGACGATCACGATTGCTTGGCCCGAAAGACACTTATCCAAGTGAATTTGGACAGGAATGCCCAGAATATACATTAAGTTCCTTAGAAGAAGAAGCAAAGGTAATCATTTCAGTCTGCTATCTGAATTTCGAGGTAATTTCCGCTGCTTTTTATTTATTTATTTTTTATGGTTATCAGAATGCTTCAACCCGTGTATCGGCTACAAAGCCTTTTAGGAGTTCACTCCAGTATCCACATTACTACATCACTACATCACTAGGTTACTGATATCAAAACAAAAACAATAATAAACCAAAATAACGCAAATGTTGGCACCATAAATCGGGCCATACATCGGGAATGGTTTGACCTACGGACCTGGGGAGGGGCTCATTCGATTCCTCGTGGAGTGTTCTTCAAAAAGAGTACAAATTTAGGCCGCCTTGACTTTTTTTGAGGTTTTTAGGGATTTTACAAAACTTTGACAACCCTTAAAGGGCACTCTAAATTAAGTGCGATTAAACTGAATTAAGTGGCTCAAGAATTGGGGCGTCGTCGGACCAAAATGGATTTATCCTGAAAATTTCAGCTTTTTTGCTTCAGCCGTTTGATAGAAATCGTGCGTACGGCGGACGGACGGAAAATTTTTTATTGTAGATTCGGATTCTACACCCTTTGAAACGTAAACCATAAAATTTTCAGAGCGGATAGAATTTTTTTTTCCAGAGCGATTACAATGGTTTATTATTGAATAATAAACCAAAATGAATATCAACGGCAAGGACCATTGTAATCGGCAAAAGTATTCGAATACAAAAGTAATAAAATACAATTGTAATGGATTACAATTGTATTCGAATACTTTTGGCGATTAAACAAGTATTCGAAAAGTAATCGCATCGCGCGAATACAAAAGTAATTGATTACTCTCGTTATTCGATTACTTTTACGAATACTTTTGTAATAGCAAATGTAATCGTAAAAGTATTCGTTAATCAGGGACACCCATCTCTGATCTGTATAAAGTGTATATCTATTCTAATAGTGTGATAATTGAAATAATTAAGTATTCTTAAGTGCGTTTTCGAAAGTGGTATCTTCTACTCCAACCCCACCGGCATAGACATAAAGAATGACCTGATGGAATTACAACGGAATTATCTTTTGAAATAAATCCAGTCAGTAATACATAACTTCTGTCACAAAGAGATGAACTAGTTTTGTTGCAAAACGATCCCCTCAGTTCCGAGCATAGTTCACGAATTGTTCTTTCTGTATATCGACTTTTGATTTATAATTTTCCAAAATGAAGCTTTGTGTAGACACCCGTTCTATCAGTTGTATCCAGGTTAAACATTCAGGAAGGATACGAAACGACAATCATTGAACGTTTGTTAAACTCGGCGATCCGCGCCTCGCCAGGAGGCAAGCCCTGGACCCCCTTTTGCTTTTATTTAGAGACTACTGCCACAAGTATAGGAACGTAGAATACGCTTTAGCCTCGATTGAACGCTGAACGTTCAACGATGATCATCGAACGTTCATTGTCGAACCGAAGGACGATTCGCGAACGACTGAAACTGCGATTTACATAAATAAAATGACTCACTTCAAACGGGTTTGTCGCAACTACTACACATGGATGTAAATATTCTTATGTTTATTGGTCTCGTGTCACCGTTTTTGTTCCTGGATACCATACCCTTTTTCGTTCCTGGATACCATACCCTTTTTCGTTCCATACCCTTTTTCGTTCCACTCCCGCGTGACACTTTTCGGCTAGTTAGTCCATGGCTAAAGCGTATTCTACGCTAAAATTCATTTTGATTCCGTCTTGGAGGCTTAGGAATGATATAATTCGATTCAGCACAGAAAATTATGTGAAAGTCAGCACCTAACTTGTGGAATAGAATGAGGAGATATATCGCATACTGATCCTTGAAGCTGGTTGGTATAGCGGCTGGACATTGACAGGCTGTATAGAAGGTACCTACTTATTGACAACACCCTTGTTATTTGAGGAAGGCGCTCGAAAAAAGAACGTGACGCAATGAAGATTTTGGCGATGTTCATAGTTCGATATAATACACACTTTCGTTGCGCCTTATTATATAAATGTTGAGGTTTTTTTTCTTCTGAGGATTTCTCGTTATAGCGCGAGCATAGAAGACACTCCAGTTATGACGGTATGAGGAAGGCGGGTCTTGTTCTAGATCTATCTCACGAGGCTTTGGATGTCGAAGGGGTCGCTATGTGTTGCCATAGAGCGGCGTGTCGCATTTTTCCACCATCCACCGTAACCGAGGCCTCTGACCTCCGAAGGGTCCGTTTTTTGTGGGAATCGCGGGTGACAGCGACATTCGGCCGAGCTGTGACAACAACCCACTCTTCCACCACCTTCTCATCAACACTTTTACGTTCCATTGACAACAGCTTGCATTCGACCAAATAGTTTCCAAGGTAACTTCAAATGGTGAATTCCCGTACAACGATTACCTGCAGTTCAGCAACTGTGGAAGAAAACAAGATCACCACTGAACTGCTTCAATCAATCAATACGAAATTATATAGTTATTTTTATGAATATGGATAGTTCCCCCTTCTCTCTGCTCTTATTTATTTATTCATAAACACGGGCTAAGCCCAATTACAAAGAAAAATAAAATTGCTGCCTCTACAGAAAAAAACGAAAGTAACAGAGTTTTGCGAGGTTCATCATTCACCTAAGTATAGTTTGTGAGGAACTTTTCAAACTTCTGTGAGATGCATTGAAAATGTCCACATTTTGGAGGTGCTCATTTGCCAGCCTCATGATTCTTGAAGACGGAGAGTTGACCAGATAATTGGTGCGGTTATGGGGATATATATCCGATATATCCGAATTCCTGGAGAGTCTAGCAGGTACGCGGAATGCAAGGGTTGCAAGGAACTCCGATGAATCAACCCAATTCTGCAAGAATTTGTGGGGAAAAAGAAAATCCTGCTCCATCCTCCTTACGGAAAGCCGCCGGATATCCAGAAATTCACCGACTTCACGATGTGGGAAGACATAATCGACTGTTGGAAAACGCTCATCCAGGTGAAACTTGTGGTACATCATCCTCAAGAATTTCATCTGGATCATCTCCACCGATTCCTCATGTACCTTGTAGAATGGAGACCATATAACGGTGGCGAATTCGAGGAGTGGTCGTACCAGGGAAATGTAGAGGAGCCTCACTGCGTCGATGTCGTCGAAATCCCGGGATGCCCTCCACACAAAACCAAGCATTCCATGGGCGCGGGCAACAATTGTGTCGATATGAGGTCCAAAGCTACTCCTTGATATAAACCTGAAGCCCATTAGGTTCACGGATATCCTCTGGATGTTGCAGGCATAATCGCATCAGCCCTTGGACAGGGGAACTAAACTATTGCCGCCATAAACTCCTTGTTCGGCCCTCCTCACACGGGTCGTCGGGAGCCATGGTCGACACGATTCTCTTCTCCTCTCGTCGTCCCACTTCTCGACAAACAACGCAAAGGAATGGGACACCGCACCCGGGTCGATTAGTGGTCGTCTTTAATCTCCTCGGTTCACGTCTCCTCGGTTTGAAACGTACACGATTGGAAAGGCACGACGAGCGTCGTAAAGTACGATCGGTTCGTGCGACTTATGGAGGTAATTTTCCACTGCTTCTGTCATAATTTACCTCGTTTTGGACCTATTTTTGAAGTTTGAATGTCTTCCAAACGCATTTGAAACTATGTTGGGATACGTAATTTGCAGTTTTCCCTTTGAAACCCCCATATGTCAATATACAGGGTGTCCCAGGAGTTATGCACCGACTCCTACGTACAACTGACTTCCGAACAAAAATGCCTCTTAGCAATTTTTTGCCAGAGGCCTCGTTTCCGAGCTATTCGCGATTTTAGATTTTTTTCGTGTTTTCGATCTTATGTCATTAAAACTGTCATAAAACCCTCAATTTTGGATATAGCTCAAATTTGATGACACCGTTGGAAAGAGCGTTAAATTTTCTGTCTATTTGATGTCAGAAAGCATTTTTTAAATGGAATTAAAGACGTGTGATTTTTTGTCAAAATCTTGAAATCGCCTGTTTTCCATCTCGCCTAGAAATCCCATTAATACTTGACGCAGAACTGTGCAGGCCTGGTAAAACGTGCGCCAAAATGTCAGCTTTCCAAGGGTGTAGTCGTTTTGGTTTGAAAAAATATTTCTAGTTAAGGAAATGGTGTTTAACTGCAGAAAAACTTGTGTTTTCTGTTAAAATTGAGTTTTTGTAATGTAGCTACTCAACTGAAAGCAACTCATCGGAAATGAGTTGTAGAACAGGTAGGAGTCGGATTGTGCATAACTCCTGGGACACCCTGCATAACTAAAAAAGAGCTAATTTTTGAAAATTGGGAAAGCTACGAAGGAGGCATTCTCTTGGCCAGGGGCGAGGATATGCAATGACCCGCACGGCTCCCCGGTCTTGAAGGAGGGGTTGCTTTGTGCGCCGTGTATTATCAACCCCAATCTGATTTGCCTGTAGCATTGAGTGTTGCAATGTTCTCCAGTTGTAGGACAATGGTAAGATATTTGTTTAAATAGAGTTCTTAAAAAGAGTTAGAGTTAAACAAGATTGTTGAGATACAAACCAAAAAATTAATATTTAAAAATGAAAAATGAAAACTTCTTTGACTTTGGCCGGACAGCTCAGAAATGCCGTAGGCGCTGTTCACAAACGAACGGGTTATGCATTCGACAAAACTAACTTGAATCGTCACTTGCGAGTTGTCACTATTCAATTCAGCGAGAAAAGTATATCCCGCCTCCTACTTTTTCCGTCGAGACTTTTAGGAAAAAAATTTTAACAGAAAACATTTTCCTTAACTGGAAATATTTTTTCAAACCAAAACGACTACACCGTTGGAGAGCTGACATTTTGGCGCACGTTTTACCAGGCCTGCACAGTTCTGCATCAAGCATTCATGGGGTTTCTAGGCGAGATGAAAAACAAGCGATTTCAAGATTTTGACAAAACTGTAATTTCGCGCAGCAAGCGCACATGTTCAATGCAATAAAAAAAAAGGTTTTCTGACATCAAATGGGTAGAAAATTTAACGCTCTTTCCAACGGTGTCATCAAATTTGAGCTATCTCCAAAATTGAGGGTTTTTTAACAGTTTTAATGACATAAGATCGAAAATACGAAAAACATCTTAAATCGCGAATAGCTCGGAAACGAGGCCTCTGGCAAAAAATTGCTAGGAGGCATTTTTGTTCGGAAATCAGTTGTAGAACACGTAGGAGTCGGATTGTGCATAACTCCTGGGACACCCTGTATAACGTGGGAACAATGTTCCATGTTATTTTTATTTGGGGGCATTCAATATTAGATTTGGTGAGGAGGTTGGAGAATTTCCCGGAGCTGTATAATTACAAACTCCAGGAGTATTCATAGCGGGACGGAACAGAAAAATACATCCTCCTCATCATTCGATGAACAGCTCATTGTGTTCCTTTCGGTGTGGAATGCTCGAACGACTGATGGAATCGACCCAGTGTGCGGAGACCAGCCGCATGAATCGGACAGAACGTGGGAGATCTTATAAAAACAATTAATAAAGAATAAAGAAGGAGTAAAAATAAAATATTATTTTCCACCTACTTACCACCTCTCAATTTAGAAATAAATTTTCTGATCAACCCTTTGAAATTCTTGATAGGAAAAGAAGTTTTGGCCTCTAGACGAGAAACAAAAAGGAGGTTTAAAATTATGAGATTAGACGATCGGTTGTGGACAGCAATTCTCTCGTATTTAGTTAGGATTTTGTAAATATGAATCAAAACAGTTTTTCTATCAATATTGGGAACATCTAAAACAATGAACAGGTTATAAATTTGTGATGTAGGGAAGCGGTAGTGTAGTCAAGTCTTGATGATCCGCCTTTGGATAATATATAAAGGTTCCAGGTGCGTTTGATAGGTGGATCTCCACATAAGGGTGCTGTAAGATATATCAGATTCCAGCAGAGCAAAGATGAAATTCGTAGTGTGGCCATGGGCATTAAGTTTCTAATTTCTAGACACAAAGGAAGGATTTTAAGTAGCTTAATGCAAAGGCTATTAATATGGTACTCCCAGGATAAGCAGTGATCCACCCACTCTGCCAAATCGTGGTCTTTCACGCGTGAAACCTGCCTAAAACTCGGGCAACCACAATTTACATCGGAGCAATCGGACGAAACAGGGCACTTGACACTTCCAAAACTGTGACAGAAGTATTATTGAATAATAAACCAAAAGGAACGAAATTGGACTTGCTAAAATTCAGCTTTAAGCCACCAGTACGAAACCACCAACTTACCCGATCCAAATGCCCATCCACGAATTATTGCTTGAATGGTTCTTTGTTGGTACACACATCTTTTGACCTCTTAGTTACTTCATAGCGCAACATGATCTATCTGAATGGCCTTAAGAACAATGATCAGGATTTAAGATATCCCGACGAGATTACCTCCGCATTAGTTCAGGGAAATGGCCAACGTGGGAGTGATGGAAGGGGACACACTTCAGAGCGTAGGAGCATCGGCGGCCGCTGGGCGATTTGCCTCCAACTCGGCCGCCGGGTATTTTTTCATTTCCTTTACATCATTGGCTGCTCCAACCTTGGATAACAATGAGGACAGTTGAGAAGACAGTATATTGATATTTGCCCTTGGCAGTGGGCTGGCGTATCCATTTTTGTCGATCCGAGAAATGAATCTCTGGGAAGTGATCAGCATATGATATTGTCATTGCATCGCTGGAAAACTTATAATCAGAAGCTTCTTACACTTTTCCCACTATGATTTTGTGTATCTTTGAACACTTTTCATATGGCCCTCAAGCATTCTGTGGCTAATGTCAATAATACATTTAGAATAGTGAGTTGACGTTAATCTTGGTCTAGGTGCAATTGAGGAGTGATTCAGCAAAGCTCAACTTTTCCACTTCTGAAAATTGTACGGGAAACTCAAAAAACTTATAACTTATAATCTAATGAGTTTTTTGAACGGCTTGAGAAGTCATTACTTAGCTCTTGCGGGAAATATAAACTCTCTAAATGCCAACACCTGAACACTATTCATTCGTCAGAAATCCAGAATAGTGTTTTGGAAAATTTGACTTTTGGTTGACGAGGCCGTGGTTTACTTTTCAATTGGTTAAGATGTGAATCGCGACCACCATACTTGGGGATTTTTCGTCCTTCTCTTCATCTGCCTTTGTTTTGAATTCCTCCTCCTCCTTGAACCAGAGTTCAGAAGGCTCACGTTTCCTTACATATGGCCATTTGAATATCCCAAAATGAACTCAAAACTAAACTCTAGTTACGAGGATAAACAAAGTAGATTCGAACAACTAGCGGTGGAAATTCCAAAGAGCAAAGAAAAGGAACAGCAGTGCTAACGAACAGATGTGACATCTCTTGAAACTGGACACCTAGATGATGTTCTCCAATACTGCACCTCTACATCATCTCTTGGGGTAAGAAAAAAACTCGACGATAAATACGAAGTCGAATTATCACTTTTGGAAAAGTGCATTTTTGCAGAAATTGCTAATAGAGGTGGATGAAAAATACTGAGAAAATGTTGACTTTTGAACAAAACCAGTCTGAAAATTTACTATGGTGGCCTCTCTCGTGGACATGTTGAGCTTTGAACGAAACAGCCAATTTTGAGGTCCCATTTAGCATATTTACTCCTGACGTCCTATCTTGAGAATAGGCACTTCAGGGTGAAGCAGGACGACCAATACTCCAGCCTAAGGCCTATTAAAGCAGGTTTTCCGCAGGTTTTTCCAGTACTGTACCTGATGTACACTCGGGATTTACCCCAGCAGGAAGATACAATGATAGCCACCTTCGCGGATGACACAGCCATACTCTCTACTGGACATGAAGTAGACGACGCAACCCAAAAACTTCAAGAGGCCGCCAACAAGGTTACAAACTGGACCAAGAAATGGAGAATGAAGCTGAACGAGTCCAAGACAGTTCACATTAACTTCACCAACCGAAAAATCACAGCCCCAGAACTTGTGTTAAACTCGAACAAAGTCCCATATTCCGACACTGTGAAATATCTGGGTATGACTCTCGATTCAAAATTTGTGTGGAATCGTCACATCGAGAAGAAAAAAGAGGAACTGAAGATTAAATACAGGAAAATGTATTGGCTGCTGAGAGCGGATTCCCGTCTTTCACTTCACAATAAACTGCTTATTTACAAACAGATTTTACGCCCTATTTGGACATACGGGATTCAACTGTGGGGCTGTGCCAAAAAGTCTAACGTAAAGAAAATACAAACTTGTCAGAACAAAATCCTGAGAAGCATAGTTGGTGCCCCCTGGTATATGCGAAATGATGACATTCATCGGGACCTAAGACTGGAAATAGTCAACGAAATCATCATGAAATACGCCCAGAAGCACGAAAAACGCCTCCATCAGCACAAGAACCCGGAGATGCTCAACGTTCTGGATAACGAAGGAGAACTGCGGCGTCTCAAGCGTAACAAGCCACTGGTCCTGATTGTGCTGTGCAAGTTATAGTGAAGTGTGTTCCAGTTAACAGTGTGTTACTCTGAAGGGTTGGTTTGTTGAAATCTCACCCTGTACATCGTGTCCATTTATGAGATAAAATATTGCTAGATGATGTATCCTACAATCAGTTGCAATAAACAAAATCACGAAAAAAAAGCATAGAAATAGTTGCGTTCTATTAAAGCTGACTCAACTATTCGATACAGCTTAGAACTTGAATTAGAATCCACCAAAAAAAATGTTCATGAAAAGGGAAAAGATGAGTTTTGCAAGAACACTCCTGAATTATTGTTCCTGCGACTTCAAACCTTGTATACATAGGATTATGTTGTGAATTACCATTATTTGAACCTACAATACTTGTCGGTAGACGTCGAGTACAGCTCTCAGTCTCCGCAAGGGGCTCTGCCACTTCAGAATTTGGTTTTTCTGAACCTACCAAGCTACTAGAGTAATTAGGGTGGGGAACCATAGTTACTCGGGTACCCTGTTTATTGGGATAATTAATCCGTTTATTTGGGAGTAACGGAAGTGTTTCAATAGTCAAAAAATATAAAATAATCGTTACGGATCGGTCTACATCCTAATAAGGTCCCGCACAATAGGTGTACAGCTTAGATCGGCGAATGCCCGTACTCGGCACATAACGTCATTGTGCTCGATGGGCCATGTGCCATGCATTGACACATTGCGGCGGCTCTGTGGAACGGAGGTAAGCACCTTCTATCTCTTCGAAATCCTCTTACGACGTCAGAACGTGCACACGCCGCCCGTCACGAGTTAAGTCGTGATTTGAAGATCGGCCTAATTTATGCGTCAACGTCCGTCGTCCCCGTTCGACGCAAGAGTCACGTTATCATAACCTCGTTAGCAGTTTTTTTACTCAGGTTTTTACGCAACTTCTCTTTGTAAGTTAGTCTTTTCTAGATTTTCAGTTTTTCGAAGACTGAAACGAGTTTTAGGTTCACTTCTCAGCACGGTGTACCATTCAACATAAGACTGCTTCGAGAGAAATCCCATCTTTTGAAATGATAAGTATTAATTAAATCATATTTTACCCAGCTATTGGCAAAGCTAATTTTAAGTTGAATTCGCTAGTAGTTGGAAGGTACACTAATGCTATTAGCTACAGAAAATTAGCTACCTAAAACCTAATAGCTTTAGGTGTATTTTTCAACGAATAGCAAACAGCTAACTTTGAAAAAAAAATCACTTTCTCTTGACGATTTTTTTTTCTTCAATGAGAATGTCCATTTGCATTTTGCATAGTAGACCTTTCTGAACAGCTTTCGTTTCGTGCCTGTCTATGTACGCGTCTGACCCTGTGCCCACAAATCTTTGTAATAAGTCTAATTCTTACAGTTTTCATTCGATTTTAATGAAATTGTCAAGAAATTTGTGAATTGGGCAGTAGATCTTTTACGAGTTTTATCGCTCACAAATCTATAAACCAGTAAGCGCATGCGCAGACTGATTCATGAGCTATAAAGTTCTTAGAGGATCACCTGCTGCCTATCCTACACACTTCTCAAAAATGTCATCAATCGCATGAAAACGGGAAAAATTAGAGTTGTTATAAGATTCCCGCGCAGGCGCAGAAGCTACGATGTGTCGGAATATATATGAGATCAATGAACCAGTTATCCCCCCACCACCGTACCCATTTGAGCAAATGAAAGCACTAGAACCTGACAACATGACGCTGAGTGTATTTTACTTGTGCGCAAGCGCAGACTGATTTATAAGAGATGAAAATCGTACAGGGCCAACTAAAAAATTTGTTCAGGATGATCTGAAACTCATAATGCCAGTGGAAATTGTGATTTTGGAGAAGAGAACAATTTTGGTTTATTTTTCAATAATAAACCATTGTAATCGCTCTGGAAAACACAATTCTAACCCCCCCTGAAAATTTCATGGTTTACGTTTCAAAGGGTGTAGAATCCGAATCTGCAATACAAATTTGTCCGTCCGTCCGCCGTACGCCTTAGGCCGACAACGCCCCAATTCTTTAGCCAGCTCTCTCTCTTTAATTTAAAGTTTTGCCTAAATTTGTCGAAGCTTTTTTTTTTGAAGAACTTTCCATGAGGAATCGAATGAGACCCTCCCCAGGTCCGTAGGTCAAACCATTCCCGATGTACGGCCCGATTTATGGTGCCAACATATGCGTTTTTTTGGTTCATTATTGTTTGTGTGTAACCTAGTGATGCCGACAGCATCGAGTTGTAGTGAATGTGGATACTGGAGTGATAGCGGATGTGGATACTTGTAGTTTATGACCGATACACGGGTTGAAGCATTCTGATATGCATGAAACGCTGATAATATATAGGTAAATATTATTCAATATTATTACTGGGGTAAATAAGTATTCTTTCACTGGGGTTTATTATTCAATTGGCTTGCATTCATGATTTGAATTTCTACTAAGCTTTGGAGTGTGCGTGTTTTACAGGTGATAGAGCGATTATTGAATTTCTGGAGATATGCATAGACCACGTAAATTGATTCTCAACCAAAACACCTATTTGGATTGATCAGTTGGTGATATTTGTGTGCCTCCTCTACATCAGTCTACATTTAGCTACATCGTTTAAATTTGGATTTGGGGAAGTTTTAACGTAATACGAGTGCTAAAGGACTTGATAAATTATAGATGTTTTTATTGTGGGGGGGAGGGGTATTGAGGTTCAGTAAAAAAACGCTAATTATTTCACTGGGGTTTATTATTCAATTGTCTTGCGTTCATGATTTGAATTTCTACTAAGCTTTGGAGTGTGCTTGTTTCACAGGTGATAGGGCGATTATTGAATTTCAGGAGACATGAATGGAGCACGTAAATCTGTTCTCAACCAAAATACCTATTTGGATTGAACAGTTGATCATATTTGTGTGCCTCCTGAAATTCAATAATCGCTCTATCACCTGTGAAACACGCACACTCCAAAGCTTAGCAGAAATTCAAATCTTGAACGCAAGCCAATTGAATAATAAACCCCAGTGAAAGAATTTGCAGCGTTTTTTTTCGTAGGCTCGGGAGCAATTTTTTCAAAGTAAGCTAAATTGGCATTAACGAAATTTTTTAAGTTCAATTAGTAGTCTGTAATCGCTAGCTGAAAGATACTAGCTTTTCGCTTCACCTGATAGCTAATTTTCGTATTTAAGCTTAATTAGTTATTATTTGAAAGGCTTAAGCTATTAGTTGTCGAAAATTACCTGTCTCTTAGTAACTTACAGCTAATTCATCTTCAACTAAACTAACATGAGCTAGGGAATTTAGCTATAAAATTGGCTAGGGAATAAATTTGTTAGCTAATGCCCAACTCTAGCAGGTATACTATAGTTACTAATGATGACATAACCGTTGGAAATTATAGCTCTTTATTTTTTGTGGGAATATAGGTACAACGTTTTTATCAACATCCGTTTTATCCATTAAAATGGGCTCCCTCAATTTCATCGTGAGTAATTTAGTTCATACTCTTCCTAGATTTGTTAGGGACATTTTCGGTGACAAGTTGTTCGGCCTCAGTGAAGGCGGCTGTGTCACCCAACTGCCTATTCAACTTAACGAAGCTTTTGTTATGTACTCAACTATTCGTGAAGGTATCGAGTGGGAACCGCTTTTCGTTTCGAACAGCGATGAAAGAAGTTTGACACACAACAATCAGAACCTGATCTCACACGTGGAGTTACATACATGTAAGGTTCCACCAAAAACAGCCAAAACTGAGAATAAGAATAAGATCAAGCCGAATTGCCGCAATCTTATTCCTGCTTTCCAATGTCTCATAGCAATTCACAGTTGTGTTGGCATTGTGTTCATTTATTTCATTCAACGTTTATCATTTTCGATAATGAACCTTTGTAATCGATCAAGAAGAAGAATGTATAACCCCCCTCAAAATTCGTTGTTTTAAGTTTCTAGATGAGTAGAATCCGAAAATCAAACTAAAAAAACGTCTGCCAAATGGGTGTGGCACATAGCTTCCTCGTATCCATAACATGACTGTATAGATCATTGAAAATTATTATTGACTAAAGAACTTCGTTCAATCAAGCTCGAGGCTAAAACTTTATTTTCTCTTTATTGCTCACGAGGACCATCTACACATCAAACCGAACAATCCCTGAAAATTTCATCGAAATCGGTCAAGAACCTCCGGAGTTATGCGTGTAACAAGGATTTCATATTTGCGCATGCGTAGAGGCTACTATTGATCCGGGGGTCATGAAACTCATAGGGGACCATCTACACATCAAACCGAACAATCCCTGAAAATTTCATCGAAATTGGTCAAGAACTCCTAGAGTTATGCGCGTAACAAGGATTTCACGTTTGCGCATGCACAGAGGCTACTATTGATACGGGGGTCATGAAACCTATAGGGGACCATATACACCCCAACCCGCACAATCCCTGAGAATTTCATCAAAATCGGACTATAACTTCGTGCAGTTTTGCCCGTAACAAGGATTTGCTGACAGACAGTCAGACACACAGACAGACAGACGGACACACAGACAGACAAGGAACCAAAATTGTTCAGAAAGCTCTAAAACGCAAAATGCGAGTGGAATTTTTGATTTTGGAGACAAAAAAATTTTCACATTCCGAAAGTGAGAACAAATCTTCCGCTACCTTGGTAGACTCGGAAGCAAAAGAGACCATCCGTCGTGCACCGTGCCGAAATTTTTTTCGTAACTCAATGAAGTGGGGTCCAGGGTACCAAAATCACATTTGGGATCTAGTTGGGACTGAATTCTTGCACTTTTTGTACACACAATTCCTAATGTTTAAAACTAATATTCGGCTCCGAAATGAAATGGGGGATCTGCTGTCCATATCCATCACAATTTTAGTCGTATATTCGTTAAATAGAGCTCTCTAAAGAGTATGAGTAGCACATCTGACCATAGTTGTTGTAGGTTATGGGAGGTTTCTGCAAGAAAGTAGCTCAACAGTGGTGAATAAGTAGCTTAATACGAAGGAAAGGATTCCCTTCCTCAATTCCACATATCTGCGGCACCTCACAAACTTCCGTTGATCTCTCGACACGTAATCGCCTCGGCCGTTGGAAGACGAGAAAATTGAGGAGCAGGCGGCCTGTTTTGTAAATAACTTATTACGAACTTGATCGGAAATGGCCAATTAGCTGGGCACCCGTAAACCGCTCCGTACGATCTGACTCTGACTCGTTTGAATTGGAAACGTAACATTAGAAGAAGGAAATAATATGTTATGAATGTTTGTTCAAAATGATCAAAAACCTATTACAGTTAAAATTAAGTATGTTGAAGTTTCGTGTAATTATATTTCTATTGTTTAACCATTTACCATTTATATTGTTATCAGCATTTATATTGTACATACAGATAATGCCAATAAGACAGTTTGCCGGCTACGCGAAAGGGGCATGTCCCTATGATGTGGGAGCGAGGCAGCCCTAGTAGCGGGAGGCCCAGCAACACCATAATGTGAGCATTAACAGCTAAAGTATGGGAGCAGGCAAACCCCCTGAAGGAGCAAAGCAGCTACACCACATCTTGAATTAACCAATTTGATGTGGGAGCAAGTAAATGTGTGTGCGTTCATAAAAATGTGGTCAGAGTCAAATTTCAAAAAACTAGCTGCCGAAAGAACAGAAAATCGTTAATATTTCAATATTACTTCTTTGCAATAGAATATAATGTATGATACGCATTGTAAAAGTTTGTCAAGCTTGAATTTGAACAATATTTGGCGCAAGAAGTCTCCTAAAAGGGTTTATAGCCGATACACGGGTTGAAGCATTCTGATATGCATGCTCCGTCTTACGAAATTTAAAATTTTCAAACAGAATATTTTTCCATTGTAATCGCTCTTGAAAAAACGCTGCAAATTCTTTCACTGGGGTTTATTATGCAATGATTCATGATTTGAATTTCTACTAAGCTTTGGAGTGTGCGTGTTTCACAGATGATAGAGCGATTATTGAATTTTAGGAGATAAGCATAGAGCACGTAAATCTGTTCTCAACCAAAATACCTATTTGGATTGATAAGTTGATCATATTTGTGTGCCTCCTAAAATTCAATAATCGCTCTATCACCTGTGAAACACGCACACTACAAAGCTTAGTAGAAATTCAAATCATGAATCTTGAATAATAAACCTCAGTGAAAGAATTTGCAGCGTTTTTTTTAATATAGGCATAAGATTGATATCAAACAGTTTGGAAAATTTTAAGACATTCAAAAAACATAGACTTGTTAAAATTGCGGAATATGGCACATGACATGAGCAATTTGCTGTTTTTATTCTAAGAAGAGGTTTCCACAATTTTGTTTTACTTTAGTTAATCATGATTTGTTGTTGATATAATCATGAGGGATAACTGAGACCCCACAGAGGGACACAAATTGGCTGAATTTAAGCCTCTGTTTGCATAAGTGTGTGTTGTATTGGCTAAGTTTTGGTTGTTTTACTCATATCATTTCATTTATGAGTATATTTCCTTGTTGTACTAATAAAAGAACCTTGAATCTCGAATCATTTTTTACATTCTTTTCGAATTCATTAATAAACCCCAGTGAAAGAATCTTTTTCATTATCTTAATAATTCTTATATATTATGTTTAGCTTTAAGAGAGTGGAAATTGCTTTTAATCATTGAATTTCTTTGTGTCATTTACTATGAATAAAAATTTCTCTCTCTCTCTCTCTCTCTCTCTCTCTCTCTCTCTCTCTCTCTCTCTCTCTCTCTCTCTCTCTCTCTCTCTCTCTCTCTCTCTCTCTCTCTCTCTCTCTCTCTCTCTCTCTCTCTCTCTCTCTCTCTCTCTCTCTCTCTCTCTCTCTCTCTCTCTCTCTCTCTCTCTCTCTCTCTCTCTCTCTCTCTCTCTCTCTCTCTCTCTCTCTCTCTCTCTCTCTATATTAAAGAATATATTTATTTGAATTATTGAAGAATAAATTTTATTCTTTGCTGTCCTACTCTGTTTATCCATTCCCCCGCCCCTTTTCCCTTCTCGCCAGTACTGAACCCTCCACTATGGATTCATAATTTGAGATTTTTCACAAGGTAATTTGGCTTATTTTGAATTTGATTTATAATTAACTTATTCTGTCTGAGCTATTGAAAAGTCACCAACGGTGTATTCACATGCATTTTCCTTAGGGAGGTTACTTACGATAACTACGGCGACGATGAACAGCAGACGCGGAGGCATGACGACGACGACGACGTTTACGGTGAAGATTAAGATGAAGCCGGCACAATCACTACAGCGGGACTGACTGAGGGGTTCGGACGCCGCATCCCCAACCCCCAGCAGCCTCCGCCTACCGCCGACCCCACTTCATTCATCTCGCGGTAGCGAAGGGTTGTGGGTTGGTCACTCGGTCACTCATCCCGTCCCAGCATTTCACATCCCGATCCGCCGTACCCGTTCCCCCTGAAAGTCATCGGCCGTTTCGTTCCGCATCCAATTCGGATTTTTGACCGTTCTATGATTGACCGTTCCTTCTCATATTGATAAAATACTATTCTGTGTTACCCTCCTTCCCTCGTCCTCCCCGGATCTGGATGATGTGGGTGATTCTCAAATTACGGGCAATTTTCAGGTCCTAATATTTAAAAAACACTGCAAATTCTTTCACTGGGGTTTATTATTCAATCGACTTGCGTTCATGATTCGAATTTCTACTAAGGTGTGGAGTGTGCGTGTTTCACAGGTGATAGAGCGATTATTGAATTTCAGGAGATATGCATAGAGCACGTAAATCTGTTCTCAACCAAAATACCTGATTGGATTGATCAGTTGCTCATATTTGTGTGCCTCCAGAAATTCAATAATGGCTCTATCACTTGTGAAACACGGACACTCCAAAGCTTAGTAGAAATTGAATAATAAACCCCAGTGAAAGAATTCGCAGCGTTTTTATTGAACCTCAATAAAAACATGCGTACGTTTTCTCTGTTTGAGAGAAAATGCAAAATTTCAGGAGGCACACAAATATGATCAACTAATCAATCCAAATAGGTATTTTGGTTGAGAACTGATTTACGTGCTCTATGCATATCTCCTGAAATTCGATAATCGCTCTATCACCTGTGAAACACGCACACTCCAAAGCTTAGTAGAAATTCAAATCATGAATGCAAGCAAAATGAATAAAATTGAATAATAAATCCCAGTGAAAGAATTTGCAGCGTTTCATGCATATCAGAATGCTTCAACCCGTGTATCGGCTACAAACCCTTTTAGTAGTTTACTCCAGTATCCACATTCACTACATCACTAGGTTACTGGTATCAAAACAAAAACAATAATGAACCAAAAAACTCTGCAAATTCTTTCACTGGGGTTTATTATTCAATTGGCTTGCGTTCATGATTTGTATTTCTACTAAGCTTTGGAGTGTGCGTGTTTCACAGGTGACAGAGCGATTATTGAATTTCAGGAGATATGCAAAGAGCACTTAAATCGGTTCTTAACCAAAATACCTATTTGGATTGCTCAGTTGATCATGTTCGTGTGCCTCCTGAAATTTAATAATCTCTCTATCACCTGTGAAACAGGCACACTCCAGAGCTTAGTAGAAATTCAAATCAGGAACGCAAGCCAATTAAATAATAAACCCCGGTGGAAGAATTTGCTGCGTTTTTTTATATTTTTTGTGTCTTGTCATTAGTGATTTTTCTGTATTTCGTACTTTTGAACTACTAGCAAATGTTTTTTCTAGTTTCCATCTAGTTACACTGAAAAAATGACATTTTTACAACAAAAAAGTGTCCAAGTGGCCTTTTTGATACATCGCGCTTTTGTGAGTTACCTGTTCGTGTAACATTCATACATAAGTTTAAATACCTATGTGTAAGCAGTTCTATACCTTCTTATCTAGTTCAATTGAAATAAATAATCTAGTTTTTCAACAAAGAAAAGAGTTGAACAAAAGTAATCATTTTCCAAGAGGCCTTTTGAAGCCAATTGCGTGTTTTCGGAAGCAAGAGTTCATTTTTAGCCATTAACGACTATTAACGGCTGTTATTTTAAACAATAAAGAATTTTTTATGAAAAATGTGATTTTAAAATTGTATTCTAGTTCTTTTGTATTTACCGCAATGGAAAGTAGAGAAACCAGCAAGATAATCATTGAAAAATCAAGGGCGGTCGACAGACAGCTGCGCCAGCGCCGGTGTGACTCATGTTGGCACGAACGCGTGAAGGTTGATGGTTGTATCACATGTGAAGGCTTAGGAAAATTCTTGGACTGAAGAAAAATCGAACACGCGGCACGATCGTTTTGCCGCAACAAAGCGTGATGCCGCGTTGTCACGTCTGACACATCTGTAGAGTTGTATTGTTTGATCGCACTGATAGATCGCGATGGGCGCCCGCTCGCCCCCGTCGATCGCGTTCGTTTTTCACTTAAGACACGGCGTCGAGGTATGGTATCCATGATGCGTCTGCGGCCGGAGTCTGCGGCTTGCGATTTCTTCATGTACCTACCTACCGAAACAGGCGCCAGCTGCGCCGCGCTGCAGGAGAGTTATCTCTCAAGAGAGGCGGCGCTGCAGGCGGCGTATTTATGTGCCAGTGTCAGTTTCGATCAATCATCAATCATCATCATCATCATCATCATCAATCTATATACAGACGAAAGTATCAGAGGCGGTAGGTATATCAGGGGATGGTAACGTTGGGCGGGTGGAATTCTCCGCCACCACCCACCCCCACCCTTGAAGAGGAGCGTCGGACCGTCTTCACCCTCCCCCCCCCCCCCCTCACGACCACGCCAGTGAAGGGGACCCCACCAATGAGGAGCGTCTCCCAGGGCAACCTGCTCCCCTCCTCGGGGACTTGGAATATACGATTTTTGGTTTATTATTCAATAATCACAGGGGTTTATTATTCAATTAGCTTGCCTTCATAATTTGAATTTCTACTAAGCTTTGGAGTGTGCGCGTTTCACAGAATAGAGCAATTATTGAATTTCATGAGATATGCATGGAGCACGTAAATCCGTTCTCAAGCAAAATACCTATTTGGATTGATCAGTTGATCATATTTGTGTGCCTCCTGAAATTCAATAATCGCTCTATCCTGTGAAACTCACACACTCCAAAGCTTAGTAGAAATTCAAATCATGAACGCAAGCCAATTGAATAATAAACCCCAGTGAAAGAATTTGCAGCGTTTTTTTAATGGTTATCAGAATGCTTCAACCCGTGTATCGGCTACAAAGCCTTTTAGGAGTTCACTCCAGTATCCACATTACTACATCACTACGCCACTAGGTTACTGATATCAAAACAAAAACAATAATAAACCAAAATAACGCAAATGTTGGCACCATAAATTGGGCCATACATCGGGAATGGTGTGACCTACGGACCTGGGGAGGGGCTCATTCGATGCCTCGTGGAGTGTTCTTCAAAAAGAGCCTAAATTTAGGCCGCCTTGACTTTTTTCAGGTTTTTAGGGATTTTACAAAACTTTGACAACCCTTAAAGGGCACTTTAAATTAAGTGAGAGTGCGTCGTCGGACCAACATCGATTTTTCCTGAAAATTCCAGCGTTTTTGCTTCAGCCGTTTGGGAGAAATCGTGCGTACGGCGGACGGACGGAAATTTTTTTGTAGATTCGGATTCTACACCCTTTGAAACGTAAACCATGAAATTTTCGTTGGGGGTTAGATTTTTTTTTTTTTTTTCTTTTTTTTCAAGAGCGATTACAATGGTTTATTATTAAATAATAAACCAAAAGAAGTTAAATCCCTTAAATTTCTTAATAATTAGAAAAATCTGCACTTAATCGGGGGTGATATTTTGGTTTTCTTTGAGTAAAGACACAACGTTTCTACTAGACCCATGTAGGTTCCAATTGGGTTTTGACATTACTCGTGCCAATGGAAAGGTTCTGCATCCTTGCAGAACATCAATATTTATGTGTGCCACCTATTTCCGGAAGAATAATTAGGTACTTATTGTTGGAAAATACAATGGAGTGCACAATCTAGTCCCTACCACAAAACGACCTTAAACTGTGAAAGATGAGTAAGTACGGGGTAGGTAAAGATGAAATATTGTCACTTGATCCGTGTTGAATTTCAATTAGATTTTGACATTAGTAGAGGCAGTGGCAAGCTTCTGTATCCTTGCAGATCGTGAATACTATGTCTGTGCCACCCATTTCCGGAAGAATAATTACGAGAATGATTACTTATTGTTGGGAAATACAAAAGAATAGTTTTACCCACCGAAATGGACAACTGAGTCCCCAACACAAAACGACCTTAAACTGTGAAAGATGAGTAAGTACGAGGTAGGTAAGATGATTACACGTTGATACACTCATGACTGGTGAGCTATTGTGATTTTTTTCCGAAACTGCGTGGCGTTTTCGCCGGAATACGGTATTTTTTAAGTATATTTCACGGATGAAGAGAGTGAACCCATCTTTTCAGAAACAAACAAAACGATTAAGATGCGGGACCTGGTTCACATGGGCAGCCTTTCCCGGGTTTGGGGTCGCATTGTGCGAGAAGCCTCGACAAGAGATGCTAATGACAAAGGCCTTCCTACCTAATACATCACTCATCACGGAGCTGTGAGTGGAACCTAAGCCGAAACGCTGCAAACTGTTACACAAAGGTTGATTTTTGATTGATTCCTGCATTTGCGAGCCCTTTTACGCTTTTAATGCTTCCTATGTTCACTTAAAAACACTATAGAAATCAAACTGGAATTTAGCAAGATAAAATTGAAATACAGACAACAAAAATGCTTCCACTTGTTTCCCTCAACCGAATTGAAGCTTGGGAGATAGCGTTATAGGTAATGTAATAGTATTGAATCAACCAAGGTACTTGCGCCATCGCCACACATGCAGCTGAACAGGCTTTCCAGCCCGACAGTCTGCCAGACCGATCTTTTCAATTTTGAGCGAACATATTCCTCATCCCGGATTGATGCTGGATTTTGAGCCTCATTTTGTAAACTTTTGTCCATCGTCCAAAGCTTATCTCTGAAAGAACTGAACCAAAGTTGTCGAAATTTGGTTTGAAAATCCAACATCGATCCAGGGTGTGCCAGTAATCTCGTGTCCTTGATCAATTAAGACAATTGACTAACAGAACTGGACTGTACAACACAGACTAAGTTTCTTAAGTTCACTCGGTAAGACACATAGAAATCCAACAGAACTTTAACATGAAAAATACAAATACAGACAACAAAAATGCTTCCACTTGTTCTCCTCAGCCGAATTGAAGCTTGGGAGATGGCGTTATAGGTAGCATAATCGCATAGAATCAACCGTGGTACTTGCGTTATCGCCACCGATGCTGTTGAACGGGCTCTCCAACCCGACCGTCTACCTGACCAATTCTTTTGAAAATTGTGAGGGAACATTTGATTGTACTTTATGTGGTTTTTTTTTCAATTGTGAAACTACCCTTTTACGTAACATTTGATTGTTTGCATAGTTAATCCTAAAATATAATCCCTTAGAGCTGATTGATCAAGATGCCGAAATCACTGGCCGATCCATCCGGATCGATGTTGGATTTTGAGCCACATCAACTTTTGTCCACCTTCCGAAGGAAAAAATGAAATTTGGCTGAAAAATCCAACATCGATCAGGGAGTTTTTTGATCAATTTCCCCTAATTTAAGGATTTTTACTTTTTAAAAAAACAAATCTTAGACACTTTCAAAATATAATCCCGTAGTGAAGAGCCATGTGGTGTCATAACATTCAAATTTACAGTGGCGGAACGGTGCACCTGGTCCAAAACTGAAGTGTCTAGGGCAATTCAGTAAAAATTGTTCATGCTATGATCTGGAATTGCCCAATTTATCAAGTTTTTTTCAAAACAACATTGTTTTGTCTGAACGAAAAATATATTTTATATAGAATTTAATTGTTTTGAAATTTTTTCAATCAAAAAAATTACTTTTGTCCAAATTTTAATGATACGCCGGAACGGCAAAAGTTCGGCTTTCCAATTGTATATTTAATTTTTAGGTTTTAGAGGGAACTTTTTGAGGACAAGATTTTATGCCGAAAAAACGTTATTTTCAAGCACATTAAATTTTGATGTGATCGAACGGGTGTGTGGATTCACCTTTTGCTCGTGACAATGTTTCTATCAAAAATAAGAAGAGGAAATCATAACAAACAACTCAAACTTCACGATAAGTTAATTTACATCAATTCATTTGCGGATGCTCTCACTCAAACTTAAATTTTTTAGGTAATTCCGATGACATGAACATTCTACACCCAGAAGAAGAAAAAAAAAGTTTTAGTTATGCAAGTTTTATTCCTTTAAAAAAAAAAAAAAAAAAAAAATCCTCAAATGTGCGAAAATACACGTTTTTTGCATAAAACCTCAATTTCCTAAACAAAATTCCCTCTTAAACCTAAAAATTATATATACCATTGGAAAGCTCCGTTTTTTAAGCTTATCAATAAACCTAATTTAAAAAAAGAATTGTTTTCAAACAAAATACTTTTCAGGCACGTTTGTACCCCTTAGTTCCTTTTAAAAAATTAATATTAAAGACTGAGATGATAGATCATTTTATGCTCTTTCCAATGGCATACTTAAAATTTGCAAATACTTTGAAAACGCCGGAGTTACGGCTGTTTTAGTGACGTAAGTTCGAAAACACGAAAAAAATCTTGAAAGTGAAATAGGTAACTCAAAAACGAAAAAAAATTCATTCAAATTTTAGTTGGAATACATTGTAGAACACGTGTACAGTCTTATGGCTGTACATCTTATATAACCAACGGTTGTATAAACATGTATAGTGAATGTATGTACTTAGAAACGGAAATAATGATGATCATGTGATGATCTGGATGAACAGTCTGCTCATCCCAAACAAGCATGACGTGATCAATTGAAAATTGGTGTTTTTACCCAGCTGATTTAGCCAAGAGAAATGCGTCACCCGATCCAGATCTAAAAAATTATAGATTGGAAAGATTGATTGTAGATAATTATAAAGGAGAAACGATCACCTTCGAATAGAATTGGCTTCTACGCTATAAAAAAGTAAATTTAAAGGCACCTACTCAAGTAAATTCAAAGAAAAAAGCAAGCACATTGAACTATGTTTGCTGCTTAACGTAGACAAACTAAGACACTTACTAAACCTTTCTTTCGTTTGACACATAAAGAACATTATTCATCCAAAAAATTCTGTCTTAATTTAAGAAAATACTCGAATGAACTGGTCATTGACTTACCGCTTCCAATTGTCTTCGCGTATTACGTACCTCTCCGGTACTTCGGCGCAAAATTTTCCACTAATCACGTTGCAATCACATTGAAGTAGCACTATCACTGACATGAAATAATATTACAAGACTGAAACCATCGACAGCAAAAATCTCAAAAAGTAACAAACCCATAAGATTAACAATTCTGACCACGAAGTCTTTTATCGTATTGTTCACATATCGAGTATTCTGGTCGTTCGATTCGATTATTTGAATCGATTTCAATCACCAGTAGTTGGTTATTAATCTCCGATGTTTTGTTCGCTCAATATTCTATTAATTTTATTTTAACATTATTCTTATTGAGATTCAAACCATAATCCGGAAACAATGACGACTTTATGAGTTAAAAACTGTGAGATGGTAAGAAGGAAAATGTCGATGTTAGGTACGAAATTTATTAAATCGATCAATCGAAATTGAACCTGATAGCGTCGGTTGCCGGACATTTCGACTTTAGAAGGGGCAGGACATCGAGACAAAACAGCGATATTGATCTCGATGTCGATGTTTGAGTGTTGGCATCGATATGTCGTCCAATATCGGGTGAAAACATCGCTATTATCGATATCGGTGTCCTTATCTCTTAACAGCATCCTTATCACACGGTTTTTATGAGGAATGTTGATGCAAAATCAACAGTTTTATTCTGTGACAAATGGTATCTCATTTTAAAGGTATTTCAACGCTGAAGAAGATGGTAAAAAGTTCCAGTCATGTAGCATGACGAAATGAAATTTTGTGTTCCAACAAAAATTTGATGTTGAGGTGATTTTTGAAAACTTTAATTTTTCTAGTTTCATGTCCAGTGAACCTCACTGAGCTTTGGAGTATCCGTGTTTCACAAGTGATAGAGCGATTATTGAATTTCAGGAGGCACAAGAATATGATCAACTTATCAATCCAAATAGGTATTTTGGTTGAGAACAGATTTACGTGAACTATGCATATCTCCTGAAATTCAATAATCACTCTATCACTCGTTAAACTCGCACACTCCAAAGCTCAGTAGAAATTCAAATCATGAACGCAAGCCAATTGAACAATAAACCCTAGTGGAAGAATTTGCAGCGTTTTTTTAATGGTTATCAGAATGCTTCAACCCGTGTATCGGCTACAAAGCCTTTTAGAGTTCACTCCAGTATCCACATCACTACATCACTAGGTTTCTGATATCAACACAAAAACAATAATAAACCAAAATAACGCAAATGTTGGCACCATAAATCGGGCCAAACATCGGGAATGGTTTGACCTACGGACCTGGAGAGGAGCTCATTCGATTCCTCGTGGAATGTTCTTCAAAAACAGTACAAATTTAGGCCGCCTTGACTGTTTTTGAGGTTTTTAGGGATTTTACAAAACTTTGACAGCCCTTAAAGGACACTTTAAATTAAGTGATAGTGCTAGGACCATCATGGATTTTTCCTGAAAATTTCAGATTTTTTGCTTCAGCCGTTTGGGAGAAATCGTGCGTACGGCGTACGGCGGACGGACGGAAAATTTTTTATTGCAGATTCGGATTCTACACCCTTTGAAACGTAAACCATGAAATTTTCAGGGGGGGGGGGGGGGATAAAATTTTTTTTTCAGAATTACAATGGTTTATTATTGAATAATAAACCAAAAAGAAAGAAAGTCTGTGTTTGTCGTCAATCAGATGGTTTATTATTGAATAATAAACCAAAATCAAACATTTTAAAAGAAAGGACCCACTTGTATAACAACACTTTTTGAGAAGAATAAATCAGTGAAATTGCAATAAAATGTTCTGAAATCCCGACAGAACTTTCTAAAAATGCTAAATCTATAAAATCTTTGCCTAGATAGCAAAATATTATTCAAAACAAGTTCCCATAAAATCATTGGCTAACAATTGTTCTACTCTTGGAAAATTCATTCATATGCTGCTTGACTTAAATTTTGTTCACACTATCAAATACTAACCCTCAAATTCTTCTTAATTTGTTAGTAATAAAATATAAATACTTGCCTCTTCACGGATGGGTTGCCGAGTATATTCGACAACAGAAGTATTATTCTCCACCCACGAATCTCGGGAGTTCCTTAACCCGTGAATTCTTCGAGTTCGAGACAATTAAATTTTCCTTCGACCGAGAATAAAAAAGGAGGAAGATTGAGGTCGAGACTCGGACGTTGTGGGCAGAGAGTCAGTTCCCCGCCCGCGCTTGTCTTCCATATTCGTTCATCTTGAAACGGAATCGTTGATCCCGAAGAAATCTCGGAAAGGACATCACCCACCGAACAATCGGCAGTTTAAGGGAATTCGTGATTTTCTCAAGTATAAGTAGGAGTTTCTTTAAAATACCATCGGACGATAAAATCTTATTCATTAAGAAAACCCTGTGGTGCTGTTGAGGAACCCATACATGATCAAATCAGTTTGACAAACATGACGCGCTTGTCAAATATCGTTTGATTTAGCACCCATACTTTCATTTAAGACCGCAAAAATCTTTCCATTCAGTAATTAATTGTAGCCGATACACGGGTTAAAGCATTCTGATAACCATTTAAAAAAAACGCTGCAAATTCTTTCACTGGGGTTTATTATTTAATTGGCTTGCGTTCATGATTTGAATTTCTACTAAGCTTTGGAGTGTGCGTGTTTCACAGGTGATAGAGCGATTGTTGAATTTCAGGAGATATGCATAGAGCACGTAAATCTGTTCTCAACCAAAATACCTATTTGGATTGATCAGTTGATCATATTTGTGTACCTGTGAAATGAAAGAACTTGCAGCGTTTATTTAATGGTTATCAGAATGCTTCAACCCGTGTATCGGCTACAAAGCCTTTTAGGAGTTCACTCCAGTATCCACATGATGACATCACTACGTCACTAGATTACTGCTATCAAAACAAAAAAAATTATAAACCAAAATCCCGGTGAAAGAATTTGCAGCGTTTCATGCATATCAGAATGCTTCAACCCGTGTATCGGCTACATAGCCTTTCAGGAGTTCACTCCAGTATCCACATTACTACATCACTAGGTTACTGATATCAAAACAAAAACAATGATAAACCAAAATAACGCAAATGTTGGCACCATAAATCGGGCCACACATCGGGAATGGTTTGACCTTCGGACCTGGGGAGGGGCTCATTCGATTCCTCGTGGAAAGTTCTTCAAAAAGAGTCAAAATTTAGGCCGCCTTGACTTTTTTTTTTTAGGTTTTTAGGGATTTTACAAAATTTTGACAACCCTTAAAGGGCACTTTAAATTAAGTGAGAGAGCTGGCTCAAGAATTGGGACGTCGTCGGACCAACTTGGATTTTTCCTGAAAATTTCAGCTTTTTTTGCTTCAGCCGTTTGGGAGAAATCGTGCGTACGGCGGACGGGCGGACAAATTTTTATTGCAGATTCGGATTCTACACCCTTTGAAACGTAAACCATGAAATTTTCAGGGGGGTTAGAAATATATATATATTTTTTTTTTCAAGACCGATTACAATGGTTTATTATTGAATAATAAACCAAAATGGATTTCAATCACCTCGGCTACGTTTACTTGCTTACAAAGTGGAAAGGCACTTTCAAGAGAAATCCACGAAGAAAACGGCAGCTAATCTGGGGGACCTCATGAAGAGAGGAGCGTACAACCATGAAAATTTATTGGACGAGCTGAGGTGTGCACCACAATCTGGGCGAACTACACGAGGATCGAACTAAGATACATGCTTCTGCTCTCTGTGGTTACTCCGAAAATTGAAGAAATTCATGGGGAGTTCAATTTCTCCCCATGAACGATTGACACCGACTACGAATTTTCTATCTAATTCGAAGATGTTAAGAAGACATGATCACACATAGGTCTAAAGATGTGATGTGTGAATCTCAACAAAATAACAGAAATTTGTTAGTTTGAAACTTTGATGTTCCCACAGACGATCCACCTTGTCTCTCAAACCTTATGTGGTCGAATACGAATACGGTCCAAATTGGCAAACCTTCAAAGACGCTGTAAAACATCAAATTTCAAACCCCACACTATCACATTTATTTGACAAGGGCAATTGTTAAACCAAGTTGTCAAGCAGATTTGGTCATGTAGGGGAGGGGGGGAGGAGCTCATGAATTTTTTTGGTTTATTATTTCCAGCAGTGTTTAGTCATTATTTTCAATAATAAAACTTTGCAATAAAAGAAAGAAAAGTCAAACCCCCAAAAATACAGTAGCCCCGAAGTCAGAAGCTTTTAACTGAAAAAACCAGACCAAAACCAAACCTTTCACTTGCAATTTAAGTTTTAGATCATTCTGAAACATATTTCGTATAATGAGATTACTAAAGGTTGGTGTACAAGCTTCAGTTAATTCAGTGTCTAAAATTAATTTCAATCATCTCTACTACGTTTACTTGCTTACAAGACACTGCCAGGAGAAGTCGGAGAAGAAAACGGCGGTTCATCTGGGGATCTCATGAAGACAGAAGTGTACAGCCATACAAATCTACTAGTATTTAATGAGCTGAGGTGTGTAACCCAAGGATTCCAGAATTACATGAGGATGAACGAAGAAACATACTTCTGCTCTCTTCTCTGATTAGTCCAAAAATCGACAAAAAACCAACAGTCATGGGGAGTTAAATTTCTCCCCATGAACCAAGGAGTTTTCTAGCTATTCGGAGAAGCAATGAAGAAATGACCACATAGATCCAGAGACACGATCCTTCGTTCACAATACAACTGAAGTTATGATGGTTTAACGCTTTGGTGTTCCCCGAACAATCAAACTTAGCGCTCTACCACGAATACGGTCCGAGTTGTCAAATCTTTAAACGCGCTGTCAAACCCCACACAATCAAATTTATTTGACAAGGAACTGGACAAAGGAAGTTTGTCAAGCAGATTTGACCATATAGAGATGGCAGGGGGCTTTAGACTATTTTAGTGAGGTTCGTCAGGCGACAAGAATAAACGCACGAATTAGTTTTAAAATGTATTTGAAGAGAGAGGCGGTCGAACACGATTTATGAACAGATATGAACTAACATGAACTGGAGAACAGCGCTCCCAGGAGCAGAGAGCAAAAGGAGGATTGCCTCCACATTTCAAATCTAACAGACTATTTATTTTGTTATTTCCAGTAATGTAATTTTGAATAATGAGCCTTTGCAAAAGACCAAGAAAAAAGTTAACCTCCCGAAAATACAGTACCCTGAAGTTAGAAGCGTTTAACTGAAACTACCAGATCAACGTACGAACAAGCCGGCTCAAAAAGCGAAACCAAAATTCAACTTTCCACTCGCATTTCAAGCTTTAGACCATTCTGAAAAATCTTTCGTACATTGAGACTAGCAAAGGTTGGCGCTCAAAAAGTTATATTTAGATGAACTGTCATTGGAACATCTAGAAGGTATGGAGACACAATGATCAGCTGAAGGGCGCTTGTGTCTAATTTCGTTCCTAATCGATCTACCGTGCTGGAATCGAAATGTGCTCTTTTTTGCCATCTTGAATGCAGTTACAAGATATGAAGACGTATCAGAGATACGTCTAATATACAATGTATATTATGTCATAGACCAGCGATTTACGTAGAAGGATATCCAATACAGAAATAATAAACTTCTGTGTAATAATTTATAGCGTTTTCCCCCAGAACCGAAGTATGATAAATGAAAACAGGAAAATTCAGCCATTCAACTGTACTAGAACTGGTATTCTAAAATCGAAAGGGAAGGCTCTAAGACGAATGAAGACAAAGTTTTATATAAAACGTATATTTTCTGTTGTCTACAGGTAGCCCTACGATATTGAAATATATTATTCAAAAGGCATTCTAGTGTCAACCTTGATAAATAATCCGATACCCCACTATATTAAAGGAATGTGTTCAAACTTCGGTGCACAACAAGTGCTTCAAAATCACGTACTCGCAAGTACCTAAATATATTCTTCGAACTTTCAAAATTACGTGGGTTCACATCGCCAGTCACGATCATGGAAGTAGGTTACAATATGGTAGTTAGGTAGGTACTCGAAACATTGTTTGTTTTTTTCTTTTTAAAGGAAGATACAGATGAGTAACCAGTTTTACACAACACTGGAATAGTAGGTAGGTCATCTACTTTCGACATAATACACCAATATATCGAATACTCAATTTAGGCACAGAACATACATTTTGATCAAGTTCACATACAAGTGAGAAGGTACGAATTAAATTGGAGTTTTATAGATCCATAACAATATCTATATACAACGCTGTCATTAAACGTGCTGACGGTTCCATCAGCGACATCATACCAAGAATGATAGAAGGAAAAATAAAAGATTATTGTCACCATTCGAGGTCATGAGTCGATCAATGTTTCCATATTAGATCAAGTCAAGGACGCGCTGGATTAGGTTGCCCACCACATGGTAAGATGTTTTGTCATCAATTTTTCAAGAACTAACTACCTCCACCTTTTGGTCTTTATTAATTCATCTTGAACATTGATTAGTGTGGACTGACATGCTATAGGGGACCTACAGGGATTTTATTTGCCCGCGACACTACCTTTAAGTAGGATCAACTCAGTCGATACCTACGTTAATAAATTGCTTTATAAAACATATAAAATAGTTGGCTAAGATAAGTGTAGGTAGATTTGAAGCTCAAACCAGTAGACTGGGGGTTGGAGTAAAAAACCAGTAGGTCTCCCAGAATTCCAGGGGTTGAATGGCAACACTGTCAGCAGCATTCATGAGAGGAGAAAGAGGTGGGGGCATATGGGCCACCTTGCAACCATAGGATCGCCCTAGAATGGACATAAGACCTATGGCGCACATATGTTGATGAGTTGTCATGGTGACCGCGTCTGCATCAACTAAAGAGAATTTGGAAGGAAGTTGTGGGAAAGCCTTGTCCCCAGAGACTGGGAGCGCCCGAGACAGGTAATAAATAAAATGCACAGCATACCTGTGTTGCAGGTTTGCACAATAATCTCTGCACAAGGATGAAGACATAATAGCAGCTCTAGTAATCACTTTGATCCAATAGTTCGTTCGGTTAGATCGCATGCCAATGCACCTTCACTGCACACTTCCTACTTGGTGACCTATGCATTTTCCGAGAAGTTTTCACCTGCTGCATTAGCTATTTCGCTATTGCCTTTTTCAGAACATGAAATCAATTTGTCCTACAAAGAAGACATTTTCTCATACTTTCCCACACCAATAGGTGGTGATTGGTACTAACTGATTGGTTGGGCTTAGTTGACAACACAAATGAAAGTTGGCAAGACTTCAAAACTTGAAGCTCGAAAATGGAATGAAAGCGCGTTTTATTTTCAGAAACCAAAGTTTATGCTTCAATGTTCTGAAGATTTCGGTGGTTTACTGCTAATATCACAGCTTTTTTTCCCTACTGTTCAATGATACCGGGTTTTCTCCAGATGACTAGATCCTAATTGCCTTTTTCCTTACATCACATACTTAGTTTAGATGTTTTTGTAAATTGTGAAGCGGTTGCAGCTAAATTTTTGCGAAAAGTGCATTCACAGTTCACGCGGTCCACTAAAAGTTGGACAGTAAGCTGACCGTAGGACATTTGAACCAGTAAAACAATAGCTCAGGTCAGTTTGCTAGATGTTGAAACAGAACACCACTCTACTATGTACCCAATCTTATCCAAAAGAAGAATTAGGAGATTTAAAGATGAAGATACCAACCAGTTCGAATTGTGCAGTAATTTAAATGATGAATGAAAAAACAGATACCAGCACGCCCTTGACTGCAAAACTGGGAAACTACAAACATCATTACGAAGGACTGGTGGAGAAAACATTATACCTAGAATGTACAATAATTATACCTACATATTTCATTCAAAAATATAATAAATTTCTTGTGATGAGTGAGCAAAACTAATGATACTGCCATCTTAGCGGGATATTGTGGGAATAATACTGATCGTTAGAATAACACAATCATCAAACAAGGTTGTACATTTTTTTTTGGAAGTTGAATTGGAAGTAAATCTCACTTTACTCTCACCGTACCCCGATATCCTCATCACTATTATTTTTTCATTGTACACTAGGTTACCGAAAGAGAATTTTATAGTAAGTTACTGAAGAAGTGGCTCAAGTAAAACTATAGAAAGAAAATATCAGTACAAAGCACTACAAACCACACATGTAAGACAAAATAATGGAAGAAAAAATTGAAAACCAAACATCACCGAAGAGTTGATTGAATATTGCACATCATAGAAACTTAATGACGAAGAAGCATTGCAAGATTCCGTACCTACCTGTTCAAGTTGGAAAAAGCTACTTCCACATAGGGAAACAAATTTGGGTGGAAACTAAAATCTAGCGTGGTTTTTCAAAAAAAAAAACATCCAAATTCAAACATGAAGAAATCACACAAACAAAAACAGAAAAACGCAAAAAACTTCAGCAACTATCGAAGTTTGGCAGAATTACTTTAACGTTGAGGGAGGACAAGAACGTCAATATTACAGTAAAAATCCTTTGTATTTCTAGCAGAAAATATTCCGATTTAAATCAATATCATAAAGAAAGAAAACGAGGAGGCATTCGCCCCAGGTTTTTATGGTTGGCAATAAACTTCTTGAAATTATTCAGTTTCAAGATTACGAATTGAATCAATTTTGAAGATGAAGAAGGGAAAACAATACAAAGGACTTTATACAACGTTAAGATGATTACAAAGAAATGGTTTGCGCTCCCTTAGTAATTAGTGAATTCAACTGCAAAGATTAAAACATTTTTCAAAAGTTCAAATCGTGGGAATGGCTCGCATTTTGTGCACACCACATAAGCCATCGAGAAAATGTCAAACAAATAAAACATCGCAAAAAGTATTTCCAGTGAATGTTTAGGAAATTTAAATGAATATACAACTCTGTCAAGTTATGCAGTAAAAAACTTGAGATGTTACCGAGATTTATAAGGTTCCCGTAATGACAAGGAATGTTCAACTCGTTCAAATTGAGGGAGAAAAACGAATTAAATATGATTTAAGGGCCAAGCCTTGATGGTAGTGATGTTTGGTACTGTCCAGTTGGCAGGATTGAACCCTCTTCGTCATTCGATTCTCATTCACCAGCTGAGGCACAATGTCACTTAGTGTTCATTTTGTGGTTTTGTATTTGCATTTTTCGAGTTTAAGAACAATATTTTTTGCATTTTCTGTGTTATGTTGACTACTGACACTATTGACTCCCCTTCATCGCACAACATGAGCGACTTCATCATCTTCAGAGAGAGTGGGATTCTCTGAACAGGAAGACAGCAGAAAGGCGATGTTTAGATTGTGAACAAGTGAACACTAGAGGCCTTTTGCACAGGTTTGACAATTTTGGAAGAAAAGTATGTTTAACTCAACAATATCGTATGTTAGTTCCTACTCTGCCGCTAGTTTCAAAAACCAAGTACCTTGTCATAATGGGAACCCTATAGCCCTCAATCAATGTAGACCACACATAATCAATAATATTATCAGACAAGTCAGCGCAAATGGCAGTACTCAGGTCATCAAATTTCAATACATGGTACAACCCAATGCACTTAACCGTAATGGCAATAACTAATAACAAACACAGCAATACAGTAACAGTGTGTTTTGTTGTTGTTTTTCTAACTCAGGGATCAACGTTCATTCCAACTCTTTATTATGAATCCTTTGATTCAGCTTTCTTGAAGATATTTTTGGAAAGAACATATAATTAGTTAGCCAGAGCTGATACTAACAAGATTTCATAGGAAACCTGTTTAGTTCTATCATACAAGGATTATGCAAGACAATCTATTAACGTTCTGTGTTTACACAAGGCTGCAGTGGGAGGCCAACTCCAGACTTTTCTGATTTTATATGGCCCATAACCTATCAGTCATAACGAACTATTTCAAAGAATAACAATTCAGAAGTGGAAAACTGTTTCTTGATACGGTTTTCTGGATTTTACAATGGTGCAAATGTAATGCATTAGGATACTATGAGGCCCACACCTAAATTCAAAAGCCTAGTACTAGGGATGGCCATAGAAACATAAAATATCGATATATCGATGTTTGATAGTATCGCCGTTAAAAAATCGATGCCGATATATATCGTAAATCATCGATAGTAGGCACTACCGATAGTATCGACCAAAAAATATCGATTGTTTAGAAAAACTGAAACAAAATAAACAAAATCAACCGAAGAAAATACAATTAATCAACACAACACTTGTGAACCTCAAGTTGTTGTCAAACTACTAGGAACTCTTCTTCTTCTTCTTCTATTTTTATTGTCTTGGGCCAAGACTCGTGGCTGCAGCCAAAACCACTACTTGATATCCTATGGATATTATCCATGGATACATATCAATATTCCAGCCAGACAAACTCATTTTTGTGGGCGTAATATTTTTCAAACTCGTGTGATGTGAAAAAAATGGAACTTACGATCGATTTTAGTTTATGAGTCAACATAATATGTGATATTATCAGATGAAGCCGATATATCGGTTAAAAAAAAATCGGCTGAAATATCGGAAAAAATATTGGTCACTAACTATCGATATCCGATATTATTGGCCCTTGCATCATCGATAGAAACATATCGATATATCGTAGGAAAATATCGATATTTAGATACTATCGACTATCAATGGCCATCCACGTAGTACCACTCATAATAGGGGTAATGAGTTGATTCATAAGCAGACCACTTCTGCATCCTCCATCTCCTCTACATATGATAACCATATTGGAACGTACTAATGAAGACTGTACCAACCAAAAATAGTTCAAAAGTATGTTGAACGTAAAAAAATCGACCAAAAACAAAGCTTAACGGTAGCGAAGATAGTAGGTAGCTTGTATTTATCCGAATGAAATTACTATCAAAAACATCCATTAATAGATTTATCTATCTTCACTCTTTGACACTCGGGGAATCTAGAATTTCAAGGGAATTCCGCTTTCATTTATGCAAATGTGGCTACCTGAATTGATGCAATAAAATTCAAGGAGAGCTATTTCTAGGACTGTTTGCATAAAAAATTCAAATACAAGTTAAGGAAATATTCAATAATTTTAAAGGTCAGGTGAGTTTGGAGAACTTTACGTTGTTGCACATTCTTGCAGCTGCCCTTGCCCAATTAAATAGTGAATAAGTAATGAATGCACGATTATTGATTATGTGTGGTCTATTCTAAAGCTAACATCAATCCACACAAAGTGACATTCATAAGTAGACTTTTCACAAAGCTAGCCGGTCGCATTCAGTCGTAAGAATTAATATTTCAAATCATATACACAAATAAAGAAGCCCGATAAATCACAAAAATGGAGACAACATGAGAATAACCGTAACTAACAAAAAAATATATATGAAGCGAATTTAAAGCACCAACATATCATCCCTGTACATCGTATCTTTCGCTGGTTCTAGGCGGGAGAACTATCATCTTTCTCAAATAACATTAACCAACTTAATATGTACCTAATGAAATTTGTACCTAATCCTAAAATTGTCACACATTAAGGGATTTCAACGGATCATTGTACCTATGAGCGATGGCTTCCCTTAATTTCCAATGCTCCATTAATGTAAATAAGTATTAACTCAAATTTATGCAACATTCAATTCAGAGACATGTCTTGGTATTAAATTGTCATCTGAAGAACGTAATAACCTTATAATCAAGTGATTAATGTTGATGGCCTCTTCAACTTCTGTCGAAAATTGGCCACAAACTCAAATTTGATTTTTAATATTATACCTAATAGCTAGATGAACAAAGACTTACATTTATTTTGGTCACAAATTATCTGAAAAACACGAAAAAACGACCAAGACTTTTCTGTGTACATTGTCATCAACAAACAGGAATATAGCCAGTCTTTTTGTCTGTCACACCACACAAAATCGAATTCGATTCACGATATACTGAGTTCTTTACACTCTAAAACCCCATTAAACAAGGTTTACGAAGCACAATTAAATTAATTTTTGTTATTATATCGGAGCGTCGTTTAAGGAAACGTCAAATGTTCGAAACGACGCTCGTCTTCTAAATCAAATAATCACCTCTCAAAAACAAGACGAATTAAATATTAACGAATTTATCTTTGGCAGTATCACAAAATATATCACCTACTGAGTGTGCTCATCTAAAGCCTTCACATCACGCCAGCAAAAGCATTTCTTACATAAATAAACGTTTAGAAGATACGGTACATGGCTAAATGTCGACAAATGAATAAAATATGGAAGATTTTAAATAATTAATCCACGTACATGGTACACGATTCGATGAAATCTATATCTTTGAAACATTTATTACTTTGATATAATGAAATAAAATATCTAAACTCACAAACAACAAATAAAAATAATATATTCCGACAATCTGATATGAATGAACTCAAAAATTAAGTCTAAAATAATTTAATGAATTAAGGCAGAAACGTGCATTGGTAGAGCATGGATGGTTTTGAATAACAACGAACTGGGAATTTCGATGTTACAAAACAAAAGATATGAATAAACTTAATTGATTACTAGAAAGTGATTCAGATATATTTGCGTTCTAGATAATATAATTTGCCAATAAAAATTGGTTCTTTCGGGATATTTCAGTCGTAATGGCAAATAATTACATGTTTAAAAAAAGGGATTGAAACATTTTGACAAGATCAAGTTAAAAAAATGTTAAAATCCAACTAACGTTAGATTTAAACTAACAAGGGGTTAGAAATGAACAATTTGATTAAAAATTCCAATATACTTGAGCAAAATTGATGCAATGGTTGAAAGAAACATATTTATCTGGTTGTGGGACATGGAAACACTATGGAGAAAAGAACCAAATTACTGGTTGTGAATCCATTTCATGCGAATCCGACATCAAAATTACTATCTCGAAAATTTATCGTGATTCATATGTTCTGTTATGTCTCTTTGGAAATAATTATGACCTAATATTATTCAAATCATCGTACCTATCCTTGTTTCCAATGCATGATTGGTTAGTGCCTGAATTTCAATAGCATAAAAATAAATAAACGGCAATCGGAATAAGAGGTACTGACAATCGAGGAACTTACCGGGAAAAGTGGCAAGAAAACAATGATCAGGATATTTTCAATGATCGCTTGAATCAGAATGATTGATACGGGAACTTGAGGTGAGGGTTTACCGTTCAGAGATCTGAATTTTCGTTCGGTAGCGCTTCGGTTGCTTGGCTGGCGTCGTTCACGCCGTTCAAGCTCTCCCCCATAGCTCCTTGTATACTCTCTTGAAGGCCTGTCAGTGAATTTTCAACCTGAAAATAATAATTATTAATTAATTAAACAATAATAAAAACAGAATAACCCTTACTTCAATAACATTGTTTCATGTTGCCTTTTTGCAGGGGAATCAACAAAAAGAAACACTTAAGCTGGATTCACATCCATCCAGCAAGCTATCTGGAAAGTGAATACGACCAGCTGATTGGTTGGACACCAGCTGGGGAGAGAGAATATTTTTTTCGGACAGGCAGTTTTGAAGCAAACTGCATCAGATTTTTCAAATTTTTTCGTGCCGGATTGCGCAGATCACTACTGCGCATACGGAACGGCGTTGGGAACCAAAACAGCTGTGGGAGGAAGCGCGGGAAACGAGTTCACCACACTTTCATTTCGCGGGAAACTTGTGATTCGAGGTTAGATTGTTGAGTTGTGTGCTTCTTCATTTTTCATTCAGATGTGTGTTTCGGCTTAACTTGCTTCGTGATGAATAACGAAATACTAGTAGAATTAGTTCGTGGAAGACCGCAGCTATGGGACATATCTGTAAAGGAATATAGAAATACGGAGACGACAGCGCAGAATCAGGAGGAGATAGCCGGCTTGCTTGGTTAATGGTTGATGGTTCCCAACTTCCGCGATTCCCCTCCATCCCCTCCTTTGCTTTTCACTGGGTTCCCCTATCCGTATTTCTGGACGTGCTGGATGGATGTGAATCCAGCTTCAGCAATTGAACCTTGACGAATTTTTGCCGGTGAAACCCATTCGCTCTAATCTTTTCCAGCTCCTGGCGGAACACGATACTGCACGGCTTGCTTTTACTGACATCTTTACTTTGCTGTGATACTCACCTAAGGGAATCCCTTTAAAGGCAGATTCAAAAGATGCGTTTCAACAGGAAACACTGATGCACATTGCTTCGAACAGTGGTCAAAACTCAGGAAAAAGTTTGACTGGGTGTCCGCACGTAGATGAGGTTTCTCTATCAGGACATATTCCGACTGCCTATGAAAGAATATCGAACCACGACAGGCATCGGCCGCACAGTCTGTTTCCCCTGAAGTTGTGGGCTTGTCGTCCCCTCAGTGATGTTGTGCCACAAACGGGCCAGAATCATCCAAGTTATACATCTAACGCCAGTTCCACCCACCACACATATCTGTTCACCAAGTCTTTCAATACCACCAGAATTTTCATTCAGGCACCAACCTTAAGCTGAACGGAGTTGACCCACAGAAAAAATCGCAGAAACAAGAAATGAACATATCCTCAGAGAGTTCGAGCAAACACATCAGGCGGAAAATATCTCACTGATTCAATATGTTCAAGTACCAAAACAAGGCAAGTAACAAAAATAGAAAAATAATGCAAAAATGGACATGAGCACCTCATCCGGATGATTTATTATTTTTACTATTATCGAATATCATTATCATTAAATTGGAAATTCAAGACTGCTTGTAATTGAATACTCTAATGACAGAATATAATATAATGAGGTAATTTTAAATATGATTTTCGTCATTCTGCCCTCTTCTACTGCAACAATGTCAACTTTTGGGCTCCATAGCAGGATGACAAGTTGCTCTTCTGGGTTAAATTCTTGGTTAAAAGTTTAGGTGACATTTTACAGCTTAGAAGAAGTTGGGATAGAGAGTTCGATTTAGACTGGTGTACTGAATTTTATGGAATGTTATTCACATTACAGGTCAGTCGTGTCTTTTTGTCCATGCAGTTAAACACATACCTGTTGAAGTAAATGAACTGAAGCCTTGAGTATTCGCAGCCACCGCTCAACTTCAAAAGCGTGAAGCTGCTCTTGTTTCTGAAGCAGAGTTCTCCATTCCTCAGGGGATCGCGGAGAAAACCTAGAACAAACATGGGTATGCTGTATTGGTCAAAAATGCGTTTTATTTACTAGTGTTTTTTCTTTCTTTTGCGTAGAGTGAACTCGAGTTTTTATATCTCAACTAGAATGTTTGTCTTGGAACGAAGTAAAGTAAAGTAAATAAGAAATTTCACGATGGATTTTCGTCCGACTACCCGGAGGTGTCGCAGACGTCGCCAGCCGTCCTCCAGAGAGGATCGGAACTAGGTCTGACGATTTCGCTCGTGGCTTCCCATTGCCACACGCCCCTGGGTTGGGAGCGTTTTGGATGCACGAGATATCGAGATCAGAGGTGAACTGTCTAACGACAGGGCAGGTATACAACACTTGATAGGATTTTGGCCCTAATCATTGGTGCCAGCCGGATTCGAACCGGGGCAATCAGTACTCCCCTGAAAGTAAACAGCTAGAGGACTGACGCCCAGCTCGCTCGGACAACCTGTCCACTTTTGGAACGAAGTTTAGACGATAAAAAACCCATCAGTTCAACTTGGACAAAGGCTGGAATCGTTCATTAAATCGCTTTAGAGTATTCACAACAAAGAATCGTAAAATGAAACTTAAAACCTTTGTGTGCAAAGATCGCGAACCCTGTTCATTTGCACGTATTCCAACTAGGCTGCAATTACATTGGAACCAATTTCAACCGTTTCTTCATCTTTGCAGAGACGGCGGAACGAACTAACGCGTTGACTTCAGTAGGTTAGTCTAGGACCAACCAACTAAGTTCAACTCCACCACCCTCAACAGGCCTTGGCAGAGTGCCCCTCTTCAAAACAAATAATTTTGCTCCGATGGGCTAAACACTGCTGTTCTCATCCTAGTGAGTGCTTAGATATTGCTTGATTCAGTTTTATATGTCGGTTTTGTGTGTTATTTTGTAATCTGTCTTCCACGTATTTGGTTGTGTTTTATTTATTATTGTGATGATACACACCAAACGATTGACACTGTTATTCCCAGAATGTCGTAAATTGACAGTTAGTAATAAGTACATACATAAAAATGCCTCGCATCTAATTCGACACTTTCTACAGCTATTTTCGTGCGGTACGATGGTACTTTCTATATCCAGGCTTATTAAAATCGTGCATTTTAATTGATTTGAAAACATGTCTCATGACTATGGGAAACCAGAACCTAACTGAAAAAAAATGATTCAATCGTTCGTGGCTTCAATTTTGTGTCACCACACTGGTTGGCTGAATCGAGCAAGCGCAGTTCAACCATCAATGGCCAACCAAGAAATGTTTATTAAGATTTTATAATAGACTGTGTTGGCAATGCGGCACAAGAAGTCATAACATACAGACGCCAATTCAACTCTCTGAATTTCGTTCAGGTGTTGACGGATAAAACGGGAGTTTTTCGCAAAATGATTACGTCAACCGTCTTAATATGCCTCTAGCTTGCAATAAAAGAAATATAAAGAATGGCTTATGTACCCCATTATGATGTACGTTAGCATGCATGATTTCTAAGTCAAAATGACAATTAAACATACCTGAAATTTTCCACGTCCAAATCCAAGGTGGGATCAGACCTTCGTCGTTCGGATTGCTCCAGGCCCCACAATTTGTAGTACAAAGCCGCATTAAGGACAAGGAGTAGGAAGAGGGTGAGGAAGACGATCCAGGCTAGCGTGTCTGCATTCTGTGGAAGATGGGGTGCAGTTTGCGTTGGAAGCACAATAGGTTGGACTAGGGGTTTCTCCTCGACGTCGGCCAAAGGCAAGACGGCGGCCTTCATCGCTCCACTCCTTCTCCGCCGCACGCCTTTTCTTTTAGTACCCGGCAAGCTTGTCATAGTTCGCCGCGTACGCTCGCATTCGCACTTCAACGCTTTGACGAGGTCGTTGAAATAGTCTTCAAGCCCTTGCCAACAATGTTTCTCTATGTAGGTTTTGACGATCCCCCACGCGGATTTTCGGTATTTGATTTGGCAGTAAACGGCGATTGTTGACGTGTTCGGGTCCGAGCCTCGAGTCAGGCAGTAATGGCTAACGATGAAAAATGTTTCAGCGTAGGGTACCCCGGCGTTACTAGCGTCAACTTCTATAGAGTAAATTTCTCCAGGAGTGCTGCATGGTAGCATTTTCTGAAATTAAATAACAAGAGGTAAAGATGAATTGTCTACATAGAGAACATAAGAAAATCAGCTTGCATAATATTTCATCCCACGCATAACAGACAATTTTTTTTTTTGTAGATATCCTATCTATCGCATCAAAACATTATACTGGGGCCGCTTTTCCTATTTTAAACTAGACCACTAGCAATAGAAGAGAAAATAACTACAAACCCTTCAGAAAAAAATATAAACCCTTGCTTGTTAATTTTGTATAATAAATTATAATTGTTTTCATGTTTGAGAAGGATGGAATTCAATAAAAAGTTCAAATTCAAACAGTGTTTAGGGTTAAAATATCTCCAATGGTACCAATTTCCCTAGCCTAGATCTCGGAGCTAGTTGTTCAAAAAGGTAGAACATGAAGAGTATCAAATAATGACAAGAAGATGAAGCACTACCTTGCAATTGGTCATTCTATTAATGCGAATAAATACGGTTTAAAAGTAGGAATGAACTCCACTCCTAGCTTGGTTTCTTGACCGAATTCAATATTGCCATGTGTATGCTTACCTTTCTTAAAACAATGTGCAACAAGTGGATCGTTTGCATTGTTTACCATTATAATCATTATATCATTCTAAATATGGATCAAGGCTTACTTGAGATTCGGTGACTTGAGCGTGTTTAGGGCCAATAGCTTGTCCCAATGTAGCTGTGTGGGAGACGGTCCGTCCTTTTTGGTTAGTGCTAGGATTTACTTCCCAAGGGGACTGCTTCACATCTGTAAATTACATTGTACCTACGTTAAAATAATAAAAGAAGAAATAATGCAAATAGTAATGAATTAAATAAACAAAATTAAGTATGAAACATCTATGCTCTTCTCAGCGACTTCTGCCGAGCCAGTGGCCTGCAGTTTTAGTGAGTAATTCCATCTGACCACAAACCAGTCGAGATGGTAGTTCAAGAAACATAACCCACAATCGAAGAGGTTTGATAAATTTGACCTCATTGCTCAACCTGTTTGTGTGTTGAAACTAAAGGGAAACTTCCTCTTAGTAGTAAGGACACGAGTTCAGTCAGAGGTATCAATATTCTTGGCCCGAAACCCAAGCAATCCCAGAATAGTAGGCTTACGTGGGCATTTTCTCCCGAACCTAATTGATTGCAGGTTTCTGGGTACGAATCCCAACAACAAGCAAAAGCCATTCAAACAGAGGCCATCAAAGATGATTGAACCATCAGCCGTCCCAGGTGCTTGTAAGTTAAATGCCTTGTCAACAGTCTACCTTTTTGGTTTATTATTCAATAATAAACCATTGTAATCGCTCTTGAAAAAAAAAAAAAATTTAACCCCCCCTGAAAATTTTCAGGAAAAATCAATATTGCTAAGACAACGCCCCAATTCTTTAGCCAGCACTCTCACTTAATTTAAAGTGCCCTTTAAGGGTTGTCAAAGTTTTGTAAAATTCCACCCTCAACCACGCTAGTAATCAAAAGACGAATAGAAGGACGCACCTGTACTTTTACGATTTTCGTGAAGATCCAAAAGAAATTTGGAGTTAGTGAACAAGAGCGCGAACAACTGGTCAACATGGATGGAAACCTGCATATGGAGCATCAATCTTCCTTCGTGAACGGCAGGGCACTTGATTGCTACCACTGATTTTTCTGCACGAAAAAATTCAACTTTGGATTAAAAACATAGATGAGATCCTTGTGAAACATTAATCACTTCACAATTAACAGTTGGTGTACTAAAACAACAATAAGAGGAAAAACTGACCGTTTTTCTCAGATTCGGATTCACTACCAGATGAGTCGCTCACATCAGATTGCGGGAGGTCGGATGCAGATTGGGCGCTGACATTAGGAATGACGGTCACCTCACTGTCGTTAGTGCCGGTTGAGTTTTCTTTGGAAATATTTGGGTTTGAGTTCTTGTCAACATTCTTCTCACTTTCGTTGGTCAAGTGCTGAAACACATAAATTGCAATAGTTGCTAGATATTAAGTGCTACACAGGCAACATGTAATTAAGAGAAACATAGGTCTTTCAAATTTGAGTGCGTGGTTAGGGTTAAATACAGGAATTCAGACTGCTTTATAATTCCCCTTGGCCATTTTTAATGTGATCTTCCTTAATGGATTTTTAGTTATGATCATTACTATTATATCATACCAGTCTGATTGATACAAGGTGGTTGGATGATGGCTTTGTCGTTTTTCAACGTTCGACGTGTTTTTAAAGGAAGAGGAAAACCGAAACCTTCACCATAATACCACAACCTCTTCAATTCATGAATTCGAGCACAACTAAGTCCCCTTACATATTTATGTAAGTTCTATTAAACATAATGCAACTAGGTATACTTTCAACAAGTTGTAAGGGCTTTGAGGAGTTAATAATGATTTCGGGCATTTCTAGGACCCTGCACTACATACAGATCATTTCCAAATTCCATATTGAAATCTTACAGAACCTTCTTTCAAGTGACTTTCTCTTAGTTTTATACATGTATTTGTAAATGCCTAAGGGTGTAACGTTCCCAGTCTGTTATCAGTTAGGAAAGTCAACTTCTTGTAATTTGGCCAATAGCAATCATTTGTTATCGTTCACTTGTTATTTTGTATAATATAAAATAACAAGAGGTTTTTTTTATAGCTGAACGATGTTTGTTTAAAATTATTATTCTTCACACCTACTTTTTCCCCAAGCTCATTTTTACTCCCCTTACAAAAACATTTTTAAAAGGCTTATTTGAACTTGACCAAGATAATTTTGTAATGACCGGTGTTTATACGATTGGCTATGTTAACATCAATAAATTCTATTCTATTTCACTCATTTTTCCAGTTGCAAAAGTTGTTGTTGCTCCCAATCCGAAATATTTACGTCAATCCAACCAGCTACTTGAATCAAGTAGTTATAAAAATAGACCGTTTGAGTACAAAAACATACATGTTTGAGCCGTACTGATCAAAATGCGTTCATGTTCGGGCAAGAACGGATGTGATAGAGCACCCAAAGAACACGACTATTTATCTCGTTTGTCACATTTCAAGTTCAATAGGGCAACCTTGTATTTATTAAATCCTAAGGACTTTATGTCAGATAGCAACCTCTTTCGTGTATTGATAACAATGAAATTAGTATTGCCTATTAGCATTAGTTTCAACCAATCTGGGAGGCTCCAAACTTTGACACTGTTATCAGTCGTCCAAAATAGGCTGAATTCCCATTTTCTACTTCAGAGTTTGAATAGAGAGAAAAATCGCTCTGCTGAACCAAGCAAATGCACTCCTTACGTTGTTATCGTCACCTAGCATTCCATGAGATTTCATCAATGATAAAACGTCACTGATAAAACGAATCAAATCAACCAGGCCCAACTTTAAACATTAATACACGCAAAACGCAAGTACGAAGAGTTGAATTGTAACTTTTGATCTAAACTAGAATACGGTCAATTAATGGAATAACGCCGATCGGTCTCATACCAAAATGCAATTTTAAAGTGGTACTAGATAAGAAATTAGACCCATAATAACTACAATACAACTTTTTCATACAATCAGATCCGCAGTCGTTGAATATTTTACATGAAATCGGTATACCAAGGCTATTTGTCAAACATACCATAGCCTGGTAGTATTGAGACGTTTTGTGGTTTTTAGGGACCGTTGACGAGTCAAACGTGAGACTGAAACTCAGAACAAAGTTACTGCACTAACTAATTACTTTTCACAACCCAGCATTACATGACGTTTTCAGCATTGATGGCACAAATCAAACTACCCTTGATCAACTTTGAATATTTATAAAGGTATAACTGTAACGAAGTGTAATATTGAGGAGTTGAATTTCAACATTTAATGTAAACTGGGTAGGTAATATTTACGAATATGGTCAATTAGAGGAATATCGTAGAAAGGTCTCATGCCAAATGCAATTTTAACCTGGCAATAGATAAGGAGTTGAGCTCATAATATTGACGTTACAAGTTTTTCAATCATTCAGCTCCGTTGATGTTAAATATTTGATATGAAATCGGTATACCAAGGCAATTTGTCAGACCTACCATAACTTGGTGATATTGAAACATGTTGAGGTATTTAGGGACCGTTGGCAAGTCAAGACTGAGGATGGTGGCAAACACAGGTGGGACTTTCGAGAGGGTCTAGGGAGGTGATAATAATCCAGCAGATAACGATAACATCCTCACTTGAAGCTATCAAGTGGATTTGGAGACCGAACGAATCCAATTTCATCATTGTTTACTTCTTTTTTTTCAACGCAATGGATAAAAAGAGTGCAGGTGTAAGAATTGATACGGGGTAGCGTAACGAAAGCATACAAACAGTCCAATAAGAAAAACTCAAGATATGCAGAATGATCAAATTTAAAAATTGATCGTTTTTTCCCTATAACATTCAAGGAGAATAGTTATCACAAGTTTTTACATTCAAAAAGGTCAGGGTTTGTCAAAATTCAAAACCAAATTTTGGAATGAACCCATTTTGATTAAATTCGGGTATTTGGCGAAGCTCTCTTACCACATTACTAAAGAAGTATCCTCTAAAATTATATTGTTCACGTTGCAAATCTTATTATTTTCTGTATTTACATGGTAAGAAACTAACAAGTGGCCAAAAACCGACTGCACAACGAATAGAAATATTTAAAAACTTATTTATTTTACAAAATCATAGAATGACCAAAGCTCTTTTAGATGAGCAACTAAAATTGCCAATAATCGACGTGTCCATAAAGTTGGCAGCAACCAAGAGCAATTTCCCTCTACTTTTTTCAGAACCGAAACAAAGTTGCTGGAAATTTTATCGCCAGGTGTTCCACTTCTGACGTTTGTCTATGATTGTTGGGTTGATTTTGGAAAGTCAAAACTTGTGGACGTATGCAGGGGAATTTTTTTTTGCAATTTGTCTGCAGGACTTCTATCTGAGCTTTCGCAGGAAAAGTGGCTCTTCATCAACTTCCCCAGAATGTCCAAAACTGAATTTGACATTTCGGACCGAAGATTAAAACGTATTGAAAAGTGATGCATGCATTACAGATCCGATCACACATACGAATATTTATAAAAATTAGACCAAATTCTTAATTGCACAAAAAAGCTCTAAAATCGGCTGGGGATCCAAATAAGTATGGGGTAAGAATGGATCTGCCATTAATGTTAATAAATCAATAAAATTAGATGAAAATAGAGAACACACTGCTTCTCCATCCTTTCAGCTCGTTTCCTAATGGAAATAGAACGTGCTGAACTATTTGTAAATACTAAACTTAATTCTGAATTGAACAAATAAAGAACGACATGAATCGGTCGAGAATTCTTGCTTGAGCAGCATTTGAAAGGATTGGCTGTTACCCCCTGCATTCCCATTACTGTCAGCAAATTAAAATTTCCTAGATTTGTTGCACAGGTACACTAAAATTGACAAAACTGCTAGCGAAAAAACACGTTTATTTCGCTTCACCCATTTATTTCACCATAGTTTGTAGTGTCAGGCTTATCCAAGCAAGTCACGGAGTAGTCCAACTCTGGCTAGTGCCTTCCTCTCATACTTCCAAAGACATACTGGGTACTCCAACTATGCTTGAGCGAAGTATTCAGATTTTCTTTCCAACTCAACCTTCTCTCACAGGAGTAGTACGAGGGTGAATCAAATATAAATGAGACTTTTGTACCTGCGAGTTCAATAGTGATGGAAGAACGTTCCACGTCATGAGATGTTGGGTTGGCTTGCCAGGAGTGGGGGAAACACGTGAGCTAGCCTCCTCAACCCTCTCAATATCCATAGTGATGATGACTCATCAGGATTGTGATCAAGTTTCTAGCTACAGAAGGAGTTAAACCACCCGAAATCTTGAGGAGATCAACTGCACAGTTCAGGGAATAGACGTTATAGAGAGCTAGAGTGTTTACATGGCACAAACAGTTGGGTGCGGGGGGTGGGGGGGGGGGTGGTCATGAACGTGCTGAAATAGAGAGCCATGACCACAGACAACATTAACAGTGCTAGACAACTTATTGAAAGTGACAGGCAACTATAACAACAAATGCTGCTTATTACTGTGACATTTTGACTGAAGTCAGGATTGCATATTGCAGCAAAAGATGAGACCTGCAAATGAGAGAAGTGATTCTTCCCCACGACAATGCTCGCCCCCATAAAGCGACCCTGACTCAAGAAAAATTGGTACAACTTGGTTGGGGGACACTCAAACACCCTCCTTACAGTCTAGACCTGCTGCCTCCCTGCAACTTCCATGTATTTGGTCCCCTTGAGGAAGCTTTGGGTGGGCATAAGTTCCACAGCGATGATGCGTGAAATGGTTGCACGATCTGACTCTTTCTACACGGAGGGCATTAGAAAATTATCTACACACTGGGAAACATATGTTTCCAAACAGGATATTATGTTGAAAAAAGAAAAAGAGTGTCGTTTACATTTGATTCACCATCGCAGGTAGTCAAATTCATTGTTTAATTACTATTAAATAGAATTTGAAAGTATACTAACACTAATAGAGTCTAGAGCACATACACATTAGAACATTAGTTTTCGAAATTAGTTATCGTTGGCTTAGCTTAGTAATGGAGAAAATAGTCACCTCAATGATGTCATTAGCAATTGAATCTTTCTTGTTGTTATTATGGTTCCGATCTCCATCCGTCAAGGGGGCCACATAGTCGTCGTCATCACTAGTGAGTCCGAGTTCTTCGCCGTAACACTGGTGGACCCATTGCCACATTTCTTGAGTCGACATGGGCTGTAAAAGAAATTAGCAATAGTACTGAAAAACAAACCATTGATAAATAAAATATATAACTTCGCGAAACAATAAGATTATTGAAAGAAACGAAACATATTTGTGCAGCAGCATTAAGGGTAAGTGATGCCTTGCAACATATATCAATGACATCGGGCAAGTTGGGTGGATAAGCTTCCTCACAAGTGTACCATGGATATGGTATTTAGAATTGTTTCAGACAGAAATCGAAGATCTTACTAATAGCGATAATACCCACTAATCATTGTCTAGGCTGCCATATTGTGGATTAACTGCAATGAGATTTACAAAGAATCTTATACGAAATGACGCTAAACATTTCTGAAACCAAGATTCGCTAGCACCTATTGCCATCAACAATGAAAATACACAGCAAGAAGTTACTGGAATATTTGAATTGGTTGTCATAACATGACAGCAAAAGTGCATAACCAAAACTGCAGGGTATTAGGGTGAAATAAGGCGATGTTAGCAAAAACAAACTGAAGTTATCTGCGACTAGCAATTCAAGTACTAAAAGGAGGAAGATTGCGCAATGCACTGAGATGCGTATGAGTGAAATAAAACGTCCTCATATGATGAACAGTCTCACTTTTCCATAAAATGTTCATCAGTTACAGGACCTCGAATAAAAGACGAGATTCTGTTAAACGACAGTTGGAATGCATAATTACCCAAATTTCCGAGTAATGCAGACAGAAGCATGTCACACACTTTCGGATTAAAGACAAAAAGCCACAACAAGCCGAAACGGAACTCATCCTGAAGTTACAAGATGACTCCTGACAACTGGCAGTGAAATTAACATTGCAGGACGTTTTAACACGGAGCCTCCAACATATTTATGAGATCCTAATAAAATATTGATGAGGAAAGATTTGAACTCGGACGCAGGTTTGAATTACGAATCGTTTACAGATCACGATGTATTCCTAAAAATAGCTACACACATTTTACAAATATGAACTTCTAGAAACAAAAATGAACAAATCAGACAGAAAGTACTAGTAGACTACCATAGGAATTTTACTACGATTCACTCCACAGTTTATCCAGCCAAAATCGTGACAATAATTTATATCCAAGAAGAAAGAAATTTGATGTGAAAGACTTCGATATAGAATTAACAGTTGGCTTAAACAACGATCTAAACCTTGACAAAGTTGTGGTGACCCATTTAAATTAAGATTGAGATTGGGCGTTGTCTATTTCGACGAAACCAAGAGTTAAAAGTTAGATCGAGTTCAACTTCCAATCCTGACCTCTGAACGACGACAATCTGACAACAGAACACCAAACCATGAATAAACTTATGAAGAAAACTACTCATTCAAGAGCCTTTAGTGTCAAACGCACTAGAAGAAATCGAAGTATATCTTAATTTAAAATACAAAACAATTCGATTTCTAAGCGCACGGAAAGAATTCCTTTCGAGTTGATAAGGCCTGTATGCGTAAATCCCTTCTTTTAACACTATTGCTAGTAAGGTGGGCAAGAGGACAAATCAATCATTCATTTTTCTTTTGAGTTTATGAGATTCAAGTAGTATTTTAATACGAAAAGTCCAATGTGTCAGTGCAGAGTACTGCGTGTAAGTGGGCAAAATACGACTACACAATAAAAAATGACGATACCAACTACGCGAACAGACCAGAGTTGTGTTTACAATGTGTTAGCCAGTCAGACAAATTCCAAGCCTACTAGACGACATGGATAAAATTATTAAAACTTGCTAAAAATTCATTGACGCGTAGCTGCGTAACTCTCTAAAAATACTTGAAAACGTCTTAGTTACCTGCATAGATTGTGAACTGATTGAAAACGATGATAAATATTGGCAAGATTCAAATCAACATAAACGATAGTGCTGAATAGTACACACATATTGCTTCAGAAACCGATACGTCAACGAACAAATTGTATAGAAGTGGTTTTGCTTTTTTAAGTGCGACGACATCAATCGAATCACATAACCGGTCTCTACCGTACAAAGGTTTTTCAACCTGTTTCTTATTTTTACCTGTCCATCGGTGAGTACATTCTGGTATGGACGAATTGGGGTAGGTCGTACCTGATCCATTAAAGCATTCTGCCAAACTCTGAAAAGCATCAAATACGCTTTGTCCCTCGCAGCGAAAGACGTCAGGAAATGTTTTTCATTTCCGATGTGAACGAAGATCGCGTTGGGTATCACTAGAGCCGTTTTTTCTTTCGTTAAAGCAGTCACTTCTTTCCATTTGAAAACAACCTGATGAAAATGAACAAACGAAATACAGGGATAAGTAGGCATGGTGAAAAATGACAAACATAAAGACTATCGTTTTGTAATCAATTGAATTGTGTAACTCAAAGTTTCTAAAAGATACTATCGGCAATGCCTAGACAAATGGAAATAAAAATATAAAAAGTTATAAAATACAAGCAAGTAATATAAAAAGTAAAACATTAAAACGTGAAGAAGAGCAGTCTTTATTAGGTTTTCCTTTACGATTCAAAATCTAGCAATCTACATCATTCTTGCGGTAAGGGTCAACATAAATTATTTGTAACAGCGCATACAAATAATTGTACTGTCTCACGTTAAGTTCGTTTAACTTCAATCTAGAACTCATTTCCAACAGAAATTACCTCTCAGGCTGTTTTTAGGGGTTTCGTTTTCGACTCACATTTAAGACTTTTACCTTGAACTATTTTCTAAAATCAATTTTGAGGACACCGTTGAAAAGTGCAACGAATTTTCTACCTCATAGGTGAAAAATAAGGAAATTTCAACATGACTTGGAAGTTGAAAAATTAATCCGAAGTTGAAATTTTGAGAATTTATGAAAAAAACTACTGTTTTCCGAGTTTACTTTCGCTCATAATAAACGGGTTTTGTAACAAAAACACTTGTGAAACACGCACACTCCCAAGCTTGGTAGAAATTCAAATCATGAACGCAAGCCAATTGAATAATAAACCCCAGCGAAAGAATTTGCAGCGTGTTTTTTTTTTTTTTTTTAATTATTGGTTATCAGAATGTTTCAACCCATGTATCGGCTACAAAGCCTTTTAGGAGTTCACTCCAGTATCCACATTACTACATCACTACGTCACTAGGTTACTAATATCAACACAAAAACAATAATAAACCAAAATAACGCTAATGTTGGCACCATAAATCGGGCCATAGATCGAGAATGGTTTGACTTACGGACCTGGGGAAGGGCTCATTCGATTCCTCGTGGGAAGTTCTTCAAAAAGAGTTCAAATTTAGGCCGCCTTGCCTTTTTTTGAGGTTTTTAGGGATTTTACAAAACTTTTACAACCCTTAAAGGGCACTTTAAATTAAGTGAGAGAGCTGGCTAAAGAATTGGGGCGTTGTCGGACCAATATCGATTTTTCCTGAAAATTTCAGATTTTTTGCTCCAGCCGTTTGGGAGAAATCGTGCGTACGGAAAATTTTTATTGCAGATTTGGATTCTACACCCTTTGAAACGTAAACCATGAAATTTTCAGGGGGGTTAAAATTTTTGTTTCAGGAGCGATTACAATGGTTTACCATTTAATAATAAACCAAAAGGAGATAGGAATTTCGATGGTCTTTCCAACGACCACCTCAATAAGGGGTTTAGAGAGTAGTTTAAGGGAGTTTAGGCCATGATGACCAAATTGAGTATAACTTTTTTGTTTAGTTGTACGCTTTCAATAAAAATTGGGAAACGAACCCAGGCTATTTTTTAAAGGAGCCCCTGAATGTTCTGGGCGCTTCACCAGCATCAATCAGAAAAGCTGACATGCAGAAAGATTAAGGCAGAAACATAACGCTCACTCATCAAGCACAGTCCCCAAATTCTTAACAATGGATTCTTAACAAAGGAGAATTAATGGGAAAACTAATGTTTTCCATGTTTCCTCTTGCTCACAACAAACGGATTTAGTAACTAAAAAAGGAGAGAGATCTGCTCTTTCTGGTCTTTCCAACGACCACCTCAATAAGAGATTTAGAGAATCCTTTAAGGGAGTTATGACCGTTTTAATGACGTGTGATCAGAAACATGATTATAATCGTAAGATTGAAATGACCAGGAAATTAAGCCTCTAAAAAAATCTTTTGAGACATTTTTGTTGGAAATGAGTTCTTGAATTGATCCTTGGACTTGAATCGATCGATGACAAGAGACAACCTTTATGATGAAGACCATGATGTACAAATCAAGTAGAACGTTTCTATTTAGTTTAATGCTTTCAATAAAAATTTATGGAAGAGGAGAGTGGGAAACGAACCCAGGTTATTTTTTAAAGGAGCCCCTAAACGTCGGAGAGCTTTACCAGCATCAATCAGATAGACTAACTTACAGAAAGTTTAGCACATAACTACACATATTCATAATGTACAGTTCCCAAATTCTCAGCAATTGGGAATTTTAGGTAAAACTAATGTTTTCCATAAATAAACGGGTTTTGTAACAAAAGAAGATCGGAATTTTGATGGTCTTTCCAACAATATCCTCAATATAGGGTTTAAAGAGTAGTTTAAGCGAAGTTATGACCATTTTAATAACATAGGACCAGAAACACGAATATAATCGTAAGAGAAATAACATGTAAATTGAGCCTCTAAAAAAAGTCGATGACTCATTTTTTGTTTGAAATGAATTCTAGAATCGATGAAACTTAGGTGAAATTGACTTGAGACAACCTGTATGATGAAGAAGATGATGATCAAATTGAGCATAATGTTTTTGTTTACTTGTACGCTTTCAATAAAAATGTATGGAAGAGTGGGAACGAACTCAGGCTATTTCTTAAAAGAGCCCCTGAACGCCGGAACGCGTCACCAGCAACAATAAGATAGATTCATATACAGAAAGATTAACACAGAAATGTAGACACTCACTCATAATGTGCAGTTCAGAAATTCTGAACTACATGTATTCAGGGCCCCCCTTTAAGGGAGTTTCAGAAAACTGTCTCTTATTATATGAATTCCTTCATTTAACTCCTATTAATTCGTCCGGGTGTTGGGAAAATAAGATGTGCCCCCCAGAACTGGGACGTCTTATCTCAATATACACAATACGTCATCAATCATCGTTATTTGAGTAGATATCGGTTTATGCAAGTATACTTACAGGCAGATAATGTGATCGAGCAGAAATATTATAGAGACGCCAATAACAAAAGATTATTCCGATTTCGTAAATTTTCACCACTAAGATTATTAAGAGGGATTTTGGGATTACTTGACAGCTGAGCGTGTACTGACCTGCGTTTCCCATCGAAAGATGTTGGCGTAAAAACAGAGATAGTTCTGTGAAACGTAGAGACGCCCGTGGACCAAAATATCTCGTTGGATGGCACAGGAATAGTCTGTAAATTAATAGAAGGCACATTTGAAGTTGGTCAAAAAATAAGGTTATTCGGAATCATCTAACATACTGTCATTATTTAAAGATATGCTTTACCGAAGTGATAACATTCATACAGTTTATATGAATGCATTTTCTATCAAAACATGTTGACAACAATGACAATGCATGTTTAAAGAAATTTTACTCTCGAGAATAAACATGCCAAGTTCAATGTTCCCTTAACACGGTTCTACAGCTGGAATGGAGCCAACTAAGTTTCTTTCATCTATGCGTTCAAGAATTGAAGTCTTCTCTAATACGTAAACAATGGTTTCCAAATCTGATTGTATTCTCAACATTTGGGGCAACTTCTCAGGAAGATGCGTGGCAACGTTTTAGCAACTTTAACGAAAAATATGGTTCAACTTTACTTCCTATACTCGTAAGTGCAAGAAATTGACTATTGTGATCAAAATTTCTATTTGCTTTTAGTATTTCATGGTTTACAGCCCAATTTTGGTTCCGAGTCTTATACTACGGATCAAATTTACAGGTAAAATCTTTTTTCTGATCCATGAATAGTTCCTTCAAGGTTTTATGATGATCAACGAGTAGAGGCATGTGCGAATTGTAAAGGTGATTGAAGAATGAACCTAAATGTTACAGTCGTTGTTAAATATTATGACATCAGATACTATTCATTTGTAAGTGAAAATAACTTACATCATCGTCGAACCATACTTTTTTTATTTTAAAACCACTTTGGTTTTTACTTGACACAGAAGTTGACAGTTTCTATTCCCACAGACGAAATAGAAACTGACTTCGTTCACACTGTTGTGGATAGACCCCCACAAAGCCTAATGAATTCAAAACATTTCTTATATCAATGTCGACATCTGAAGACTTTTGGAACCAAAATATAGAATACGTAACTGTGAGAACGAGAAAAACATCTGCCAAGTTGAATGTGACTCTTAGCTTCCTCGTATAGATAAAAATGTATAGATCAGTGGAATGTTTAAAATAATCTAGAAAGATATAGAATATACGCTGTTACAACGATATAGGGGACAAAATGCCAAGAGCCATGTTTCCATAAGTATATCAACTCCTTCTAAAGGTGATTCAACATGTATTGAGGGTTAGTTGCACTCATCCGTTAGCGGATAGAATAACGAGACGATAAAGTTGTAATTGATATGGCATTATTTTACCGACTTCCCTTAAAATTGGAGCGTGATCGGGACCATAGAATCAGGGAAAATGATGTTGAGTGGATTTTACTTTTGTGATTGTGCAGCAGCTAATAGAGAGTTCTTGCTTCACTGTCAGTAGGCACTGTGACCATAAATCTAGGGAAACATGAAAGATGCTAACTTGGCACAGTGTTTGCGGACGGCTTACTTTGGTGTCTATCCCTGCTGTTACTCCTTACCCCGTAGTGGTACTGGTGGTCTGTGCTAAGGGCTCACAGCACAGTTCATTAGCGCAGTCCCACAGTGATTGGGAGCCATTCGTTCTCATTTGTGGCATTTCCAGTCACCCTTGGTTCATGCGACAGCACTGTATGGTATCAACCGCGTGGAGCATGAACTCTCAAATAATATTATCATGTTAAAATAGTTCATCCCAGATTACCTTCCAAATTCGAGCAAGATGGGGCCAATAAAAACTGAAGAAACTGTTCAAAATTAGGCTTATCCCAAGGATTTCACTTTTACGCTTGCTCACTAGCTACTAATGATACTATCGTGTTGGTCTTTCCCGACTAACCTCCGAATTTTAGCAAACAGTAGAACCTGAGGATGTGATGCTGAGTGGATTTCATTTGCGCAAAGGCAGACTGATGTATTGATTTGTACGCATAAAACTCATAGGGAACCATCTAGAGCCTAATCCACACAATCTCCAAAAATTTCATCCTAACTGGAGGACAATTGTAGCAATAATCTAGCAACTAGGATTTGAAGACAAATCACAGACAGAGAAGAAATGAAAGTCGTTCAGATTAGTTTAAAACGTAAAATGTGAGTGAACATTTTGATTTTGGAGACAAAAAAGTTGTCATCTCCCAAACAAAGCTCGGAAGCAACATATCTCGTGAAAATTGATATGACAAGTGGTGTTTATAACAGTTAGCAGCAAATTGACATTTGAGCAGGAATTTACGACCCATTGCACTTCCACAAGGATAAATCCAAGACTCGTCACTTTTATTCGGGTACGGTTAATCCATTTAGATCGGGAAATATTTATAAATGTGCTATGAACGGGTAAGCAGTTTGGGCGGATACTTATTCCTTCACCGTAATAATAGCAAGTGGAGGCTTGTGTCAGCAGTGACTGATCCGAAGCCGTACATTCAGAAAGTTCTTATTCCGTAAACACTGCCCGATTCAATAATATTCATTACTCACCGACCACCAACCGCTCTTCAGAAGGGATGTCTTTGAACAGCCTCTTGAAATCATCGCTTCGAGATTTGTAAGTTGGGTACAAAGCGCTGTACCACGGAGTTTTCTTCTTCCCTGATTTCTTCTCTTTCACCGGTTCCTGACTGTTGCTTCTGATTAACTCACCCCCTGACAATTGTTCACAAGAAAGCTGCAACAAAACAATACAACGGTAATGTACCACTAATTGTGAGTAGACGAGGACAAATGAAAGGTTTTATAACAGCTTTTGCTTCAAGACAAGCAATATTGCAAAAGCATTTCAGGTGTTTATATCTCACCAAGTACTTTCCCTAAATGGCCTCTTCAGAGTTTCATTACTTGTTACAATTTCATGATTCCAGGTGTTCATCCTTTGGATACAGTTATGTTTAATTAGTCGTATGCTTTGTTATGATTGTAAGTTATTTTATAAGTGTATTTTGTATATGAACCAGGACAACCCATGCTAACATAGCGAACAATTAATTGAACATAACGACGAGAAAAGGTTAAACACCTGCAATAATGAAATTGTAACAAGAAAATAATCCCCGATGAGGGTAATTATCTAAAGTAATTGGTGAAATATGAATAAATAACGTACGAATGAGGAAATGTCAATTGATTCCTTCCCTTACCTACCTGAAATGAAGAATTTTTGGCAAATTTAATACACACCAAAAGCATATTAGTATTTTTTTCCCCAAGACTTTGTTGAATTTAAATTATTTGAACTATGACTCCGATAGAGTTAAGACAGCACCACACATTAGCGAAGTGAACAGCAAGCAAAAGTACAGGATGTCAACCATTTTGGAATGCTGACCAAAACCCATAATATTCAAAGGTATATTGTACATACCTTTAAATATAGAAGCAATTCAATCCATTTAAATGCAGATAAAAGCACACAAAAAACCCCATACAATTATAAAACAAATGTCTGAACAGCACAGAATTATTGCTTGCTCAGAAAGTAAATCACTAGTATGTTGACTCAGTGATGAATTTCTGGCTTTTGGAATATACCCATACGATTTTCAAATGAGTCAAATGTTATTTGCCACAAACTTGAACAAGCTAAACTTTTGAATTCATAAGATAGTCATGGTTGTGGGTTGTGGTGTGACCACTTTCGTTTAGAATATCAGAGTGGGGGGTATATTAGTTTTATTTTAACGGAAACGTTTCGCCCCACTACGGGGACTTCCTCAGTCCTGTCATTCAGTTATAAATATGTAAGTACATCCAACCAACACCATCCAGGTCATCATATTTAAATTATTGTTGGAGTAATCTTATCCTTATCATTGTCAAAAAGTATAGGTTCCCCATTGAAAAACCAAAACAAAACTAAACGGAAACGGAAACAATAGTGTTGGTTGGATGTACTTACATATTTATAACTGAATGACTGGACTGAGGAAGTCCCCGTAGTGGGGCGAAACGTTTCCGTTGAAGAAAACTAATATACGCCCCACTCTGATATTCTAAATTCATAAGATAAAATGTATATTAAGTAAGCAAGAAAGATATCATGTGCCACGCTCATCATGGTGAACTACCGAACCAACCAAACTATAAGACAAAGTGGTAATTCCGAAAGAAACTGGAAGGTTTAGCATACCTTTGACGTAAATATTCTCCCATGTCACTTCTTCCTCTCTCCTCCGATGAGAACATGATAACCACATTAGGATTAATGGAACTGTTTGGATTAACTCGAACTAGCATGTGTATGCTACTGTAAAAGCCTGAATTTACCAGAAAATCCTAGCATTTCGAAATATTGTAGGGGAAAGCCCGAAATCTATATGAAAAACGGCCATAAACCGCTCGACAGTTGGTTAATCCAAGGATTGACTGACCAATTTGGTAAATGGCCCAAAACGTTGTGTGAACGAGGCATTCTGGACTTTACCGATCTCTGTTGGTCAATGTGCGGGTAAATGTAGTACTTAGATTCACGTAATCAATTCGAAATTCGTGCCGACCTTCGTACACCCTGAAGATGTACCTAATGAGAAAATAAGCCTTCTTATGCGGTTTGGAAACAATCATTGGTCGGCAGAAAGGGTTTCAAGGAATACGATTGTTTTAAGAAGTGTTCCACTAAAAAATGCCTCCGCAAGACAGCGAATATGAAGTGCAGCGCAGTACTAGAATTCTCTACCTTGTAGCAACAAGTAATTTATTGTAAATTCCTTGCTGGCACTTAGCACGTTCAGAGCGGAGCCCAATTCAGCTGTTCTTGCTTATGGGCAGAGGCCCGAAAAAAGTAAATCACAGTCTTTAGAATCAGCCGAAATGGGTGGAGGGATTGAACGGGTGGCAATGAATGAAATCTGAAACAAAGAGCGATCTAGTGGTGGTTAGGTCAACTAGAAGGAAACCCCCGGAGGAAACGGTGGTAGAAGCATTCATATCGTAGTTCTTCGATCTGAAAGGAGAGGGTGTGAGTGATTCACCTGAGTCTCATTTGAGCCGCTCAGCTCTGAACGTGTTAACTTGATTTTACTAAGTGAACATAAAGTTTCAAATTTTACAATGCTAGCACATTTACATAGTTGATTTACAAGTTTGCAAGGTGGAAATAAAGTTTACAAAATAGTACCGTTCACCTTGATTTCAGCTTTCACCGCCTAACGCTGGCCTTTTATCAACAATAATCCCAACGACCCCCGTTTTTCTTGACATTCTTACATCATGTAAACCTTTGTTTGTTTAATGTATTAAAATTGAATTTGAATTGAATTTGGACGGGGTAGACGAAAGAATTAAGCGTGGCTGCGATTAGAACTGATAATATAATGGAAACATGAAAAATCATGAATTATGAAAGTGATGTCATGAAATGAAGTGTCTAGGTACCTAATAGTTTGGTTCATAATTTCATTTCCATGATGGAAGAGTTCGAGAATTAGGGAGCCCTGGCCAACTGACATACATGTGACATCTCTCTTGCTTGATTAATATACTTCAATACATTCAGCCGAATACAACACGGATAAGTATTGTGGCATCATTATCTCCAAATTGAGGATTACAAAGTAATGCACGAGGCGTGAGTTAAGGTATCCATTGTTTATATACAAAGCAAAGACACGTTGAGAGCGAGCAATCACCATTAAACAAATAAAAATAAATGTCTGTCAAGACACAGTAGGCATGGCTAATATATGGAGTGATTATGTACAAAAATGTTTTGAAAAAGTCAAAACAACAAATGAAGTGTTGGACGAGAACTTGTGCAAGACCTTTGAGTTGATAGAAAAATGTACGACACTGACAACTACGCTGGAAGTTGATAAAATACAGAAGTACTTGAACAGTTGTGAAATAGTGTATCACATAGAATAATTGTTCTAGTCCATTCAATCATCAGGAACTAGTGAATTTATCATTTTTCGCTACAGTAACAATTGCGAGCCACAATCATTTGAGCAATAAAAAGATTTTTTTACTGATTAAGTTGGTGAGGTAAAAAATCAAATAGGTAGGTCAACAGTTTTAAGGAAACAATCGTAAACAACATAATTTTGGTTCAGTTCTTACAAAACTTACTTCTAGGGAAAAAAATTCGAAGCTCATATTGTCAAAAATACATTACATAGGTAGAGACTGAACTTGAGAATCATTGAAGAGAATGTAACAGATGACTTGTATTCCGAGATGTTTCACATGGCCTCCCTAATGGTCTTAATTATATTTTCCCCTCCATTCAGTGCAGCTGTCAAAAGGATGAGGAGAGGGGTCCAACACAAAGTTGCTACTGAGGGTAGAGGTTTGTGACCTTCAGTAAGTACTTCTCGCTTCTGTCATTCTATTCTGGGAACGACAATTTCCCACCACGATAATCTAGAACGTCCTGGCTCTCATCTCTAGAACGGTTTTCTTTTAAATGCCGGAATAGGAGAATTTATGTGGAAACCTGATCTGGGGTAGACTCACCAGAAGGTCGCTTGCCTAAAGACCCAAGAAATTACGGTAGAAGGCCACCTACTGTATTACCCCATTGAGTAAGGTTTGTTGAAAACAATCCCTCGTTTAACAGCAAAGCGAAGAGGGTCCTGGAGAGACGAGGTGGTGGGGTGTAGGCCACTTTTCACATGGATTCAAAAGAAATGACGTAATTTCCAGAAATATTTCAGTTTCGAATGCCTACATAGCTCTATGTGTTCTGGCCCTATGTTCACGTTCAACTCACGTGCACATATGTACATGAAAACGAAGGCCGACTTGGCCAAGTGCATAGCTTCCTTGTTTTACTGTTGTTGTGAATATCTAAGAGTTCGAGTTTAGATTTGATGTATCTCATTCAAAATCGAGGTACAACTTATTAAGCTACAAATAGTATTGTCATTTAGGAAGCTTTCGCACCACTTTGTGAAGGCCATCCAAACCCATCGCATGATGATGAAATATTACAACAGATTAGAAGTACTTCAAGATCCAAATCAGTAAAGCTAATTTCCTGAATGATACTCAATATAATAAGTTCTATAAATGTTCCATAATTTGAATAAATTTCATTGATTTGTGGTACCAGGGAGATCACCGATTTAAAATGCAAAGTATTTATTGAGAAAGCCGTAAGCAGTAGCAACATTGAGAGTTGAAGGAGAGTAGATTATATTATTTCATACAAGCGAATATAGGAGGCATAGAACCTCGGAAAATTGATACACGCATGAGTTTCCAAATTAAATGGTTAAAGGAAGGGGTGGGGAGTGGGGTGGATCCTTGTCATTAATTAGTATAGTTATTATTGTGAGGAAAGATGTCAGACCAAGTTCCGTAACATGTATATGTACAATGTACATTGTACATGTATAAGAGCCTATTAACAAATGTTTCAAGACAATTCTACATTCCTAGGGGTGAAATTAGGTATCAAATCTCACAAAAGATCTGTACAGTGATGTTAATATCTCTAAGGACTCGAGAAAGCATAATATAAAACCAATCCCGTAAGCAGTTTTATAGGCATCAAGCAAGATTTTTGAAAGTTAAAAAATATGTAAGTAAAATGCACGTACCAAGTATGAGTAAAAACTTGTGGAAGTAGTTAAATTTCAGTTGCATCAGATGGGGAAATTCGCCGTGCTAACGGTCAGATGATTGGGACAGTTACCGACTGTAACTTGAATTTACCAAATCAAAAGGCTACTGAGCTGATCGACAACTAGTATTACGTAACGAGTAAATATAATTACTCATAACAACTTTATTGAGCACAAAACGCACTACAAACCGACTTCATGAAGGATATAACAGTAAAATAACAAACGCTCTATTACAGCCACTTGGTAAGTCCAAGAAGTCCAAAATCAAAACAAAACCCAGTGTTATCACATTTCTTGTAGTGAGACTTGTTGATTGCAACATCTTTGCAGGAAATTATTTCCTTCTTATCCTCAAAACTTTGGGTATGGAGTGATGTAGCCAGCAATGAATGCACAGAACACAATATTCGGTACACTTTAACATAACTAAATCACAACAATACGAAGCAACCAAAACGATTCGTGATTTTCAAAAGTTTCAATTGAAATCCAATAAGTTAAGAGTTTGGTTGAGGTAGCATTTCCCTGTTACGAAACACCATATCACAATCGAGCTGTCGATATTCGACGACATTTCATACCACTTTTAATCAAATAAATGATTTTAATGATTTGTTAGTCTCAATATTCAACTTAGGTGGGGCTTTAACTCAAGTTTAACTTCAAGTCCTAGCACTCTCCAAGATCCTCTCGGTCACACTGACTTCAGGAGCAAGATGATATAATACAATCAGAGTGGAATGTTACATTGTTCGGCATTTTCATCATTCAACCTTTAAGCTGACAAGGAACATTTACGAGTCTTTGTCTATGAATTTTTCGTGAGAATGAAGTCATACCAACCTGCAATAACAAACTGCTTGCAATGTGTTTAGCTTGCCGCCAGCGTATAGTTTATGTAGTACCCCGTGAAACCACGGACATTCATTGATAAGTTCCAATATTTGTGTTTGTACGGTTGCTACCACTGCGCCCTTCCCTTCAGATGGCTAACCTTCCAAATATATAACCATTCGACTAATGAAGCTTGTGCCCGTTTTGTCTGCTCCCTTCCAACTCTATTTTAAATTTAATAATATAAAAGGATATTACAGTTTACTTATCAATAACAAAGAAGAAATCCCCTTACAGAACACAACTTTTAACCTCAAATCAGAACTGCGACTTTGGCATTCTAGATTGTAGTGTTGCAACCCGAGCGAATCAACCCAAAGCAAACCCAAAAACATATCACCATAAGTACCAAAAAACATGTAATTTACAAAAAATCAATTAAAGCAAATTTCAATGTACGAAGAAAAACTGTTTCTCTCTTCCAACTGGTCAACTGTGACTAACCAGCTTAAATGAATATACGCCTCCGTTAATTTTTGATTTAAACATAAATTTAGAAAATTAAAATTAAAAATCAGTGGAATATGACCAATTTTTACTCCTCGATGATGAGAGACACCAGAGTTCATTTCACGTTAGTAGCGTAACATCAAGCGTATGTACAATGGGGTTCATGATTTTCGTGAAACAGGGTTGACACAAACGGAACAAGTGATGAGACAAAACATTATGTTGACGAATGGTCAAATGGCTTACCCTCCTACCAAAGTCTACCGAGGACCTCTCCGAACGCGGAGTCTTAGCAGGAACACTTTCGGTAGACCCCTCAAAAAACGGAAAAAATCAAGATATAATCAAATGAAAAGAAAAATCGATTGAATAATTGGGAAAACTTTTCAAAAACTAAGAAGTAAAACGTAGAACATTTTCAAAATTGTTCGAAGTTCGGCTTTTTCATTTTTGAGGGCAGTTCATAATCATTTGCTGTGAAAAATGCAGTAATCTCTTTGTTTCAAATGACCCAGTCATGCAGCATGATCGTATGAGAGAATTCTCCCAAAGTATATAACATGTTACATTTATGTTAAAGTGATTGGATATCTGAATCAAATTTACATGTAAAGAAATTGTTAACATTAACAATTGACAGTTCCACAAATTTTATTGCGAAACATATTGTTGTAAATAATATTCTTTCAATCAAACAATTTAGATTTTAGAATATTTTGCATTTTTTATCCATGTTTAGCACATTTTAATGAAATTTGAGTTGGCAATTTCGTGCATAAGTTTGTGTTTTAATTGTAAAATTACCTTGCTCATGGTTGATACAATTTAAAAAAATATAATTTAGCACAAAAAATATAAATCTAACGATGTCTCTAAGCTTAAACGCGGCTTAAACATGTTTTAATGCATTGACTGAAATTTAATCAATTTACTGTGATCAAAAAGTGTTTTACAAAGAACTCATCTTTTTTGTTGTATCTCAATTATATAGAGTTATCTTCTGGAATAACACATACAAATGTAAAAGAGTTAAAATCTGAGGGTCATTTTGGAATTCCTCAAAGATGTTTCAAATAACAAGATTTGTGACATTTTTGGAGCCATTGAAATAGCTTCATTGTCTAAGGAAATTCGCTAAAACAGACACTACCATACGTTCATTTCCTTGTGAGAATTCATGTTACTTTAATCATAAGAAAGTGTCCACATCGATCGTCATTCCTCTAAGAAGCAGCCAAAAGAGAGATAATAAAGTTATTGACAAGCTTTCACGTTCTTGTTGCACTTAACTTGATAGGAAGTATAAATATTCCTTTTACAACAACCCAACAGCATTATTCAGATAAATTTATATAAGGGGTTGCAAACTACGAAATGGGAGACAAACCCAGCTCGCCAATCGTAAATTCTATCCGTGACATGGCTCATTATTGTGGTAATTAGAATGAAATTAGCTTAACGATAATAACCCGTTGTTATTTCAATCGGATAAGTTTGCTGAATAATAGCTAACAAATGATTACATTATTCCCACTGACCGACAGATTGAGTTATTGAACAACAAATATTAGAAAACTCCTGACAAGGCTGACAAGCGAAAGCGCTCGAGTACCTAATAAACGGAAAAAATGGAGGATTAGTTTAATCACCCTACGTCCACAAACGAAAATTTGAACAATCGTTACAAGATTTGTCCTTCACGTAAGAATCGAAAAAAGAGACAAATTATCAAACGACTCTTTGAAGAAGAATATACAATCTTACCAAACTTCAAAAGGCACCTAACCTCTGACGTGAAATAAAGATACAATAACAAAACACAAGGGAATAAATTAAAATAAGTAAAATAGAAAATATAGTATTAAACAAGAAATAACTGGGATAATCTTACCCTTCGATTTTCATCCGTTTGGGCAACAGGGGGCGTTTTACTGGTGGAAGCTTCTGATGAAGGAGACCCCTCAAAAGTTAAAAGAAAATGAAAATGCAGCAACGAAAAGATAACAGAGTAAAGTAAAATAAAATAATAAACTAAACAAATAAATAAATAAATACCTAACAAACGACACAGGAGAATATAAAAATCGAAAAAACTGTATCACTTTATATAATGATTACCTATTATTTAATGTTTTTAATCATTACCTATCACGATAATCATCTTTTATTCTTTTACTACACATTTCAGAAGTGGTAGATGCATGACTTCATATAATGAAATCCACTTCAATTGAGGAAGTAGCTTTCCCAACAGATAACAGTAATTTTGGTTAATCATTAAATTATAACATTTTTCAACTATGTACCTTTGTAATCGATCAAGAAAACCAATTTGTAAACCCCTCAAAATTTGTCTGTTCATGTCTTGAAACACATAGATTTCAAAAATTCGTCTGTCTGCCGTACTCTACATCCCATCCAAAGCTGTTCTCTCAAACCACTGGACCAAAGTTTAGAAATTTGGCTAAAAAAATCTTACATACAGCCGGGATGTGCAAATGATCTTGGCGTCTTGTCAGTCAACCCAAAAGAATAATAAGGGTTGAAATATTAAAAAACCGGAATCTTAAAAACTTTTAATAGATAAGGGTGGTTTTTTATTTGATTTAGATAGAAATTAGTTCCTAGAATTGAGATCAATCATTGTGCTCCCCGTCAGAAAAACTTGGAAGGGTTGCCTTTAATGAGTGAACTGAGGATGGATACTAGAAAGAGTGGCTGGCAACAGCCCCAGACCATGGTGGATACTATATACATGCAACGCTAACTTCCAAGCGTCATTTAAGGTTAACTTAAGGTTAAGGGTTAAACAGAGTAGCTTGCATTAGTAGGACCAAAGTCTTCGCTAATCTTAGTTTCATCATTTTCAGTACAAGGGACCGTTGTAATTCGACCAAGAAAAAGAAAAGTTTAATCTCTCAAAATTTGTTGGTTTACATTGGAAGATAAGTGGGTTCTAAAAATTTGGCCAATCATCCATTTTCTGAGGATTAATTTAATCTAGACACTCGTTTTAATCTAATTGTAATGCATAGCCACGTCATTTATTCTGACAACTGAACTGTCAGGTTCCACTGTCTGCTGTATTGATGAAGATATTCAACCTCCCTGGAGTCTGACCATAAATATCACATTTCCCGACAAAATAGTATTATGTCAGTCGAGCTTATCAGAATCAATATCACTACGTATCAGTTACAGTCCAAAAATATTGATACCTCTGATTGAGTTCGAATTAGTGCCCTTAATAAGGAAAAATTTCACTTGAGTTACAGCACTTTAACGAGTTAAGCTTTGAGGACGATTTAATCAAACATCTTCGACTATGCTCTCTCACTTAATTTCAAGTGCCCTTTAAGGGCTATCAAGTTTTGTAAAATCCCCAAAAACCTCAAAAAAAGTCAAGGCGGCCTAAATTTGGACTCTTTTTGAAGAACTTTCCACGAGGAATCGAATAAGCCCCTCCCCAGGTCCGTAGGTCAAACCATTCCCGATGTTTGGCCCGGTTTATGGTGCCAACATTTGCGTTATTTTGGTTTATTATTGTTTTTGTTTTGATATCAGTAACCTAGCGATGTAGTGATGTAGTAATGTGGATATTGGAGTGAACTCCTAAAAGGCTTTGTAGCCGATACACGGGTTGGAGCATTCTGATGTGCATGGAACGCTGCAAATTCTTTCAATTGGCTTGCGTTCATGACTTTAATTTCTACTAAGCTTTGGAGTGTGCGTGTTTCACAAGTGATAGAGCGATTATTGAATTTCAGGAGGCACACAAATATGATCAACTGATCAATCCAAATAGGTATCATGGTTCAGAACAAATTTACGTGCTCTATGTATATCTCCTGAAATTCAATAATCGCTCTATCACCTGTGAAACAGGGACACTCCAAAGCTTAGTAGAAATTCAAATCATGAACGCAAGCCAATTGAATAATAAACAACAGTGAAAGAATTTGCAGCGTTTTTTAATTATATTTTGATTATATTTTTTTGGCCGTTTTTATTTGATTCAGATAGGATTTCAAAGGACAACTCATTTTGTTCAATACAAGCATCGTAAGGTAGAATTGTAAATCTGAATGAACTATTGCACTCCAAACCCCTCTTACAATGAAACTAGCAACGTAAGCGATACATTACTCACCAGAACCATTGAATACCTCAACGAGACTTCCATTTGTATCACTTTTCTGACTAAAATCAAATATAGTAAACTATACGTCAATCTATACACAACGCCGTTCTATCTGTCACGCACAAACGGAAGAATACTAGTAATCGAGAGATCAGTGAAAGCTGGCAATTTTTTTTTTTTTTTTTTTTTTTTAGTTTATCGCCAATGAGAATGAGATAAGAAATTATCGGAGGGTCATAAATGAGGCCTTAGTAGCTGAAAAAAAACTGCCGTTATTTAAAAGACTGGATGAAGTGGACACTTGAATACATCGCGTGACAGTTGGGCGATTCGAGGAAAGTGAGAGACATCCTGTCGATTCCAGAAGAAAAAGTCGCAGTGGAGCAGCATGACCATACCAGCGAATTTCCGCCAAACGCCTTACGGGCCATGAAAGGTTTCTGAACCGACGTTTTAAAAACCGTCCTTTCGCGCATGTAATCTATTTGAAGTTGGTTATATCTAATAGGTCCTAACATATAGATGCAATGGGCGAAAAACCTGGTCAAAAACGTGGTTTATCTAGATTTTTATTGACCTAGGCAAGCGAGCTGTCGTTTTAAAGTAATTTTAGAATCGATTGCGATAGAACCCAGACCAGCCTGAGCTCATCTGACTTTAAAAATCTTATTTTAAGGGTGAAAATGTTGATGCACGTAAAATTCAATTTTTTAAATCCCAAATTTGTTTTATTTTCTCGTTTTGACGACTTGACAGTCAAAGATATCAGTCGAAAAGGGGATTGGGGCGGTCCATATCAGAGGGGTTCAAAAATCGTAAACCCTTGTGAAAAAATTTGGAGCGTTTTACTATTTTAAACTTGATTTGCAATTTTTTCGAAATCAGCATTTTTGGAATGAGTTTTTTCCTGTACCCTTCATTTTCATGATACGTTTTTAAGAAATCTATTAAACGTTTTATCAATCTTGCTATAATGACTCATTTCAAAAATTCAGCCCATTTCAGCTCTTTTTAAAAATTTCCGAGATTTTATTTTTTTAATTTGACTAAATTATTAAAAACAAAATTTTATTACAATCAAATTGATGGCAAGAAAAAAAAATGTATTTTAGAGGATTTTGGCCAATCTCCTTCTTTGACACAATTTGCTGAACATTGAGAACATTTTTGGAGCTCGTTGAACCCACACATTGTGCCTTTTTAGGATGCTTGTTGTTTTTTCTCGCAATATATTTGTTGTCATGTCAAGAATGACGCAAAAACATATAATTATACGGAAAATGTTAAGAATCCAGGAATCAGTTTAGAACGCAACGAATCAGATTTCTATATTAACAATATCCAAAGAAAATGTTTACCTAGTAGTCCGATTTTCATACAATAATCGCAAGTATCTGTTCCACGACTTCACGTTTGAATAGGAAGGTAATTGCTTCAATTATTTCATTTTTAATCCAACAGCAACTATTAGCGATTTATCGATTTTGCAGTGGTCTCGGAGTTCTAAGCCCGTCAGAGATAGATATAAAGGTTGGGAGGTATAAAATATCGATTATTGCAATCATTACGTAAATCGCACTTTGTTGGCGGACCTCTCAGAAACTACAAGAATATTTTACTTGTGACAGAATTAGAAGTGACAAACAACAGACGACTTAGACCACGTCCAATTTTACGGAATAATCCCAATGATAACTCTCAATTAACACGCTCTGAATCCCAACTAACACATAGGGGTTCGTTATTGCTTTACATCAACAAAGAACCATTGAAATAAAATTTAAAAAATTAAAAAAAAAAAATGTTTTAAACCTCGAAAATTTGTTGTTTTACGTTTAAAAAATGCGTAGAATCACAGGAAATTATTATCACCAGGCTAGGCCAGAACTGGACTGTGCACAGAGGATGCTTTTTGGACACACTCAGAAAGAAACCCACGTATAACAACAAAATAAACAACTTAATTCTAACGAGATAAAATAAACGAATGAACCCAAAATTAACAACTTTTTTAACGAGATAAAATGAAAGCATGTGCAAAAAAGAATGCTTCCTCTTGTTCTCCTCGACCAGTTCTCAACAGAATTGAAGCTTAGGAGTTAGCGTTATGGTAGTGTATTCTTATAGCATCCATTTTACTCCAGGGCTGGTGCCAACCATTTTGATAGTATCCTTCCTTGCGCTAAATTCAACCCTGCGATTAGTTAGCGAACGGTAGTATATGATAGTACAGTAACCAGAGTGGTCTCATTACAACTAATCTAAGAACTAAATTCTATCTGAATCGAACTGAAATTGTCTCCAAAACTAGAGGCCGAACCTTGATGAACTTGGGTCAAATATGAAAAGAATGGGGTCAAGTTTGCACCGAGTTCAAGACAGTTCAGGGGGTTCTGTTAATCCTAAAGAGTGGAATCAAAGGGCTGAAATATGAAAATAAATCGATAATTTTCGAAATAACAAACTTTGTACTGTTTGTTACTGATAAAAATCCCCAAAATGAATCTGGACCGATTTACCTTCGGCCATTCGCAATCTAAGGGCTAGAGCTTTGTCCAAAAATTAAGTATCAACACGAATGTGAATGTGTCTAAACAAATCTTGCACAAATGTTTATTATTTCTCTACCAGAAACACAGATCGGTGGATTAAAGATATTTTATATTAAAATGAATATAGAGATTACGGGCACATACCCAATAAATGAATGATTTTTTAGACGAATTTCGGAATCTTTAGTCCAGTATTTTGGCAGATAATCTTCAGCCTGCGGTATGGGTGGATTTTCAGCTTTTGTAAAATACTGAGGGGCTGGTAAAGTGTTAGTGTTTAAGGAGTTACATATATGACAAAATCATCGGCTTGTCTTGGGGACCCCAAAGTTCCAATGGAACATCTTCTTCCAGTCAATGCAAACAGTGTAGTTTATAAAAGGAATTTCCCAACGAAAGCCCTGATTGGGTGAGTTAATACGTTGGTTACCTTTTGAGAGTTGCTGCTGTCAGAACGGTCAGGCATAGACTCCTTGGAGCCCGAAATGGAATGTTCACGTTTGTGCTGGATCTTGGAGGAAGGAACAGGGCTTGACTGGGGACTCGCATTTGGCGTCACGGATCTGAAATAAAATCATAAAACTTGAACATCAAAGCAATAGATTTGCACTTTGGACAGCCAACAATGATTGCACCAGAAGCCTACAATTACACAGACCACCCAGCATTTCGATTAATCAGATTCTTCTACACAAAGCCGTAAGTTTGTGTCGAGGGAACGAACATTATAAGAAAAGTTTTATAACTTCCACCAGGTCACTCGGTTAGAAATCTTGAACGTCATTTTAGGTCTTCAAAATTCATCGAATGTTGAAAATATTATATAGGGTGTAACCGATAATGCCCTCTTCCCAATCCCTGTTAAAATCGATATGTGCAACAAAAAAAAAAAAAGATTTAAATCTACATTTTTTTAGAATCCCAGAAATGACAATTGAGGACAAAAAAAGCAATCATGATCAACTGTTTTTCAAAAGAAAAACAACCATTGTCTACTTCAGATTCGGATTCTACGCTAAATTTTACAAAAATTAAACCTTCCAACCATTTTCAGCGAATTTTCAAAATCGTCTATCTACTCTAAAACCTCTTTCCGGGTCAGTGCCTCTTCTCGCACTAGATTTTTTAATCCTCGAGAAATTAAAAAAAAGAAAGCCCAGAAACAGTAAACAATCATCTGATCTCTGTATTAGCCGAACTCCTGATAGAGACAAAAGGTCGCGCGCGTTGACTCACGGGAACGCACGGTAGGTCAAGAGATGATAAGGCGGAGTGTCTCACTTTTATTTGTTATTTGCTCAAGACAGTTGGCTTATGACGCGAGACGAATCACGACATTGAATTGCAACGGTACTGCACTGCTATCAAAACTTGCTGGCGATTTATTTCATGAATGATAAGAAAACTAGAGAAAATCATTTTGAGCTTTAGGAAAATACATTCAGGTGATGTCAAGTCTCTAGGTTTGTACATAAATGGCTATCATGGAAATGATCTGGCACTAACTAACAAACAAATTATGACTTAATGGCTCCGATAGCAGTTCCAGTTCCGAAGCCAAGGTCAAGAATAGGGGGAGGCAGGTCATTTATTCTACGAGAAAACGTTTTTCTGCCACCACAAGACAATGAAACACAAAATTCAGGAATATATCTTTTTGGTTTATTATTCAATAATAAAGTCTAACCCCTCCTGAAAATTTCATGGTTTACGTTTCAAAGGGTGTAGAATCCAAATCTGCAATAACCATTTTTCCGTCCGTCCGCCGTACGCACGTGTTCTCCCAAACGGCTGGAGCAAAAAATCTGAAATTTTCAGGAAAAATCCATGTTGGTCCGACAACGCTCTAATTCTTTAGCCAGCTCTCTCACTTAATTTAAAGTCCCCTTTAAGGGTTGTCAAAGTTTTGTAAAATCCCTAAAAACCTCAAAATAAATCGAGGCGGCCTAAATATGGACTTTTTTAGAAGAACTTTCCATGAGGAATCGAATGAGCCCCTCCCCAGGTCTATAGCTCAAACCATTCCCGATGTATGGCATGATCTTATGCTGCCAACATTTGCATCGACATTCACTACATCACTAGGTTACTGCGATCAAAAGAAAAACAACAGCGTTCTACCGTCTTTGGTACATTTAGAGGTCAATAACAATTTATGGAGGCGCGAGGTGCCAAGTTTAGATTATGTACCACATACTACGCCTAAGAAATATAGATCAGTGATTTGAAGGCAGTGAATAAGCCTTTTTTAATTAATTTGTCAAGTTTCGCGTTTTGAGATACACATGAAATTCAAGAGTTCGAACGTTTTTTGCAGTTTTCGTTGATTTTTACTGTTTCACCACAATTTCCTCCGACAATGCGAAGCTTTCGGCATAGATGGATGCGAGGTCGTCCACTGTCAATTCGTTCATCGCAGCCAACCAATCTCTTATTCAATGTAATCAGCTTTCCCACTAGCAGTGATGGTGTTATCTTCAAACCGCCACAAAATAAATATTTCTCGGGAGTACACAGTGAAGGAAACGTATGAATACATTAATCTAGATAACCAAATAGCATGTTGAGATAAATGGTATGAAACATTTGTAAGAGTTACAAAGAACCGATTTTGGCACTTTCCTGTTTTTTCGCAGAGCGCCGCCTATCTGAGAGGAACTCCGAGAGAAAATATCAATCATGATGAGGTTCATACATCATGAGGATTGACATTCATTGCTGGCACCAAGTTTTCATAAAATTATAAACGGCTTCATCGATTCTCCTATCTGTTGCCCCATTTCTCCCTTAAGCCGACCTTGATCAAAAGGCCGGCATTCATTCCAGCTGTGTCTAGAGCCATATGCATCCACCAACTACCAGCACAATCGTCCAGTAAACAGACAGCACGTCAGGTCAATTATTGCATGCCTCGGCTCCGCTTAATTCGGATGCGCTCCATATTTTTTGGAGATGTTTACGAGCAAACATTGTGGGCAAATTGCTCAAAGTTAACTTTTGGTGTTGACCGAATCTGATGATTAAATTATATTCTTTTTCCTTGTCAAGTTACGGTTAATTTCATTTTTATAATTAGCAGCTCAATGCATAGGTAAATAGATTATCTCATTATATTTCACTACCTATCTATCCCGTACTTGGTCCAAATAAATAAATTATACTAAAGCCAAAGCAAGCCATATAAATAATTGATCAACTATTGATCTACTGTACTAATTTCGCTATGTATCCCCTTGTTCATTGGCAGTAATAGAACGACCATTGATAGTCATTCTTCTCCACTCATAAATATCAGGAGGGCACCTCTAAACAGCTCAAAATTAAACACTTGAAACTGTGATGGATATGGTTAGTTGGCCCCTTCCCGATTTTAGAATCTGTCGCCTTGGGAGATGAATCGGACGCCTGCAAGCGTCTGGATCAGCCTCTGAGCGTGGCGGATCATAATAATGCATCCACCTCCTCGGAAGGGGCATCTGTATACCATTCCATCACCCTCTTAAAACTCAGTAATAACGAGACCGACGGCCAAGATTCCACAAGGTTTTTTGTTGCATCAAAATCGGAGAGCCAGCAGATCTCGTTGCATCTACTCTCATGAGAAATACCAGGTCGACTATTGATATTTACGGATTTTTTTCAAGAGCGATTACAATGGTTTATTATTGAATAATAAACCAAAAACGCTGCAAATTCTTTTACTGGGGTTTACTATTCAATTGGCTTACGCTCATGATTTGAATTTCTACTAAGCTTTGGAGTGTGCGTGTTTCACAGGTGATAGAGCGATTATTGAATTTCAGGAGGCACACAAATATGATCAACAGATCAATCCAAACAGGTATTTTGGTTGAGAACCGATTCAAGTGCTCTATGCATATCTCCTGAAATTCAATAATCGCTCTACCACCTGTGAAACACGCACACTCCAAAGCTTAGTAGAAATTCAAATCATGAATCATTGAATAATAAACCCCAGTGAAAGAATTTGCAGCGTGTTTTTCAAGAACGATTACAATGGAAAAATATTCTATTTGAAAATTTTAAATTTCGTAAGACGAAGCATGCATAACAGAATGCTTCAACTCGTGTATCGGCTATAAACCCTTGTAGGAGTTCACTCCAATATCCACATTCACTACATCACTCAGTTACTGCGTTCAAAACAAACCCAAGTTTTGTTCAAAACTGCGTTCAAAACAAAACTTGTGTTTGTTTTGATTGCAGTAACCTAGTGATGTAGTGAATGTGGATGCAAATGTTGGCACCATAAATCGGGCCGTCCATCGGGAATGGTTTGAGCTACGGACTTGGGGAAACTCATTCAATTCCTCATGGAAAGTTCTTGAAAAAAAAGTCCATATTCAGGCCGCCTTGACTTTTTTTTGAGGTTTTTAGGGGTTTTACAAAACTTTGACAACCCTTGAAGGACACTTTGAATTAAGTTAGAGTTTTGGCTTAAGAATTGGGGCGTTGTCGGACCAATATTGATTGTCCCTGAAAATTTCAGATTTTTTGCTCCAGCGGTTTGGGAGAAATCGTGCGTACGGCGTACGGACGGAAATTTTTTTATTGCATTTTGGATTCTACACCCTTTGAAACGTAAACCATGACATTTTCAGGGGGGGTTAGAATTTTGTTTTTATTTTTTCAAGGGCGATTACATTGGTTTATTATTGAATAATAAACCAAAAACATCAGAGAATATAGGTTAGGAGGTAGCTACGACACAATGAAGTTGATAACGCAAATAATGTAATAAAGATCGTTCAAAACTTCAAAATGAATTCAATTGCCATTTCAATATATTAAAAATTGACTACCTATTCCTTATTTATCTTAATAATTAATGAAAATCAATCGAACCCACTAATTTCAATTAGAGTATTAGGGTTAACTTAACGTCAATACAAAATCTTTATTTTTTATTCAATCAAAAAAATCCAATCGATCGATATTGAACTAAAAATATAATTAACGTTTCTTACTTGTCCCATTTTCTTTAACCATTATTTGCATTAAGTATCTCAATCCTCATTAACAACTAAGAGATTAGGTAATGTAATTAGTTGGTAGTTAAGTCTGGTAAAAAGCTTTGATTTTAAAAATAAGACGTTTATACAATATACTATTATTAGTCTAAGAGTTTACTGTTAATATTAATATTTCGTTTCAATAAATTACCCAAATCGAGTGGTTTGATGAGAAACAAACGTGCTAAACTTCCATTAGGACTGTTTTCCACGATTCCCGTGCAAGGAAATTAAGAATAAAAATCAATCGACGATGAAGTGTTGATCCGTCGATTATGATGAATGTATGATGATTTTACACATGATTAGATTTAATTATAACAACTACAACACAGCACTCTATCAGATTCCACTTACGGAATATCCAAAAATGACGTCACCGTCACGATTTCGGTTAGGATCGGGCCTAGGTCTTGCATCTGAGAGGTTTCCATCCTTGAAAGGGCAATCGACAAGTAACACTACCAGTTCTATCAACGTTATGTGAAAGGGATGCAATAACGAAGGATAATATGAAATATGTAACTGTGTAATCTTTCCAGATAACAATCCCATTTCCCGTATTGGTGAGCTCATCCATCACTTTTTCTGTATACATACTAGCAGTATATCAGATGAACAGTGCCGATGTCAACGACAAACATTACTTTACATTCGTGAGATTTGCAATTCGTCATTTTGCTATTCTAGGTTGCTTATTTTAAGCGACACATTCCAAACCATTCTGTTCGGTTGTATTGAACCACATTTTTTAATACTTGTAGAGGTTCGGGGCAGAAGGATCTCTAGAACGTGAAACATCTTAAAAATCGTTATTAATTCTGTGAGTATGCCATTTATGTGTGATTCTCAAACTAAGGGCAAATTCGTGTAAATGGAACGTTGTGCTGTTTAAATTCTTCTAACATTCAACTTTTTCCCCTAGACTACATACATTTATTAAGTGCTGCATTGACCAATAGCAAAACCCCAGAAGCTAATACAATTTCTATATTTGAAAGGGTTAAGAAACCCTGATTTGTCATTGTAATGACCTGCAAGTATATCGAGGTTCCCAATTTTGAGTTGGTTTTTCAAATATTCTATCTGAGATTTAAAATTACATGAAAATGCAATGTCTTTAGTGACAGCTATCAATGGTTTTTCATCCCTGCTTCAAGTTTTTAATGTCCTAACGCAGCACTTTATTCAGGTCATTTTAGTCTAGGGCAGCGGTTCCCAACCTTTTTCTGTTCCTGTACCCTTTGGGTTATCAGGTTCAACCTCACGAACCCCCCGTCGCTTTTCCATTCATATTGTATATACCATTACATATAATAACTGGGTACCAGCTATTACCTTACCGCATTCCTATAGGTTGTTATGTATGGTATGTATTAATAGTATTGAGCTTTAAAATATAAACTATTTTAATAATTTTGACAAACAACATAGGTATCGTTGAACAGATTTATTATTAAGTAGTTACACAGATATATTACACACATTTATACCTACTATTTATGCCTACATAAATTTGCGGGAAACAGGTATTTCAACTTTTTGTGCACTCGTGTATTTTTTACTAATTTTATTCATTTTTCCGCCATTACTCTTTTTTTCGCGTACCCCCTGAGGGCTTCTCGCGTACCCCCGGTTGAAAATCGCTGGTCTAGGGTCATTGTCATGGCCCAAAAAGAATGTGTTCCTGAGGGAACAAAACCCGGATTTTCGAGGAATGATTTGGTGGTGACTCACAAGCAAGCGCGTACACCTTTAAGTCGCCCTAAACGGTAGGTGGTTTGTTTTCTGATCGAGCGAGAACATGAAAATAGGTTAGTATGTTTATTCAATGTCATTTTAATGACCCTAGTTGCTCACCAATTATGTTTGATCCCAAAATATACTTTCTACCCACTTATTCTCTTGTAAGGCCGTATCACGTTGCATTTTTAAAACCCACAATTAGTCCAGTAGGATTGGAAGAATCTCTGTTCATAGTCCGAATTGTCATTGTCATGTTGGTGAAAACATACCAAAATCGTCATTGTTGTGACCGAAACCGCCACGCCATTGTTATGAATTTATTGTCGTGGTGGTCAAATTTCAAATTTGAATTTCGCGGAGGATAATGGGATGTTTTGAATGACCTGGCATCAGATAGACACCCAGAGAGGCCAATTATATGATAAACACCCAAAAACCTAGCAAAAGAAAGACTTAAATTTGTAAAATGTCAAGACCTGAAAATTGCCCGTAGTTGAAGAATCACCCTTATACTACACTTTGGCGCAGAACAATGTTGATTTACCCTTCTAACTTAGTTTCTTTCAAATTCTATGAACAGTTCACATCTGAGCTTCAAAATAATAAGTTCAATCCCCAGTAGGTAGGTAGTAGTTGTTCCCTAACTTTCGATACATTGTCAAACCTTGGAAAATTGAAATACACTCTCGTGGTTGGTGAAATAACACTAATTGGGACCTATCCTTTGGGTTAGAGATATAAAACTAGAATTGTGGATTGAAATTTGTTCTCCTTCCACTACAAGGTCCACTTATGTACCTCTGAATTTGTAGATACTTTTAATATACAGGTACTAATCGATGATAAATAAAATATCAATTTTCTTACTGTAAGCACAATCTAACTCATGTTAATTAGTCACAATCTGTTTAGGTGGACATAAGATAACGAATGTGAAGTTAATTTACAAAACGGGTAGATTAGAACATGTTGCTTTACACACTGGGTCACCACGGAGCGCTTCATGGTGTAGGCTGTGGCATTATTTTTAGCAATTACACTCATTTGGAAGCCTGTTATCACTGAGCAACGACTATGGGAGAGCAGCCGGGTTGTCGACGTGGTGACCCAGTGTGCAAGAGACTCACTCGTTTTGACACAACCTTGTAAATTGTATGAGGGTTTGCAGGATTTTTTGTTAGTGACCGTACTCCCCTAGGTCGTGACGAAAACGCTTGAAGATCGAACTATTCACATAATACAACAGCTACCAGCGTATCAAGTGCACATAAAACTATAAGATGATATTCGAGTAGGGAGAATGATATCACGCATAGTCTGCAAGTTTTATGAAAATATGTACCACAACGGATTTGAGTAGGTCTTGAAAGAAGGATCACCCCATAAATGGCTTTGTTGATTAACGTGTAAACTGCTGGCGAGAACCATTAGACTCGCCAATTAATTACTATTTCAATGGACCCAGTAGGTTTTTCGTAGGTATACAAAAAAAGTCAGGATAACCCAATACAATCCTTCAATTGTTAACTCACTTGACATCCAAATTTGAGCTGGGGTTTTGGACTTGGCTCGGGCCATTCGGATTTCCAGGTAGCGTCATCGTAGCCAATTTCCTCGGATCCCTGTTCAACGATCTCAACTACCTATCGCAAACACACAGACACTTTTGGAGGTTGAACATTCGCGGTAGAGATGGTAGTTTTCAAGCTTTTGACTATGCAAGACAACGAAGTGAATGAAATATGCCTAACCTAGTTGTCCTACTATTGTTAGTATCTGACAGAAAATAAATTGTAAAAAGCAAATAGGCGTCAACTATCATGTTAGACTGTCACCCGTAAAAAAATAACTCAGACGTACAGAAGGGAAATGTAATGTAGTCGCTTCGATATGGATCAGCTGATTTTGCTAAACCAAAGATGTCGGACACAATTTGTGGTTCATGGCCCAAGCATGGATCTACAAAGGAGATTCAGTTCTAACAAGACCATTTATTTCAGAACAAGGTTCTAATTGAGGAGCTTGTTTCCAAAACGAACTGAAGTCCATTTTTTCAAAATCGATGCCTTCAGGACCAGCATAGGTTTTATTGAGTAAAAAAGAGATTTTTTTGTTTAAAAAAAAAAAAGTGGAGAAGAGGCAAAATGGGATCATTCTCAATTCTATTCCTCACTTCCTTTTCCCTTCTCTCTCTTGAAATGGCTTATAATTCATTACAGTACAATTTTACAATAGTTAAAAGACGCTTTTTATATTTTTTTAAGGGGCCCAGATTTTGCTCCTGGGCCCAGATTCTCTCTCCACAGCCCTTCAACAAGTGGATAGCTCACATTTTCATTGAGTGTAAGAACCATTTATATAGTAAAAAAAGTTAAGATAAAGATTAAAATCAAGGTTACTTATGACCAATTTGGACACCAAAATCTTATAACCTTATCAATAGAGGTTGGAACAACATGACATAAAAAACGATAGCACATGACTATAAAAAGCAAAATACCTACTGTTAATTTCAAAACAAATTTTGAAAGATCCAATCATGCATTATTTTAAATTTTGTATAGATTAGAGCTTAAATTTTTCAATTCACTGTTACACTGTTCACTGCTCTTCTTCCAAATCATATCTCTAAAAGTACCCAGATCACCTAATCTGGCTTGTTGGTGCAAAGGGGACAGGTTTTCAAGCGAGCTGGGGCGTCAGTCCTTTAGCTGTTTACTTTCAGTGGGAGTACTGATTGCCCCGGTTTGAATCCGGCTGGCACCAATGATAAGGGCCAAAATCCTATCAAGTGTTGTACACCTGTCCTGTCGTTAGACAGTACACCTCTGATATCGATATCACGTGAACCCAAAACGCTCCCAACCCAGGGGCGTGAGGCAATGGGATGCCACGAGCAAAATCGTCAGAAATAGTTCCAATCCTCTCCGGAGGATGGCTGGCGACGTCCGCGACACCTCCGGGTAGTTGGACGAAAATCCAAGGTGAAATTCCTTGTTTACTTTACTTACTTACTGTTCACTGCTCTTCTTCCAAATCATATCTCTAAAAGTACCCAGGTCACCTAATCTGGCTTGTTGGTGCAAAGCTTCCAAAAGTAGGATTACAAGGGTGAAGTGGTAACAGGACCTACTTGTCATGGGGTTGGACAACAAGACCTCGTCAGATTCATGCAACTTTCAAGGAGAGGAAACAAATTTATTATTATTATTTTTTTTTTTTTTCATTAATTATATCAGGGGCATGTTGAAAGAAAAATTTATATACGTATAAATATAAATTAGAATAACAGAACTCCTGCTGACAGGTCTAGAAGGAATGAAGCATTTCATGTTTAGTTTTTTTCTTTTTGCTATTGTACTTATCTATTTGTTATTAATTGATGAGATGCTAAGTTATAAGATATTGTACAGTTAATAGGTACTTTTGCAACAATAAACATGTTATTCATTCATTCATTTCTCATTATTTGTGACTGTTTATTTCAATTCATACCTGCAGCAACTAAGTTTTTTTAAAACTTTACAGTTGAATTCATGCTTAACAAAAGAAAGAGCTGGAAATTCTGTCTCCTAAGATTGCAAAAATTAAAATACCTGAAATTATCAGTTGGGTGACGTTGTTTTACACTGTTGTTGATAGGTCGTGTTTTCCAGCCCTATATCATCTATGTACTCGTAGATAGTTTTACCCCTTCACCGAATTTACTATTTTGTTTCTGTTTCAGCACTCATCTTAATTTAGTATTGTGTATTTCCGATTTCACTGTGCTCAATGACAGCTATAAACGGCAAAACAGAAATGGAGTCAATCATGGAGCTGGAACTCCATTTTGGATGTATTCCATGATGAGTTTTACTAGCTTGAAAAGAAAAATTGTTTCAATACCATTGAACATCATAATAATGCATAAATAAATTAATTATTACAGCTCAAAAAATCAAGAATACAAAATAAAAATATAATTTTTTATAAAATTTAAGAAGTCCAGTGTTGTTACGAATGTTTTTCCAACAACGTGGTCCTGCTCATCCGCCATGTTGTATTTCTTTGATCGATCTCTGTTGCATCGTTTTGTGTAGTGCATGGTGTTACTGAAGGTAAGACATCGTTTTATAATATTATTCGCATTTTTAAATAATAGAAATCGTTAATTTCTTCGACAATTGTAGTTGGTACAAATTAGCTTTGATTTTATGGCTGATTCTCGTTATTATCAATTAAATCCATCCTACCATATCCTTGAGTGCCGACCACATGGTTTGCCTCAAACTTCATATGAAGTATTTCCACTTTCTCGTGGGTGTATCCCTTCGTCCGTGTTTTTATGAGTAGTTGAAACATTAATCTACCGTATACACTAATAAATTACCAGTCTAGAGCTTTATTTTCTTGGTTTTTGTCGCACCACTCGTTAGGTTAGAATCGCATTAGGGACATGACGCATGGATGAGCCGTGACCCGGGGTAGGCCTTGTTAAAGAATACTTTCTGACATACTATATTCTTCATTTGGTGATCTTTCTTTTGTACTGAATGTGTCATTCTAATGTACTGAAATTCGTAATTTGTTGCCTACACATTGAATTTAACCCTCAAGTACGTCTCCCCTCCCCAACCCTTCAACCTTCAAATTTTATGATCAAGTGGTAGCTCACTCGGTCCGTGCTGCTAAATTAAACGTGTCCATAGCTGTAATGAATAATGAAGGATTAGTTGCTTCCAAGGGAATGGGGCTCAACTGCGAGCTGCATGTTTTGCATAGTAGCTGTTGAAGTAGTGACCCCTAGGTATGGCCAGCAGGGACTATAGTCGCAAGAAGATATGGATTGTTCATTTCCTGAAATGTAAGAGTACGAATTGCAATATCACAATGATCTGCACATGCTTATACTCGGGGTTCGGTCATTGTTCTTTCGGTGCACATGGTAGCTTGAACCCTGCTTGATGCTGTGGCCAGGTTGGACGTGCATAGTGAGAATGGGTGTAGTTCTTCGGTATGGGCCCCCTGGGTTGGCAAATCTGCGGTTGTTCCGTTTTCGATTTTGTTGTTCAACTCAAAAAATCTTTCTTTTTTCCGTCTGGCTCGCTCCCTCTCGATTTTTATGATGCCCTAGGAAGGAAGAACTTGCGTATATTTCCCGTGTCTGTCACACTGTGTCGTTGTACTGTTTTCTTCATTCTTTTAATGGAGTGGATGTACTTTTATGTACTGTGGACGTAATTTGCAACGTCCTTCCACTTGGGAGTGGTGTTCAGATTATAAAAATGTTGTTTAGCTAAACCAGTGATTGTAATTCCTGGCGAAAACTTCATGAACTAAACATGAAGTGGAAGAATCTGATAAACACCATGGAAAGTACAGTTCTTACCCAATGGAAGCAAGATCAAACAAATACTCGTGAATGTAATTGCGACATGGAATCGGTCTGCAGAACATGTCCATAGCATCTCGCGCATCACCTTAAGCGCGTTATATCCTATGGCAGAACACCGAAAGGATCTGAGTACGAACTGTGCTTGCCCCTCATAATAAGGACGACTTTCTCCAAACCAACCATCATTTTGAATTTTCAGTAACCTGGAATCTTAAATTTCAAAGATATTACTACCTTAGTTCAGCAGTGTTTATCTAGTTTTCAAAATTTCATGTCTAGTAATATAATACGTACATCTTTTAGTATTTCTCGTCTGAGCTTTTGAGGTATCGTGTAAACTGAACGAGCCCAGGGTTGCTCGTGAACTTTCCTCCCTCTTGCATGCTTTAGTATGAACAGTCGTACCTTTCAAACTGACCATAGACATCCTGCGCAAAGCCACTAGTAAGCTTATTGATCTATAATAACTCGGTTTCACGGGTGTTAAGAGTGTACTTCGAATATATTCCATATATTAGGGTTTAGGCTGTTCTGCTCGATTTCCAGTTTTTATTCGCTTTAGCTTCCTAGCAGGTGTGCTAATGGCATTTCTTTCGTATGTGAACAATTATAATTGAGAGGTTTCTTCCAAGAACCAAATAAGTCCCAAAATAGCAAACTGGGTACATTGCCTATTTGCGAATGCCAAATCTGCAAAAAAGCTGCCTCTCTGCTAAAATGTGACTTGGGTGTTGGGTTCTTGCAGAATTTCAGCTGTTTGGTTAAGGTTTGTTCGACAAATTATTTTTGTATTTATGTGTGTTATATTGATTGCTGGTCACAACGTATGATAGTTGTGAAGGGAAAACCTAATATATTATTTGGATCAGCATAATGCACAGCAAAGCAACGTGACAATAAAACTACGAACTGAGACGCAGTTGCTTCTCGCGTAGGTTCTCTAGCAGCTGATTAAATGCACTTGTTTGGTTATTGTCTGAAACTCCTGACTCTTATTTTCTTCTGGTCAACAGACCAAGCTTCAAAGCCTTGCCGCAAGTTGACATACACGGTTTTTACATACACAATCTTTCCCCTACATTGCTTGTATGATAAGTAATAAAATGGCACCTCTATCGTGTTTTTTTTTTTTCAATTTTCGGACTTATTTGGTTATTGGAAGAAACCCTCAATTCCATTCTTTTATACAATAGATGCAAATCCCATTTCCATAAAAATTATCCAACATTCTGGTGTTTAGATGTTCCCCTTTGAATTTCATCGATCTTGCATCCACTTGCTTCTATGTGAGCTATTAGAATTCTAACCGCCGCGATTTTTCGTTTTTATCTGTATTCGATTATGTGGTGATGAATTTTGGGGTTCGATATCGAGATGGTCCCCTAGGAATTGCACTGTTCCCGGTAGAAAATCAGTTGTAAAGAACGTTATATGCCATGAGCTGTATATCATTATGAATTTGTCACTTTTACGCAGTTTTGATTAAACTGTATCATTCAAAAGTGAACTCGAAGAAGAACCCTGATTTGATTCGAAGGTAAGTTCCCTTTTCGATTTATTGTGAATTAAAAAGTCTTGGACTAAAGTGTCACTTTTTGTGTTTATCCCTTCTTTTGAACTTGGTTTAATCAAAACTGCTGACTGTTGCCAGAATTTTATATGTTTTGTTATTTTATTGTTGCAGACTAACACATCATGCCGCAGAACGAATACATTGAACGCCACCGTAAGTTGTACGGTAGGAAGTTGGATTATGAAGAAAGGAAGAGAAAGAGGGAGGCTCGGGAGCCCCATAAGAGAGCCGAGAGAGCCAGAACTCTCAGAGGGTTGAAGGCCAAGATTTACAACAAGGAAAGAAGAAACGAAAAGATTCAGATGAAGAAGAAGATCAAGGCTCACGAAGAAAAGCAAGTGAAACAGAAGCATGAAAATGTCAAGGAAGGCGCTCTTCCTGTGTATCTGCTCGATCGTGAAGTGCAGTCGAACGCCAAAGTTCTGTCGAACATGATCAAACAAAAGAGGAAGGAGAAGGCGGGAAAATGGGACGTGCCCATACCTAAAGTCCGGGCTCAAGGCGACTCTGAAGTCTTCAAGGTCATCAAATCGGGCAAATCCAAGAGGAAGGCTTGGAAGAGGATGGTCACCAAGATCTGCTACGTCGGCGAAGGGTTCACCAGAAAGCCGCCCAAGTTCGAGAGGTTCATCAGGCCGATGGGTCTGAGGTTCAACAAAGCCCACGTCACTCATCCCGAGTTGAAAGCGACTTTTTACCTCCCGATCATCGGCGTCAAGAAGAATCCCAGCTCTCAGATGTTCACTTCCCTGGGAGTCATCACCAAAGGTACCATCATCGAATGTAACGTCAGCGAACTCGGTATGGTCACTCAAGCTGGTAAAGTCGTGTGGGGCAAGTACGCTCAGGTCACCAACAACCCAGAAAACGACGGATGCATAAATGCTGTTCTACTTGTTTAAAACTTGACCAAGTCTCTTTGATTTCTCATTCCTTGTAAATAAATACATTTTTCATTAATAAAGTCGTCTGATTTCTACTTCGTTTTGTTCATTTCCTGTCCAATGCGTGTTGTGCTAATGTTTAATGGATTTCTTCATTCAAAAATGGATAGAAAATGCTTACCGCATACCTTTTATAAATACAGGAGCAAGATTCCTTCCCTAAGTATTAAAATCAGAAATTCTTGGTGAATTAACGTCTCTACTATAGAAAAATGATTTGCAGTCTAATTCATCATACTCAAATTACAATAATGCCTAATCGACGTAGGAATATGTGGCTGGTTTGTAGTTTCTTCAAAATTTTCTTCAACTACGATTTTGGGGAAGTTTCCAAAGGATTTCTACTGAATCTAATTTTTCTGATTTCATTGTTATATGGTTTTGAACGACTATTTTATCTGGGATTAAGGTCTACTTTACAAATTTGAATCTTGATGGTGTCCAAGTTCAATGGTAATTATAATTCACATGATTATCTATGGTGTTGAAATCAACTATGCAGTATTTGTGGCTTCCAGCTCGGTACAACAGCCATGGAGCTCACTTCGTTGTGTCTTGATTGTAATCAAGTGAGGAGGTCGTAACAAGGATAGGCTTGATTTTAGAGGTGATAGTGTTTCTTGCAATTCACAGGTTTAAATTTTTTAATATTGAAGTTCCTAATAAATATAAATTGAAGGTACGAGTTTAATGGTCCTTATTTCAGTGAAGAAAGATCTATTCATTGTTCTGGTATAAAATTAGAACCCCCAGCAGTATTCCCTCAAACCATATGCCTTGAGGCAGTTTTTATCGATCCTGTTTCATTTTTCCAAGAATGACTATTTCTCAGAAGTTACGGACTCCCGTTTTCAATTGGCTTATAGAACCATTTAGACAAGAATTTCTCAAAAATACGTGCTGTAGGGTTTTGGAGCAACTTCTCAAGGATATCTACAATGGTATTACTTTTTTTCTGTCTAAATAATGAAAAACGTCTTGTTTTGCCTGTGTCAAATTCGTTTGTCTACTCCATCTTCTCAAAAGCACCCTTGTAACCTCTCAGTGGTTTAAGTGGTCGTCACGAGAAGAATAACATACCAGTGAGTCTCATCGGGTGGCTCGATGTTGTTTTTATCATCTCATTGTAGTCAATTGAGACCCTCACATCTAGTATAGTATGACATCTAACGCCAGTGTGGAATATGGGGAAATGTTAATACCTGGTCCTTGCAAGTAAAATGAACTTAATCTTCTCAAAAGCACCCTTGTAACCTCTCATTGGTTTAAGTGGTCGTCACGAGAAGAATAACATACCAGTGAGTCTCATCGGGTGGCTCGATGTTGTTTTCTCCATCTCATTGTAGTCAATTGAGGCCCTCACAACTTCTGATATGGTATGACATCTAACGCCAGTGTGGAATGTGGGGAAATGTTGGTAAATGGTCCTTGCTAGTGATTTGTTTATTGAACTACATCTTCTCAAAAGCACCCTTGTTACCTATCAGTGGTTCAAGTGGTCGTCACGAGAAGAATAACATACCAGTGAGTCTCATCGGGTGGCTCGATGTTGTTTTCTCTATCTCATCGTAGTCAGTGAGTCTCATCGGGTGGCTCGATGTTGTTTCACAACTAGTCAATTGAGGCCCTCACAACTATGTTATGACAACTAACACCTGTGTGGAATGTGGGAAATAATCATCAGGGATAAACTGGTCCTTGCCAAACGATTTGTTGATAGAACTCTTCCTTCTCAAAAGCACCCTTGTAACCTCTCATTGGTTTAAGTGGTCGTCACGAGAAGAATAACATACCAGTGAGTCTCATCGGGTGGCTCGATGTTGTTTTCTCCATCTCATTGTAGTCAATTGAGGCCCTCACAACTTCTGATATGGTATGACATCTAACGCCAGTGTGGAATGTGGGAAAATGTTGGTAAATGGTCCTTGCTAGTGATTTGTTTATTGAACTCCATCTTCTCAAAAGCACCCTTGTTACCTATCAGTGGTTCAAGTGGTCGTCACGAGAAGAATAGTATACCAGTGAGTCTCATCGGGTGGCTCGATGTTGTTTTCTCTATCTCATCGTAGTCAATTGAGGCCCTCACAACTAATTATGTAGAAAGACAACTAACACCTGTGCGGGATGTGGGAAAATTGTCATCAGGGATGAACTCATTTCGCTAAACGATTTGTTGATGAAACTCTTCCTTCTCAAAAGCACCCTTGTTACCTATCAGTGGTTCAAGTGGTCGTCACGAGAAGAATAGTATACCAGTGAGTCTCATCGGGTGGCTCGATGTTGTTTTCACTATCTCATTGTAGTCAATTGAGGCCCTCACATCTATTGATATCTATAGAAATTTCTGCCAGTGAGGTAATAAAGTGGGAAAGTATTGATGCCTGCTCCTTGCTAGTGATTTTTCAAATATATCTATCTGCACTAACACACTTTGCAACCCATCAGTAGTTGAAGTGGGCGTCACGAAAAGGATACCAACCAGCGTGAATTCTTCATCTCATTCAAGTTGATTGAGTCTTGAACGCACTTGATGTAAGAAATATGGATATCCATATGCTTATTTTGAAAAATACCAGACAACAGTTCATTCTAAAAGTGTGGTTCATAACTTTGATTTGAATATAAATTAGTCTGCATTGTAGTTGGCCTCATCATTTCACTTCATTGTTGGTCAAAAGGTTAGTGCATCAGGTGCATTTATTTGGGAGTAATAAGAAGGGATTCATAAAACCCCATGAATGTACTTGTTACCTTACTCAAACTTGGCTGCAAAAACCTCACACCATCCTGCATTCCATTTCAATGTTGAAATCCGAATTTAGGCCTCTTCAAAATTCCATTGAAGGAAACCAGAGATTAACTCACCAGCTGGCGTGGGTTGTTCATCGTCAACTGTTACTAGGGGTTCTTATTCTATTTGTTACTGTTAAGGACACATCCTCGGGCTGCGGAGGTGCTTAATAAACCGGAGGAAAGATGTTAGTTGACCAGTGAACATACATAACTCGGTATTCAGTTACATTGTACTCGAAACATCAGCCCCACTGGTTCTTGTTATAAATTAACTCATAACGTGTTGTGGTTTGTTACAGGATTGGTAACACCCCAGCGCAGTCATGCAGATTTTCGTCAAAACCCTCACGGGTAAGACCATCACCCTTGAGGTCGAGCCCTCTGATACCATCGAAAATGTGAAAGCCAAGATCCAGGATAAGGAAGGTGAGCACCTTTTGTCATCGTAGATGTAGCTACACGTGTAATTGATGAATTATCAGTACATAAATCACCATCGAATTTAGTGGTATATCACCTGGAGGCAGGTCGTTTGGAGATGAATGCTTAAAATTGTACACATAGGCCTTCTATTTCCATTCAAGTCACTGGCTTATACATAGATTTGTATCCGTAGCACTCACCAACTGAAATGAAATGAATGTACAAAAGTAAGACACCTACCAACTAAAACATCTAAAGAAAAAAATAATCCCACTCTAATTGTATAGGCTGCTTCAATTCTTTTAGGAGGACTTTCACTAAATGTACACGTTTTTGTTCACTCCCACGACAAAGTGTGGTGGTCTTATGGATTCTGCAAACCTTGAAATGTAGAATTGTGGAGTGGAAATTTTGAGCTGAGTTACAAAAAAATGCATTGCCTTTGGGATAAGACTTGTGCAAACCTGTAAATCGCCTTTAAAAACTAATGAGTATACTTATTATCGCTAAATTATTATTGTTGACACATTTTTCACTAGTATGTAGAGACCAGAATGTGATATTTTGTTATTGATCCATCAATTCTCATTCGTTTTTTCGTCAAAGAAGGAATTCCCCCAGATCAGCAGCGTCTCATCTTTGCCGGTAAACAGCTGGAAGATGGACGTACATTGTCTGACTACAACATTCAGAAGGAATCCACCTTGCACTTGGTGCTCAGGTTGAGAGGTGGTGCCAAGAAGAGGAAGAAGAAGAACTACACTACCCCAAAGAAAAACAAGCACAAGAAGAAGAAGATCAAGTTGGCTGTGCTCAAGTACTATAAGGTGAGTTACGTGCATGTACATTGTCTTTAATGACACTTATTAGACACGATTTAATTTGCCAACTCTGGCAATATGGTGAGGCTGCCATACAGGACATTGCCTCCTTTACTCTAAGCTCGGAATTTTTTCTGCGATTGATGAGGTTGCCACAGAGTAACCGGGTCACTCATTTCTGGATTCGGGATGAGACGGTAATGACGTAACTAGTTAGTTTATTTTGTTGGAGTTATCTTGATCACAAGTTATTCAAAAGAGACAATATTCAGAATAACGTTTTAGGATAAGGGGGCAGCTTTCTCAGACGTTCTATAATTCTTTCTATCTGGCTTGCGTCTCAGAGGTGACAGGGATCAGAATAGGTTTAATAACAAGTATCTTCAAGGCCATTACGAGTTACCACTAGGACTTCAGTGTTGAGACGAGCAGATCCGATGATTATAATTGTTAGTTAGTTACCAAGTTGAACAATAAAATATTCGATCCCAAACTTCATACGTGTAAATTATTTGAAAACATGAAAATTGATTTTAGTTCTTCCAATCTAAAACCTTAAATTCCTAAAATTACTTAGCTATATCTTCCACGTTGTTCTAAATTAGTCCAGATCTAAATTCTTTTGGAACTGCGTCCCTCAACAGTGTTTGAGGGATTCTTTCTCAGCATCATTGCTTCATGCAGCTTGGATACCTGATGCGGTTAGCCTAGCGTACCGGTAAAATGAAATCTATATTGCGAACCTCTGTGAGGTAGTCATCAATCTTATATTCACTTTACCATCACTGTCATTGTGCCTGTCATCCCATTTTGGTTTATTATTCAATAATAAACCATTGTAATCGCTCTTGGAAAAAAAAAAAAAAAAAAGTTAACCCCCCTGAAAATTTCATGGTTTACGTTTCAAAGGGTGTAGAATCCAAATCTGCAATAAAAATGTTTCCGTCCGTCCGCTGTACGCACGATTTATCCCAAACGGCTGGAGCAAAAAATCTGAAATTTTCAGGAAAAATCAATGTTGATCCGACAACGCCCCAATTCTTTAGCCAGCGCTCTCACTTAATTTAAATTGCCCTTTAATGATTGTCAAAGTTTTGTAAAATCCCTAAAAACCTCAAAAAAAAAGTCAAGGTGTCCTACATTTAGACTCTTTTTGAAGAACTTTCCATGAGGATCGAATGAGCCCTTCCCCAGGTCCGTAGCTCAAACTATTCCCGATGTGTGGCCCGATTTATGGTGCTAACATTTGCGTTATTTTGGTTTATTATTTGATTCCAGTAACCTAGTGATGTAGTGAACATGGATACTGGAGTGAACTCCTAAAAGGGTTTATAGCCGATGCACGGCTTGAAGTATTCTAATAACCATTTTAAAAAAACCGCTGCAAATTGGCTTGCGTTCATGATTTAAATTTCTACTATGCTTTGGAGTGTGCTTGTTTCACAGGTGATAGAGCGATTTTTGAATTTCAGGAGGCACACAAATATGATCAACTGATCAATCCAAATAAGTATTTTGGTTGAGAACAGATTTACGTGCTCTATGCATATCTCCTGAAATTCAATAATCACTCTATCACCTGCGAAACAGGGACACTACAAAGCTTAGTAGAAATTCAAATCATGAACGCAAGCCAATTGAATAATAAACCCCAGTGAAAGAATTTTCAGCGTTTTTTTTCCTTGAAAATTGAATGAAAGTGAACCCATGCATCTCTTGAGAAATCTCGTGTTTACTGTAAAGATTTGTCGTTTTTGGTTTCCGCGAGGTTATGGGACGATGCTGGGTTGGTAGGTTCTTGGGCGATGAAATTTGTAGAGAATTTATAGGAGACTATCTCTCCCTTGATTAAACAGTTGTCTTCGTAATTTAAATAATAGTCAACTAAATGGACTCCTCTCGCCCACTGCATCTGCTTCAACACACCCATTACATTCTAATTCGTTTTTGTCAAGCTCTATCCACAACCACACCTTTCGGCTTTCTCCATACTTTTGAAAAGAAGTGCCCATATTTAGTTTTCAACTCGTTATCATCTGAATATACGAATAATATCCGTTACATCCTTCTCGTTATGATAACTACTTATGAAATGCGTGATCAGAAAGAGCCCTCTTATTGGTTGGGATTCTCCTGTATATTGATTGACGCGAAGCTGTAGCAATTTTTTATTCACAAGGAGTAAATCTTCTCACTTCACATTTATGGATTCGTAGCAGTTTATTCTAGAATATTAACTATATTAACTTACTCTGAGTGTGATAATAGGTGCACTAAACAATAAGTTTTTGTAATCTCAGCCTCGTTGATACAATAGTTATCTTTTCCAATTTCAAAATAATTTCATTGTGAGAAAGGTAAATCGATGTTTCGGGTAGTTAACATATTTCTGGCTAAGTGCAAAGCCATGATAGGTTTTCCATAATAGAAAGTTGATTGTACCCTCCTATAATTTCCAGGATTCGTATTCTTGTACACTTTTGCTGTGCTTTCAATGATGGTTACACTTTTTCAAAGAAGTATGAAACCTTATTTAAACTTGAGGTTATCATGATTTCCTCATTACTCTTGCTTTCTTTTCCGTGTTGGTTTATCATATACTTTTATTCAAAGATTTGGAGATCTGAACGGTTGTTGAGGGAAATTTTGAAGGACTTATGCTAAGAGGAAATCGTTATTTTGTTTCCAGGTTGACGAGAACGGTAAAATCAGCCGATTGAGGAGGGAGTGCCCTTCAGAGCAGTGCGGCGCCGGCGTTTTCATGGCAGCCATGGAAGACAGGCACTACTGTGGGAAGTGCAGTTACACTCTTGTTTTCAACAAACCTGAGGATAAATAAATTTTTTTAAAGTTATATACCGTTGAAATATACCTATATTTGAACGGCTTTTGTTCGACCCTTTAACCCTCTTTCTTCAGTTACCCAAATCAAGTTATCGGATTTAGTTGAAATTCTACAAAATTGAGTCTCGATATAAGATAGATTTGTTCCAACATGTTTATCATCATCATCATCATCATTATTATTATCTGGCAGAGATGTTCTTGGTGAGAGGGGGGTTTCTCGTTTAGATTAGAATAAAGAAAGATGAATACTCTCTAGGTGTGTTATTCTAGGAGAGCAATTTGGTTGTGCTAATTGAATCTACAGGTACCAATTGGTATGAAGGATCGCGTTTTAAAAGGTTATTTCGTCCTGATTGTATGGAAGTTGTTCGAAAAGAAAAAAAAACAGTTTGTTACACAAAGGTTTTGAAATTGGGTTTCATTGTTTCCAGGTTGAAATGAATTAACATTTTCAAAAGAAAGAATGACAGGCTTTCCCCTTGTGTGGCAAATTAATAGAAGATCTTGAAAGAATTGAGATTCTTCCAAGAAACCCGCTGATTTGAAGTGTAATGAAGTTTGCAATGGTGAAGGTGAGTAGGTATGTTCCTTCGAGCCTAAACGTCACGTGACAGTGTCTTATTAGATGTATGCTCAAAGCGATCATGTATAAAAAATAAGCAATTATCTGGATGGATCAATGTTACAATCATATATCTTATGTGATCGACATACTTTTAAAAACTAGGCTGAATTCTTAATTCAACAAATAAAAGAAAGGATTTGGGCTGGGAATTCTATCCGCATCCTTTGAGTCCATTAACCCTTTCCTAACACTGGAATCAACATTCTGAAGTTAATAGTACAAAACAGGCTTGTTAGACAACTATTGGTATTACATACGAATTATTAACAAAATTGAAAGACATGAGAAAAATAACGATTCATCACTAATATATTTGAAAGATCTGAAACATTCCAAAACTGAACCAATGTTCTTAATCGAAAAAAGAAGGTCGTCAGCTGCATGAACAGTAATGGACCCTCCATCCTCCCAGAAAATTTTAAATTTCTGAGGTTTGTTGCACGACGAAAATTGGAGACGAAAAAATCTTTGAAGTAGTGAATAATATCAAATGAAAATAGCGCAGAAATAAAGAGATGTCACTATTACCCCCTCCATTTATTCCCTTTCATAATGAAAGTTCAGTTAGCAGAAACATGTTTCAATACTGGAACACAGGTAACTTAACTGAATCAAAAAAAGAATACATAAATTGGACGAGATTGTTGCTTCAGCAACGATTGAAAGGATTTGCCATTACTTCCTCTATTCACCCTTCTGTTAGTAAAAACGAAATTTGCTACTCAACTACACTAAAATAGCGACCAAACAAAATAAGAATGATGAGAATCGGTTGGGAAATATAGCGTGAGTAACGTCGATTAAATTTCCCCTCCAATTCCTCTACTCCTTCATAAAATTTAAGATTTCTGGGCCTTGTTGCATAACTAGAGTAAAATTGGGATCGAATAAAATTGAAAAAAATCTATGAAAATCAGTGTGCCACACTCTCTAGGATTCTAATAGGCGTCCCTCTTCTGATGAAGACTGATTTCATAGGGACTTGCTGATGAAGGGAATATGAACTAATCATAATGCCGGTCATACACCAAATGTATCCCTGTTGGAATACATACGTGTATACGGGAACCACGTATCATTTATCTTATGTTAAATAGATTTATGTCATACCTATTATTAAAAACGGATTGAAGCGTTAGAAAAAAATTATTGATTGGGATGTTTAGGACTCAATTATCAATTTTTCTGTCAATAACGATTGTAGTGCCATTGCAGGGAATTTAGAACCACTCATCTTTACCGCATGTAAAAAATCCGATTCAAGTATTCCTTTAGGAATCTATGTCATTTGCAAGTGGCAATATTAGCGGTTGTAGAACTAGAAAATATAAGGAAAAATTCAACAGTGACCTCCCTCCATGATCTTACATATTGTCAATCCAAGAAATGCACCACCACCATTCTAACATCCATGAAGCTTATCAGTAACTATCGCTGATAAATAGTGCTACAACAACCTGTATAGTAACCATAACAACCTGAAAACAAGTGTTGAATCTTTAAACAATTTTCTTGTTGATCCAATTTTTCGTTCTGTTTGTTTATACAATCGTTTGGAAAGATTAGACTTTGAGTGGTAAGTTTTTGTTCACCTTGTTCGTATTGTATGGGTGAATGTTAGCGCCTTACATAATGTGTATCTTAGATTCTATGCCCCGGTCATGTCTTACTTATTAGCCAAACTTAAGGGTGAAAAGTTATGTTGACCATTTACAAACTAAAAATGAAAAACAAGTCGGTAGGTCCTTGTTCCGTGCATTGAGGATTTTTAAAAATTTTACAGATATATATTTTGTTTTCAGTATAACTGTCTATTGAGATGGTTGTTTTGCATGTGAAATGCAGAGACGAGAGTCAATTCTTGTTCAACACTACTGTAGATTCTTCCACTACTGATGTAATTGCAGATGTCATAGCAGTATACAATGGTCGTTTGAAAATAAGTCGCATCTGTTATGGTGAGTCCTTGTTTAATACGTTTATAAATTCATACATTTAAGATTCTGTAGATATGTGTTAATGAGACAAGTGTACTCTACATTATCATGCACGTAAATCATTATGTATTTAATTAGAAAAACCATCTTTAATTATTCAAAACATTCCATTTTGCTCAACTATACAATGTAGGAAGGTTGAACACAAAGTGACTATTCAAGAACAATAACATAGTGTTTAGAAAGGAAAAGAATCAAACTTAGGAGGAGTAGATTGAAATGATTATATAATTCACAATGGATCCTCGATTCTGTCATTGGCAAGGTGAGGGTGTGGGAACTCTGGGGATGATTTTTTCAAGTAAAAATAACAAAAAGTTACTCATATGTAATTTTTTGAAAAAATGTTGGTGCTACAGCGTAAGTATTCCTTTTTAAATTTAGTTTCCCGGTTGTGACTTAAGGACTTGAAAACAATTACAATATGGACAGGAAATTTCATATGAGGCGAGTTTTTATATTTGGGGTACCTGGTTGATTGCCCTAAAGCTTGAAAATCTGTAGATTTTGAAAGAGGGGAAGGGGGATTCAAAATTTGTATCTTATACTCAATGACTGACCCTCTGCGGTCCCTCAAAAGTATAAAATCTTTCATGATTATATTAGCGTTTTGATTTTAGCGTAATTCAACCACCTAGTAAAATTCAGCTAAAAAAAAGAAGTAAATTCAGCATTCTTAGCCGTTGTTTAGTAATTTTGAAGCCTATTTTTTGAAAATAGTGAAACTAACTGTGCTGAACAAGAGACTCATATAACACAGGCACATACTGTGTGTATGAAAAAGGTTTGAAATCCTTGAATAGTTTTAGAATGCCTCAAAACGGATTCCCATTAATGATACTTTGGAAAATGCGTATTTTAAAATTGTTGGGGTCATTGCAATAGCTTAAATTTCTCGAGGAATAAAATAAGAGGGGGCTACATTATTATTCAAAGATTACTATGTAATGCATGAATGCTGGATTTCCATATTATGTACCTAACTATTGTATTTGGATGTATAGTAAATGCAATGATATGATGCACAGTACTGAACAATGATGTGACGTTTGTTATGTCCACTTATGTTTTGTCCACCCTAATATTCTATTAATTTTTTATTTTACCGTTATTCTTCCTAGGCCTCAAACACAAATCCGGAAACAATTGACTTTTATGAGTTAGAAAAACATGATGGTGAGAAGGACTCTATCGATGCTACGTACTATATTGAATCAATCAATCGAAATTGATTCAACGTTAATGGCAGGACTGACATAGCTTTGGCTCCCCTGCAAAGGTTGACAAACGTTTTGGAAAGCTGGGAAAATGTGGCGCTAGATGGGGAATGAAGAGAGGGGGTTAAATTGTGGAGGGCTTCCCCTATTTCCACACCGAGAAAAAGGATGTACTCGTCCAATGAACCTATTTTGCCATGATTGAATTTTGTAGTTTCCAGCTTACTGTCTTTTGAAGGTGGTGATCTTACTCTGTTCATTGGGCAATGATAATATCCACGGAGGTTTTCCTTACCCCAAAACCCGTGAAGAAAGACGGCTTTTTAGATTCTAGGAAACAGGCGATACAGTAAACCCGCATAATAGGCGTGCTTTGCGGGTTGCATCCTCTAATTGACTTTTTGCATTATGCTGACTTTATTAACGAGAAATATTTTTTTACACACAGCTTCAATTTTTCGTCTGTGTTCGTGGGAGCTCTCTACACACCCTGCCCCTCCTCAAATCACGCCACTGATACCTACTGCAGTGGAAATTTCTCAGTTCTTGTTAAATTATTCCAAAAATGAGAATATAAGTCCAATGCATATAAAGGGCTGGAATAATCTCCGTATTTGCCTTGCATCTGGTTAGATGTTAGGTCATTTAGATGGTCTTGCACCTTAGGTAACAAGTAAATTGGCTGTTGATAACGAGTATTTTTCTTAATAACCTCTATTGAATTACACATCAATTCATTTAGTGATTAGTTTTGAATCTAACGTGCACTTATTTACAGAAATGGAAGAAATGGCAAAGCATGGGACTACCTACCCACCAGAGATCCTGGGTCTCCTTGAAGAACAAGTTCAAGAGTTGGGGCTGAAAGACGAATGGGGGGAGACTTGCGTCCCTTCTGGTGGATGGACGCTCAACAAGGACCCAGTGGGTAGGCGAAATGGCAAACAACCCACCCAAGAAATGCAAGATGTTATTACTAAAACGATTGAAGAGGCAAGAGCAAGAGTTTCAAAAGTAAGATGATTAGTTGATTTTTTAAAAAATCAATTGTGATTGATCCAAGATAATATTTTAAGCCATAATGTGATATCATTATTAAATTAAATTGTAATAAAAGTAAATTATTTTCAATACTTAATAGTCATTTGTAATCGTAAAGCTAAAATGCTGTATAAATCCCCCTCAAACTTTTAATTTTATGTTTCAAAGTGGATAGATTCCAAATCTGCAATGACCATCTGCTATAGGCCGTGTAGGCCACCGAAGCCCTTGGAATTGATGTGAAACATCCGTTCTTCCGCACATGGACTACACTTTAGGTCTAGTTGGTCATAACTTCTAGCCCTACAAATGCTATGGTCCAAAAACTGGTTGAAAACGTGGCAATAACGTGATTTTTCGAGCTTTATACCGACATAACCCAGTGAAATGTCATTTCCTTGTAAATTTGGGCGCTAAATCGACTGGGGATTGGTTTTACATCGGCATAAACTCACCCATAGCAAATAATCGGCGTTTCCGAACATAAAAGTGACCCTCCAAACCTCACAATGACACGAACAATCAAACATCATCAAGAACATAATAATTTAAACCCTTATGCTAGAATTTGCAGCATTTTCTTTTGACATACGATTTCTGCAGTTTGATTCAACTGTTAGTATGACATATTAACATACATTGTATCTAGAGGACCTTATACGGATTAATCCCAGCATATTCAATCAAATTTGTCCAAGTTTCTGTATTTTGTTGAAACTTTATAAAGAAAATCATTGGAATATCATAAAAAATAGTTGTTTCGTGGAAATCGTTGTTTGCTCATCAATCCTGAAGGGAGAGTCCGGAGGCCCACAGATTGGCCATAGAAAGAAAACTTACTTTTCTATGATGCTTCAATATTTCAAATAATTACGACGTTCCAATTGTTCTATAATTTCAACTTAGATGCAGTTACGTAGGAATTATTTGGAACTTGGAAAAAACGAAAAAAAAACTACTCCTCTTAGGAGAGCTTGATTGATGTCAAAGTTCACAGAATGAGATCTGGCTTCATGCGGAAAAGAACATGAATTCTGTTGTGTGATGCAATTATCTCTTTATTCCATGATTATTTATTCTATTTCATTCTGAAATTCTGAAAAATTTATTCTGAAATTCTATTTCAGTATTATTGAAAATACCAGCGTCCCGAAACTAATTCTTTTCCGACTTGGGTGGAATTCCATCAGTTTCACATGAAAACTGACCCCTCGTCATAACCTTATCGCATGTTTGTTCCGGTGAAGATATACAAATAAAACTCTGAAAGTATGCTTAACAAATAAAAAGGTTATCGCAATTTTTTAGTTTTAAATGACAAGACCCCTTAATTTAATACATAATTGACCCTTCTACATTTTAGTTAAAATACGCAGCTACTGTTATAACCATGTATTATATTTTTCCAGAAAAAAGTTGATGCGAATCAAAATTTAACTCACAAATCGATTCAAGAAACATTGGACATCCTCAGAGGAGCAATGATGATTGTTTATCCCATGGGCCTACCACCCCACGAACCCATAAAATTGGAACTAGAAAATAGAGAAGATTTGAGTGGAACTCAGGCTTCTGCAGATGTGAGTATAATCGAGGGTTGAAAGTCACTTGTATATTAGTACGAATTTAGCTCTTTTGTGTGGAGTAGGTAGGTGGACGTCTGAAGTTGTAGCCTTTCTGGTTTATTACGAACCTTAATGCAAAAGTTCTGTATCACAAGTGTGAGTGGATGGTGGCTCCCATTCGTTTCTGTGTTTTGGTTTGTGAGGACTGCTGAGATTTGTGTGGTGCCATAGAATCAGCCCTGAGGACTCAATTCCAAGGGATTTGGTTCACATATTGCATTTACCAGTCTTTCGTTGGGCGGGCTTATTGAGCTGACGTTGACATTCCTCTGTATTCGTAACAATAGATTAAAAAAGACGTCGTCCATGTACAAGAAATACTGTCCTTGATGCTGAAGTGCCTAAAAAAGTCGTGAAGGTACGTTTCACATTACATAATTGTGTACAAAAACAAGTGAATCATTTTTAGAATACAGAATGTCTCGTCCGTTTGCTGATGAAAGTAACTGCTGTCGTTGCACGCAACCAGAAAGCAAAGGAGGAGACAAATATGGATAGCATTGCATGGGGCTGGAGAAGTCTCATTTCAGTGTTTAAGCCAACCTTGTATCTGCATGTTATTGTTCTATGTAATGTAAAATTCATAATGGAATGGGGGAAAAAGGAAGTCGTCCATGAACCAGAAATTCTCTCCTACAAAAGTCATAAAGGTGTGTTTTATATTACACAATTCTACACAAAAACGAGTGAATAATTTTTAGAATGCAGAATATCGTCCGTTTGTTGGGCGGGCTTATTGAGCTGACGTTGACATTCCTGTATATTCACCGCTCAACAACAAAGCAAAGGAGGAATGTAAAATTCAAGAATAAGAAGGAATAACCAAGTTTATGATGCATCTAGAGATATATTTTAAAATTGATCCTTTGGACAACATTATTGTTATGTGTACCCGTGTTAAATGGCGCAATTTGAGTGATTGATAACTGATTAGTGACTTTCATGTTCTCAGCAGAACAAATGAACACCTACTGTCTCTACCTAATGTCCGCCATAACAAAATCAAAATCTTCAATTAAAAAAGGATCTGATGGGAACACCACGGTACTGCATATTATAGTTTTAATGAAATGATTTTGGATGGTTATGGATAGTTGCCCTTCCAGATTCTTGCAACTGTCTATGCTTGAAGCAGAAAGGTTCGAGGTAATGGAAAACCTCAAAAGGGGCCACATCTTCATTTCATTTCCACTGTATTAAATTCTTTTGTCAAGCCATAAGTGGTTTACCTTTACCTCAATAAATACGCTCCAAGAAATGTTGGTTCAGGCTTGATGCTTGAGAAATAATTTATCAGTATCTTATATCTAAAGTTCGTACAGGATGAGCTCAAATTTAAGTTTTTTTCTCTAGCTAATGTAAGTAAGATTTGTTATAGGAATACCATCATTGTTGTGATTTTTAAGTGTTCTAAGTTCTATTATATGCCAATCTTCTGCAGGTCGTGGACCCCAATTTAGCTCAACTGTGGTTTTCTGGAAAGGAAATTCTTCGGGGGAAGAAAATGAAAGATTTCGTTGGGAACAATGAAAAGACCAAAATCATTGTAAAAATCTCCCAGGTAAGTTTTGAAAATGAGAGGATAAAGTAAATTACACAATTTTCAACAAAACTATTTCACAATACCTACCTATTTTTATCCATCTAGGTTGCGAATTTCAAACTCTTGGTATTTAAGAATCTAAATTCCAAGTAGTCAGTATAAGGTTTGTCTTTCAGAGCTTCTTCACCATATGTTAGTCAGTCTGCATGTGCTCAAATTCTTTCTAAGTTATCACATTTGATGAATATTCAGTCGGATGCAGATTGTGTTCTTGATAGAAGTTCCTTTTGAATTTTATTGAAGGCAACCCAATGACTATCTCTAAGTATTAACAAATCCCTGGTGCATACATATGATTTTTTCCTTTTTACTCAAAATTGTTGGAATTCAACCGATTACATATTATTACTCCCATAAGTTGCATAATATCCAGGTATTTCGTTGGTAGTATGAGTGGTTGAAAGTCTACCCATAAATATACTGCACGATTCTTTCACAAGCAAGACGTATTATTCACCTTATCAAGTTGATTAAGACGCTAAGCACTCAGAAAACATGGGCTGTCCTGATGGGTCTTTTGTGTTTGCCTTCAGCTATTTCCAGAGTGCAACTGACCAGGACGTGGTCCTTATAAATGGTAAAAATTGCATTGTGTAAAATTTGTTCAAATCTGGTCTGATGAGCTGTTTTGACTCTTAACTACTTGACTTAAATTACTGAAAAAGTGCTCCTGATCTTAATGGTAAAGTACAACAGTCATCAAACTCAATTCGTTTAGGTTGGAAAAGGTGCACCTGGCAGGGAACCCATAATGTCTGAGGATGAGAGGAAACAAATGATGCTCCAAGAGTACAGAAGACAAGAAGAACTGAAAGTGAGTAATTTCCATCCTAATGAATGGCAGTGATTATTGGTTGTAGATTAGTATTTTACACATTTCTCATCTTAAAAATATTATACCTACCTGTCCTACATTACGTTGGAGTGATAAATGTACATTTCTGTAACTTTTGGTAACCAGAGAAGAAAATTGCCTTGGGATTGGCAATTTCTGTGAAATATCCACAAATACCAAAGATGTGTGAAAATTGCTGAAATCAATGAGTCTAGTGTGAGGTTTTGGGATAATTGAAAATAACCTATTCCTACTATGAGTATCATCTACTATAAATATCGTCACTGTATTGATTTGGAGATCTTGGTATCCATCTTAGATCTCAAATGGTTAAAAAAAAAGACTGGTCTACCATTAGTATCACCATTAGGGGATCTTAACTCAGATCTGTCCTGTAAACCATGTCACAAAATTATTTGGAAGAAGAATAGTTATTTGTTTGGCTACAGAGAAGAAGAAAAAATGTGTCTCCTATTTAATATTATTTATATTTATTTAATCAATTTCCAATAATGAACCTAAAATGTAGAATTGGGGGGAAAATATAGTTCTACACAATTCATTACTTTTCCATTACTAAAAGAAAAAATTAATAAATAAAGTAAGCAGGGGTGCCCACCCCCCTCAAGCTTCATGATGCACCCCCCCCCCCCCCAAGCATCACTGACAATATTCGAGCGCTGTCATTGTCATTTATACATTTTCAGATAGAAAAACAAACCATATTTAGATGAATTACTAGGTTCATTATTATTTACGTTCTATCTAGTAATGTAATATATTTTTGAATGTCGTCACGTAAAGCACTGTTTTAATCAACTTTATCCTCCCTAAAGTAAGCCAAACAAGGTGATCTAATCAGTTGGACGGCCTGAGGTACACAAGATGGTGGCCACCCCTCCTTTCCTTACTCGAACGAGTGGTTGGATGGATCTTATAAAGAGATGCCACCTCCATTGATTTTCTGCAGTCTTTGTTCCCTACCGTAACCTCATAACCTTTACTTTTGAAACCTTTATGATAAAATATCTTCATGTTTTCTGAATTTTGCTGCTGTTGTTTTATTTGTACTTGAGTATAAATATATTAGTGAATTTAGTTGCTTCTTCGAAGTTCTCTCCCTGCAGCATATAGTTTGCACCGGTATTTTGTGATCCGAGTCTGCGGGGTTGAAGATACTTTCGAGTTAAGTTGCGTTCGGTGGGTTACTCGCGAAGTGTTGGTTGTCCACGTCACTGATCTAATCAAATGGAAAATCTGTTGCTGGAACCGTCCCTCTACACCGTCAAAGGGATCGCGATTTTGGACAACGATGGACACAGAGTTCTCGCCAAATATTACGACCCAGCAATATTCCCCACCTCCAAGGAGCAGAGAGCTTTCGAGAAAAATTTGTTCAACAAAACCCACAGAGCCAACGCCGAGATCATCATGCTGGACGGTCTGACGTGCGTGTACAAGTCTCACGTCGATCTTTTCTTCTACGTCATGGGCAGTTCTCATGAAAATGCTCTGATCTTGATGAGCGTTCTTCAGTGTCTCTACGACTCCATAAGTCAAATCTTGAGGAAAAACGTCGAGAAACGAACGATATTCGACAACCTGGAGATCGTGATGCTCGCCATGGACGAGATCTGCGACGGCGGGATTCTCCTGGAAGCGGATCCTACTTGTGTCGTTCAACGGGTCGCCATCCGAACCGACGACATCCCCCTCGGCGAACAGACTGTCGCCCAGGTCCTGCAGAGTGCCAAAGAGCAGATCAAGTGGTCTCTCCTCAAATGAGTTACACATTTCATTTTTTTCTTCTGATTACACCCTGCAATTCCTTATTATATAGATTCTTTGTGAATTAATTATCATGTATAAATATATTCGTAATTATGTTATGTATTTCATATATTTTAATTGAGTTTCACCCCTTCTTGCCTTTCTCATTTTCACTTCTTGACATAGAATTTTATAGTCAGTTATGGTACCTATGGTATGGTATAATTTTTGAGGGTATAGAAAAACTCAAATCCACATGCACTACGCTAACCTCTTCCGATATCTTCTTGAACCCACGAGTTGGAATGACGAATGTTCTTTTGGATCAGTTGAGGAGAATACGGTCAGATTTTGAGTCAGAACACAATTTTCGTGTGAACAATTCAGAGATCGTGAAAATTTGAAAGAGTTAGTTGTATCTTCAAGGGTTGTTTCTATTAATTTTGCTGCAATGATGGTGGTAGAAGCATTTTCTATACTCAAGGAATTGCTTATCTCTAAAATGTTTTCTTCTGAACGAATATTTCATCAGGTATTTCGTTGGCAAACAAATATTTATTCTTGAACAATTCGCAAGAACGTTAATCTAGTCATGTTCACTTCTCTTTTCATTAAATTCTTCACCATTTCGCTTCATCTACCAAGGGGTGATATTTAAACGTGGTCTTTTTGTTAATTTGTTGTACAAAGTGTACCAAATCTAAAAGTAAAAAATCCAAGGATCGATTTTAAGGATAATTTCTTACAAAAAATGCCTCCTATACCTATTTAGAGACTTCGTTTCCCAGTTATAACACTTTTAATATTATTTTCGTGTTTCCGACTTACTTCACCAAAGTAGCTGAGATTCTGGCGATGAAGTTTTAAAACCTTTTTATTGTGAGCGAGAGAAAACATGGTAGAAAGTAGTTTTTAATAAATTCTCAAAATTTGAACGTTGGGCTAGTATTTCATCGTCTAAGTCATGTTAAAATGTTCTTACTTTGCCTTAAGGAGATAGACAATTTAACTCTCTTTCCGGCTGTGTCCTCTAAATCGATTTTAAAGAGTGGTTTAAGGGAGTGTATTAGGTTGGCCATATTAGTGTCGTAAGGTCGCAAACTCGGAAAGAGATCTCTAAAGTGAAATAACTGGGAAACAAACACGTCTAGCAGGTATTTTCCGTTGGAAATTACTTACCTCTACAATCGACCCCTGGATCATAGGCGGATTTAGGTCAACATTTCTGGGGGTGCCAGTGCAGCGGGAGGTCCGGAAATTTTTGAAAAATACAAGCTAAAAAACTTATTTTTGATGCACATTAAACTTTTACTAAGTAGTTGATTATTATTTCATAAAATATTTTCAAGAAATAGCTTTGTTAATCACCCAAGTAAATTAAACAGTGTGTGGTACTATCAACATCTAACCTCCGTCTCGTCTGTGCAGAACAGACGTACAGACAGCAACACAGCTGATGTCACCGTCCGTGCGTTCCAACAGTCCAAACCCCGCGGTCCCGTTTACTTTTTACAACATATGGAAAATCCAGAATATACAAACTTTGCAAAATCTAGTCTTGAATATAGAAAAGTATAGTTATAGTATATTCATAAATACATAGGTATTAACCCGTCTTGTAAACAACCACAACTCAACAGATAGCTGGCAGCAGACTCACAAACTACGCAATTGTAGTGAGTATGATTTTTTTAACTGAAAGGTTCACTTTATTTCAATACAAAATATAACCGAATTGGACTACAGACTATTTTTCCGCGGTATTATGAAAAATTAGATCCAAAACAAAAATATTACAAAAATACAATATAAATATTTTAAAAATCTGAGGGTGCCAGGCAATCTCAGGCACCCCCGTAAATCCGCCCATGCCCTGGATTTTTGATCATTCGATTTGTTGCGCCCCATATAGTTTGCAGTGATGAAGTTTGTTTGGAACCAACATCTTATCCCCCAAAATCATCGTATCACTCATCTGTTGGGAGGTTTTCAAGTAGAATCCTCGTTAATGATTTGTGTTAAATATTTGACATTAAAGATACGATATGAGTGGCATCCAGCTTGAAAGCATCGAAGTACTCAAGAGATAGACTCATAAATCGTTGAATAAGTAAAATTAATCGTTGAAATGTCGATGTGTTTGGTAACAAAACATTTTTCGTACCCCAGAAAAGCTTTGTGTAAAATGTCAAAATAGGCCGATTATGAATGCAATTCCTCTAAGTTCACGCTTAGTAATTAATAAGTTGTGACGAGTGAGAATACGAATCCGAGCTAGTTGGTAGGTAACTTTTTTGATGAGACCGTTATTGCCGATGGTAGCGCTCGTACGTTGTTGTTTCGTACCATCAAAGCAGCACAACCTGATTATGAGAAACCTTCCGGTACAGTTGTAAATATAAATAAAATAGGCTGAATATCTAACATTGTTTAGTTTTTTATCAGTTTTGGGTGATTAAATTGAACCTAAACGTTAACTCAAGTTCTGCATTGTTGAAGTAGTTATTCGCTGATGACAATGTAATAGAAACCACCTGTGACTGGCTCTCGATTCAACCACCTTACTAAAGTGTTTAATTCCAATAATTTTATTCGGAATGTGTTTTGTTACTTCGTGTTGTACGCATAATACAGAAGTATCTGGGTTATGTTGGTAAGCGTCTGATCTTGTTGAATTCTCGATGCGTGAATTATGTTGGTGGGAAGGAGCGTTATTGGGACCTATGGATAATAACCAAATCTGCTTTCGAACACGCTCTGAATTGCTAGATCAGCAATCATTGACGGTCGGGTGAGATAACTACATATTTATCTGTACGCGCGACCGTAGTATTTCGGTAAGTACTGATAACAATTCCATTGCAAATTAACTATGGCTAAAAGGAAATTGAATACGATGTCTTTGAGCGAAAAACTAGAGCTGATTAAAGCTGTCGAAGGTAGTCCAGGGAAAACGAACAACCAGTTTGCTAAAGAATTCAGGATACCGCCCGCCACGATGGCTAGAATCTTGAAAGAGAAACACAAAATCATGGAAGTCGCTTTGCAGGGCTACGTCAAGAGGAAGCGTCTCCGCCCAGCTAAGTACCCTGAGCTTGAATCCAAGTTGATGGAATGGTTGTGTAACGATAGGGAAATTGAAGTTCCTGTTAGTGGAAAATTTCTGAAAAGCAAAGCCATGCAGTTTGCTTCATTGCTCAAAATAAACAACTTCGTTGCCAGCAACGGGTGGTTGGAGGGTTTTAAAAAGCGTTGTGGCAATCTCAGGAATCTTACTGTCTCCAGAGACTACGACCAGCTGTGTGAAGAACTGCCGGCGTCGAGATTCGTTGAGCAGATCCTGGAGGAGGGGAGCGAAACACTCTGTAAAGAGGACATCAACCCCACTGAACAATATTCTGACAGAGTCAGTGAAAGCCTTCCGGAAGATTTACAATCTGACCCGGTAAAGCCTGACACGCAAGGTCGCATTGTGACCCATCACGAAGCTTTACTGGCATTGGACACTGTCCAAACATATTTCCACAGCTTGGAAGGGGCTCCTGAAACGATTTTAGACATGTTGGAAACTATTAGGAACCATATGCAAACTTGAAAGTTTTCAGAATAATTTGCTGTATAACCAAAATACATTGAAAAGGTGATTTATAAACCGGTTTAAGGTTGTGCTGGGAGATGGATAGTTGATGAAGACACTGAGGACACGACCCAGGATGATGATATCAGGTATCCTGTAAAAGAATCATTTCCTGCTGCTATACATGGTTAGACACTACGAATAGAATCTTTGACTTCAACAGATGGCTATACTTGTGTTGCAACCTCAAGAATCTCACTGGTTATAATCTTCATGATGAACGAAACTGCTCTTTGTTTTGACTTGATGCATGCTAAGCAGATGAGAAGAAGGCTGGGGCAACTGTTGAAGGAAAATACAATTCAATCCGGGATACTAATTGGCAAATTCAAAGAACTGTTGGTGTTCAGATTCCAGGAACTCCCGACACAGTTTTTCATCTTGTGATGCAACTTGTGTGACTTCAGAACAGTCGTTTTCTTTGTTGTGAAACCAATTATCAACTTTGTTAATAGCGTGTAATACAATAATGTGATATGAATTTTAACGAATTAAAAATAATTATACAAGTTTTCTAATGAGGTTCCTAAGTGTTTTAATTTACGAAACACTCGCCTTGCATAATTATTCTACACTTATATGGAAGATGGTATCTAGTTATCTATCTATGTGTTCAGGAATTTTCAAGTTTTCCCAAAACCATTTGGGTCAAAGGAAGGTTGAGTATATGGGTGATTATCATTTAACGGGACAATCGAGGTTTTGATTCTGACTAAAAAATTTTGTTATCCTAAATTTATGGTTTTTTAATTATACAATCTAGGTGTTACTTTAATTGTATAAGCAAGCAGTTTAATGTACAAACAAGCATGATTTTCGTTTGTTTCCTCAAAATTCAGGTTTTAAAATTTTATATGTAACGAGAATGGTATGTATCCATGACAATGAGCTTTGTCAACCAAAAAACGATAGAATTACGTAAACGATGTGTAGGTAAGGTTGAATGTGACAGATATCTGATTTCAGTTTTTCCTGACTTTGTGCTAGAACAAGTGTCACATTTTAATATTAGTATTTATTTAGTATCAAATACCAAACTTGAAAAAAAAAAAAAAAAAAAAAAGTTTCAAACAGCTATGACGGCTTTTGTGTAGCCACAACAATGAAGTTTTAAATCGCCACGACAATGAGAAATCAACATTAACCTTCTGCAATTAGGAGTCTAATGAACACTTATAGAAATTGAAACTTGCATTAAATAGAGTTTTTACATCTCTATCCCAAAATGAATGCTAAACGAATCAATAAGATTGATTAAGAGTGATTTTCAAACCCATAACAATGAGAAGTATGAAACGTACACACCTGTTTTACAAGCTAACTTCATTTTTGAGCCCCAACTGTATAGAAATGGCGGAAGCATGGTGTTTCCTTAAAGGGCAGGGTTACCAACGCTGAAAAAACTTTGAATTGCCAAAAAAATTCCGTAATTCCCTCGTACTTTGAGCGGATAAAATTTCGGATTAAGTTCAAATTCTGACTCACGGACAGACCATGACAATGAGATTAGAGGTACATTTCGATCAATTACCGTCATGTACAATGAAGAGTAGCCGAACTTTATGACGGCCATAAGTAGGCCTGGTTACCACATAATAATTGCAAAAATAATTTTTAGGAAAAGTTGAACAGAAAATTATTTATCAACGAAGGACAGCGATTGTCCCGTTAAATGAGGATCACCCATGTGGCCAGGTTGGATTTTTGCAGAACTCCAACTCAAACCTAGGTTATGATTCAAATTGAACGTATGATGATCGGATAATGTTTACTGGTTTGAGGTCTAACCGACTTCAGGAATATATTCTTCAGCCAATTTCTTACTACAAGTTACCAGTAGTCATCTTCATGGAATCACATTCTGAAGGAGTAGAAGGAATTGACTTTTTTGCATGTTTTCGACCTTTACATGATTTAAATGACCATAACTCCCACAATTTATCAACTAAATTGAAATAAGAGAATATGGTTGAATCATCTTTTTCAAAGGTGAAATCAATTACAAAATATAATTAAATACAAAATATTAAAAAAAGAAATGATCCAAAAAGTAAAATAATTTGTAGATAGAGGAAATATTCGTTTTTTTTTTTCAAACTTTTTCTAGTTTACTAAAGGCTAGTACCTGTTGATGGAAGGCTAATAAATATAAATAAATGGGTTATGACTGTAAATTTGACGCTTTTCAGTCACTTTTAGCAAATTTTCATAGCAGGAAAATGAAGTTATAGGAATGACTCCAATAATTAGTTTCTTGAAGTCAGCTTACTTCTGGCTAGGAGCCGAACCTGATGCTCGGATTCAGCGACCCAAAAAACATAGAGAACTATTGAGAAAAACTCTGCAAATTCTTTCACTGGGGTTTATTATTCAATTGGCTTGCGTTCATGATTTGAATTTCTACTAAGCTTTGGAGTGTGCGTGTTACACAGGTGATAGAGCGATTGTTGAATTTCAGGAGATATGCATAGAGCACGTAAATCTGTTCTCAAACAAAATACCTTTTTGGATTGATCAGTTGATCATATTTGTGTATCATATCAGAACGCTTCAACCCGTGTATCGGCTACAAAGCCTTTTAGGAGTTTACTCCAGTATCCACATTACTACATCACTAGGTTACTGCTGTCAAAACAAAAACAATAATAAACCAAAATAACGCAAATTTGGCTCCATAAATCGGGTCATACATCGGGAATGGTTTGACCTACGGGCCTGGGGAGGGGCTCATTCGATTCCTCGTGGAAAGTTCTTCAAAAAGAGTCCAAATTTAGGCCGCCTTGACTTTTTTTTTGAGGTTTTTAGGGATTTTACAAAACTTTGACAACCCTTAAAGGGCACTTTAAATTGAGTGAGAGAGCTGGCTCAAGAATTGGGCGTCGAAGGACCAACATGGATTTTTCCAGAAAATTTCAGCTTTTTTGCTCCAGCCGTTTGGGAGAAATCGTGCGTACGGCGTACGACGTACGGCGGACGGACGGAAAAATTTTTATTGCAGATTCGGATTCTACACCCTTTGAAACGTAAACCATTAAATTTTCGGGATGGGGGGTTCGAATTTTTTTTTCAAGAGCGATTATAATGGTTTATTATTGAATAATAAACCAAAACCTCTGTACATTTTTTCGGGAAATCATATTTTTACTATTCATAATAAACCTGAGTCATCCTCATTCCATGGGATTGAAGGGGCAAGAGCTACAGTACCATCACGACCTGAAGGTCGTGCGGGTACTGTATAACCTTAGCGCCGTCCGACTACTGCTCATATGACAATTATGAGGATTTGCTGTTTCGAAAACCGGCCCTCGACAATAAATAGGCTTTGATAATAGTATGTCAGCCAGGGACGTAACCAGCCCGTATTTCACTCGGGGCAAGAAATAAATTTGGCGCCCCCCCCATAGACCCGATATCTCATGACTCATGCACCTTAATATACCAATGAACCAAAATATAAATATAATTAATTTGATTTATTCACAATTTATAAACTCTTTTACTAAAAGGAGGAAGGTTTGGTAAGTAAGTGCTCAATGTAAAATACCATATAATTTTTATTAAATTTAACAAACTAATAGATGATAAATAAATTTTTATACGAAATGGAAGCCCTAAACAAACTTTAAAATGAAAATTGTCGGGCTTTTTTTGCTGCAAATGTTTTAAAGATGATACCATCAAAAGATAATGCTGAAGCTATTTTGTGCTCTATTGATATGATGGCCGAGTTGCTTAGTCGTTGTTGTCCTGCCAAGCTCCTGATGTAGTTTTTTATTATCCTCAGTTTTCTAAAACTTCTTTCATTCGATGCTACACACACGGGTATTGTAAGAAAAATTCTCAAAGCGGTGGTTATATTGGGATAGGCGTCATGGAGGCCGTTTTGGCAAATATAAACCAAAAGTTCGAATGGAGTAGACTCGCCTCGTCAACTGCCCCGCATACGGCCGCTCAAGGCTGGTTCTCGCCTCGCGAAGTATACGTTTTCTATATCCTTTGTCCTTTCTTGTAGGCCTATTGCATTCCTTATTTATATTATTTTTCCTTTTAGTAAATATTTTCAAATTTACTCCAAACGGTCATAATATTTAAAAGAACTTGGTAAGCTGTCACTTTGTTGTATATTAGATCTATGTGGTACATTTCAAGACGATTTTCAAGTATGTTCATTTCGTTATTTTCCTTCTGTCAAGTTATTCTGTCCTCGAGTTCGAGCTAGTAGAGTGGTCTAAGTGAGCTTATTTGATTCTTTGAAGAGATGTTTTTCAAGTACAAATTTACCCCTGGTGTTACTTCGACATGTTTTATATCTTGATAAGTTATATTATATATGTTTTATAAGAACAAAACATCCCTAAAGTTTCTTCATGGATTTTATCGCTTTTTCATAATTATCATCACAGATGATGACGCTTTTCAGGATTGATTTGCATATTACATTCTTTCGCCAATAAATCAAGCAAACCAAATTCGGCGGAAACCAAGAGGTCTTAATTATGAAAATACAATTCGACCATTGTGTTGGAAAGCCGCGCTCTCCGGTTAACTTTTGAAGTTACACTGCTAATACTTCAAGTATGGCTATTAGGTTTTACAGGCGATTGAAAAAACTTCAAACATCCGGGATTTGAAGAATTTTTCATTTTAGGCTAATGTTCTGCCCTTAAACTAGAAGAAAACATTCTGTTTCGCACCAGGGAGATAAGAAATTTAGCGCTATTTCAAACGGTGTCCTCCGGTTTGAGATTACTTCGTGAAATAAGGAATAATGGACGTTTTGGTGGCTTAAGGTCGAAAACATGAGCAAACTATTTAAATGTGAAATAACTCGGGAACGAAGCCTCTTGAAAAACTCCAAGAGGCACTTTGTGTCATAAAGTATTTGTTGAATCCACCTTGTCCGGATGTCCATTCCCACACCAGGAATTATTAGATACTTGCAATTATATGCTGTTTTAAGCATTGAGCAATGTCAGCAAGTAGCTTCATTTTTTTGTGAAATTCTGCAGCAGAAATAAATTCTCTCTTATTTTCTACGAATGGACCTTTCGACTGCCATGTGTATTCAATGCTTCTTAGTAAACTGGATCCCACCCCATTAGAGCCGGCTTGTTTCTCACACAATAGTCCCATTTGTAATTCGATCGCTTGATGACCCGAAACCCTGCGAACCTGATACGCCGTCACAGTGACTAATCATCGAGGTGTTCCCTTGGACATACGTCAGACGTCGCACCCCCTATATCGAATATCCTGAAGCTGTATTGTCGGTGATTCTCCCTGCAACACATTTACTCTCTCTTGCGATTCGTCTGTAAGTTACAGCTTTGTGATTGCTACTTGTGATCTAGAAAAATGATGCGTAAATTATTTTGGCAAAACTGCTGTAATTATGGTGGAATCTGAGATATACCCCTGAGTTAAAAACTGCACATAACATTCGGTAAGAACCATAATCGATTTAGCAGAGTTCTATTCTTGCAGTAGGTTGGAATTGTTTTTGTGAAATTTGATCTAAGTAATCTATAACGTGGTTAAATGGGCTGTAAACTAAATTCGCGGTGAAAGTAAAACAGGTACTTACTTATAAGGGATAGTAGTGAGCGCTGCTAAAGCATGTTCCATGTTTCTTGAATTTTAGAATGAGCCACAGAGCTTTGATTAAGACATCAGTAATTGAGGACGAGTTTGACGTGAATGATGCAGATTTTACTATTTAGATTTCAAGTTCGACAGTATTGATTTTGTAACATAAAAAATATTGAAAACTCCATTGCGTTGGTGACAAAATTGAGAGTGAGTTCGTTTAAATCGGTTACATCAAATATCAGTTTCCTTAAAGTGTAATCCCGCGAGATATACATTAGGCAGAGTATTCTTTACTACACAAGACGCACTACTATTTATTTTTCCAAATACTTAAATTTCAGTTTCATGATTTTGCGTGAGGGCATCGCCCGTCCGGCAACAATATTAACAAACAAAAGATGATCATAAACAACACTTTTTATGAAAACAGAAAGGAACGGGTAAAGGAAGTGAAGTAGTAAAGTAGAGCTAGCAGTAATCGAACAAAAATCGGGAATAGAGCGAAAATAGAAACGATTGTTGGTTATGATATTACAGGCATCTCGTTATCATCCACATTTAGCGAGCAAATGCCTCCTCAATATCGTATAAATCAACGTTTAAATTTTAAATCGACGTTTTATGGAAGAGCTGTAAATCAATGTTTACTTATAACAGTGTAACCATTCATTACATTCGTGAAACCTGTTTGTTTTAAACCAACGTTCAAACCCCTTCAAAACAATGATCTACTTTAACCATGGTTAAGGGGTTTAGTGAAACCGGGGCTAACTCAATTCTTGAGCTCTTCAGTTAAGTAATTAACCGTTGGTTAACAACTATGATTAGACCCGCCATTTTTAGTCTCGACCAATTTCAGGTTTTATTTTGTGTGAAGAATTCACCTATGTAAGACAGAATTATTCCCTAATAAAGGAGGGCCAAACCGATCAGGTAGCGTCGTCCCTTCCACCCTCCTCCCAAGGGAGCATGGTAGAAGGGGTTCCATGTCCGTATGAAAACCTGGCCTACGAGCCGGGAGGACACAGTCGGTGGAAGCCCTAGCAGCTTTAACAAAACCCTGCGTTCTCATTTCACTTTATCTAACCTTGCCTTGAGTACTTACTCGGTCAGTTAGGGCTATTTTTTCCCTTTACTGAGGTGCCGCAGTCTTGAGAGGGGTACTTGTACGAGCGGTCATAGGCATGTACGAGCGGCCCCGCCTGGTCTAAGGGCACAGATTAGAAATGGTACGAGCGGCCCCGCTCGAGCGAAGGCCCGCAGGCCAGTTGAACCCAGTGACTGGAAGAAATCTGAGCGAAGATGGAACCCGAAGTACCCTTGTTAACGAAAAGTTCGCGTGGAAATCGAGGTATGATGTTGGTTACGGTTACCCTAGCCAAGTATGTACAAATCGTTTCTTATAAATACCAGCCCAGATCGAATAACTGAGAAGTACCAACCTACTTGGGTCGAAAGTCATGTGACTGTGATTGTCTATTTGCATGTTTTGACAGTGTTCGTTTTAGAGCAATAAGTTATACGCATGAAAACAAGTTTCGAGTTGGTGCTATTGATTTCATTTCCCATATTTCCGTGGGGCCGCTCGTACATATACGCCTAGACCGACCGGAGCCGCTGGTACAAGTGCCCCCACACCGAGTGGGGCCGCTCATGTACCCCAACTTGCCCGCGGGGCCGCTCATGCCGTCAACCCTTGAGAGACGGGTATCGCCTCAGCATCCAAGGACCTCTCCTCCGTAGCAAGCAAGTTGGTGCCGCAACCTCGAGAGGTTGGTATCGCCAATTTCGCGCACTACATCCCGCTCACTTCCTTCCTAGCAAACAACTTTGGTGGTTCGGACGCTCGCCTCCGGCATCGCCAACTTTGTACGCTAATCGCCTTCTTACATCAGCAAGCAACTTTGGTGCTTCGGACGCTCGCGACTGGCATCGCCGACTTTGCGAGCTAAAACCTCAATTTTGATCAACTTACCGAAAGGGGTAAAAACTTAAGGCGAGCTCTCCCTTCAAGAGAGAAAGTTAAATAGTAGGCGAATTTCCCCTCAGGAAATTCACTACAGTTTGCTTAATCGTTTTTCTGAACAAAATATCAGCAGAACTCCCGAATTTGAACGACATCGGACCATTAAATCAGCTTCAAGTTGATTGACCTTGGTGATTATAGGAAAGTCAGCGCACTTGTCCAGCAATCCTAAGTCGATGAAATTGATCGAGAGGTTTACCTATCCCTCGGAATGTAATCAACATTTAAATTAACTCGGACAAACTCTCCAGTTGCCTCAGTAGGTTATTGACCGCAACTTTGGCAATTAAGGCGAAAAGGTAAAATAACAAAAACATCATAATTGGTAAAAATAATATAACAGTTCTTTATTCTCTTCTCTACTTTTGAGTAGAATTGGTAATAATTTGTTTGACATGTACCACTTTTATTTATGTAATATATAAGATAAACACTGATTAATTAAGAAGCGACATAATTAGGTTCTATTTGAAATTCTAGCTAATAAAAAAGTAAAACAATAATGACAATGTTCGCTTAATCGTCACTGAGAAACTGAAGCTATTGAAAAACGAACGAAAACCCATACGAAACTAACTTATGTTATTCCAGTTTTTATTCATTTGTATGTTGGTATCGGATTTTAATATTAGCTCTAAAGTAGGTAGGTACCCACATTGCATTAGAAAATTAGTTTAATCAACAATATGAGTAGGCATACCGTAATTATATATATATTTAGAATGTCAACTTGTGCGCCCTTCTTAAGTTTTCATCAAAATATTCAGTATAAACATCAATTCGTAATTGTTTCGTCTCTTTGAAAAAGAAGAAGAAAAATATATATCCACCAAAAGCTTTTAGTTAATGCGATGCAAGGCACGTAATATTTTTGTTTTAGGCTCTTTTACTCGAGTAGGGAGTTACGATACAAGTTATTTTGATTCTAGTAAAAATGGTTTGAATTTAATTTCGTTAACAGTAGGCAAATAGGCATATTTTGTGTTTAATGCAAGTTCCACTCTGGTCTTGGATATAAGGGTACATTTATTATTAGATAATATCTCGGAATTAGTTTCATACTCGAATAGTCGAAGGTAAATATTTCCAATGATCTTTAGGCTTTTGTGTTAATTTTTAGGGACTAGCGCCTATTCTGGATCTACATCAGTCTTTAACAGGTTTGATCCTATAAAAATCTACCGCTACATTCTATTGTTTTCAATATGGTTGTTGGCAGAGGTTAATAACAATTTCACCTGTCCTGTAGTCGGTAGTTATCGAGGATAAAAATACAAACAATTATTGAGTGAGAATACCCAAATGATGGTTTTCATCTAGAGTTTTGAAGGTTTAAAAATAATTTGAAATGCATCATCAGTTCTCATCAACTTGACTGAGTTGGCACGATCCATACCTACTGTACATCTAATAAATTTTTGAGTGAGTTTATGTTTTAATATTGTACCTTTGTATATCTTTATGGTGTGCACTGTCCGAGGTGAATCTTTCAGGTCTTTGTGTGGAGAAGACTATTACTCTATGGGTGTGAAAACAGTGGAGGTGAATTGGTACTAAGAAGTTTGAGATTGCTTTATCGATGTTTCGTGGATCGGAGACGTCACACATGGCTCTAAAAAGGGATTAGGATCTGGTACAGTTATATACTGTGCTAAACCCAGGTGGAATGTCTCAATCCTGGTAGGGGACCTAGGAGAAATAGAGGAGGCTCCTATGGAGATCTTAGGAGGGTGCATGAAAGAGCCCACGTCTGCGTCTCTGACAGTCACAACTGGCTCAGACCATCTCATCCCGAGTGGTACGGTGTTTCATGCAACCCACAACAACCCGGCCAAAAAGCCAGGTTCGTCTGTGCAAATTCACTTCATAGCGAAGTAGGAGCATGCTTTTTACTTCCCTGATGTGAGCAGTGCTCAGAACTATTGGGTCGAGTCATAAATAACTTCCGCCTAAGTGTGTCCCTTTGATCATTGTTTGTACACAATGGGAGTTCCCCCGCTGAGGGATTTTTGTTTTCGCTTCTCAGGGATAAACTGGTCAGTCTTTAGACAACTTCTGTTTGGTGCGCACGTCAATATTTTTTATTTTTTTTACCTTTATAATGAACAATAAAAAAATACACTTTCGGCATGTTATGCTTTGGGAATTCAAACAAGGCAATAGTGCTACATCTACGGCTCAAAAACTGTGCAGTGTGTATGGTGAAGGAGTGATAATTATCACTCCTTATAACTGATTATCAGTTATAACTGATCGGGCAGTGAGAAATTGGTTTGTGAAATTCCGTTCTGGAGACATCCTATCCGCTCTGTTGCGTTCACTCAAATTATGGGGTACCCATACACCCAATTTGCTGACTTTCCCCTATTTTCCCAAATTACGGCAAACATTTGATTGGGATGTATTGAGCTTCTCCGATAACTCTCTAGTTGACTGACGTGGATTTTCTTCCAAAACTGACTTCAAAACATCGTCATCAAAGTCAGAAGGGCGACCCGTCCTTGGCTCGTCTTTCGAGGTCATGTCTCCAGAATGGAATTTCACTAACCAATTTCTCACTGCCCATCAGTTATCACTCCTTCACCATACACACTGCACAGTTTTTGAGCCGTAGATGTAGCGGCAATCTATTGCCTTGTTTGAATTCCCAAAGCATAACATGCCGAAAGTGTGATTTTATTTATGTAAATCATTTTTTCGCGAATCGTCCTTCGCTTCGATTGAATCATCGTTCAGCGTTCAATCGAGGCTAAAGCGTATTCTACGTTCCTATAAAGTCTCTAAATAAAAGCAAAAGGGGGTCTAGAGGGCTTGCCCCCTGGCGAGGCTCGGAGTGCCGAGTTTTTATTGTTCATTATGAAGGTAAAAAAAATAAAAACTATTGACGTACGCACCGAACAGAAGTTGTCTAAAGACTGACCAGTTTATACCTGCGAAGCGAAAACAAAAATCCCTCAGCGGGGGAACTCCCATTGTGTACAAACAATGATCAAAGGGACACATTACTTAGGCGGAAGTTATTCATGACTCGACCCAATGAAATAGTACGATCAATCATAGAAGAGTCTGTATTGGAAGATCTCACCCCTTCATTTCATTCTTGGGAGTGCTTTTCCAAAAGTCTGGGTTGACCCCACTGCCTGTCCACTTTACACTATTTGTCATGGTAGCAAAAACGGTACTGCACTCGTCTCATAACCTTAACAATCTAGTTCGATTCTCAGTGGTTGTAGGGTTATTTTTGCTCTCTCATATTTCAACACAAGCGCCTATACAGCAACCGGACGACTAGGGAATGTAACTGAAGTGGGCGCTTCCGTTAAAATGCAGTACAAACGAGGAACATTTTTCGTCACACCATTTTACAATGAGTGAACCTTCCTTTTCTTCTTCTATGAAGGGGCTCTCAAACAATATTTGTAGGATCTGAACCAGCTGTCTGTTTACCGCAAACTAGCTTCAGAAGGAGCCATCAACTCGTGGTTCAATCAACGAACCACAAGAAGGACACGTCGTCAGTAAACTCATGGTAGCCAAACCCAAAATCAAAATCACTGAAGGGCTACTTAGGACAACCTGTAGGTAACTAAAACAATGGTTGGCCTTCTTATGGTTCGTTGATCGAACCCCTTGTTGATTGTCCTTCTGAAGGCAGTTTTGATAATCAGACTGCTGGTTAGTGTACTACGAATATTGTTTGGGAGCTTCTTCTCGCAAGCTCGCTATTCTTTTCCTTACCTCTTTACTGGCATATCTGTGAGTGTTCTGGGTTCAACCTTCGCGGATTTGAACTCTTAGGTACCTAACCCAAACGATTAAATGAAAAACTGTTGGGAAAGTACAAAATGGCAACAGGCTTCCGTGCTCTGGGCTCAAAGTCTCCGCCCTGACTGTTTCATGATACGTTTACATCTAAGTCGTACAAGAGTCAGGCAGGAGCAGTGTTTTGACGTCACTGATGCACAAAACTTTCAAGTCATAATTAAAAAGAAAAATGAATGCATGGGTCATGGTCATTAGTCCGTGCAGTACACCTATTGTTACAAAAGTGACAGAGGGGGAAGTTACCCCTTCCCAGGACTTGGACTGTTAACCCGCAGCACTAATAAGATATAAGTTTTCCAGCTTCAAGCACAGCGTCAAGGCTGAATCTTCAAAAATCGGGAAGGAGTAACCATATCCATATCCTACTACTCTTACTAGAACTTTAAGACAAGGATTTAAACGATCAACTACTGCACACCGATACCACTTTAGATCTAAATTAGTAAACTAAACGATTACATATTTGTACAATAATTTATTGTAGGCACGTTTTTTATTTGATGGATGTTGATGTAGTTTAATCTCCTATCGCACATCCAGTAGATTGCGTTCTGTACGTGGAAGAAAAGAAATGTCCCTTCTTCAATGATTTTGTATTACATTAGTGTTTTCATCAAGTTCAGTATTTTTCTTATTGTGAGTTTGTGTGGGTTCTGCCTTGATATTTTGAACACTTTTTGGAGCTCTCGGTTTTTTAAACAATTTACAGCATTTTAACTCAATGTTGTTCCCTCCTTTTTACGAGGTTGGTTTATTGTTGTACTAATTCTCCTAGACTTTTCGTTCAAAAGTTTTATTTACAAAGAATTTTAAATATTTAGGAGGATTCGCATGTGCTTCCGTTAAAATACTTTCACTTCAGCAGTGGTTTTCATGTCAATTTCAATGTGTAAACCAAGATTAGCTCTTTGTTTGAGTACTGAGTAGAATCTTAGAAATATGGCACCTTACTTAACAAAGTACACTAATTTAAATATTACTCCACAACTCCACAATATTCTGGAAATAATCTTTAATTCTTTCCTTCGGTTGAAAAGGCGTTTCCACTGCCAAGGGAATTTCCCCTTTCTCCGACGAAAGTATGACATTGTATGATATTCTTCGAAACGTTCTCACCAATTTAATACTAACGATGCTGATAACAGTAACTCAGAACATAGTCACCGCCCCCCTCGAAACGATCCTTCTTTCGAAGTAAGGTAAATAAATAGGTAGATATTTGAAGGTTTGCTTTGTTGATGCCTGATCGTCATTGGCAACTCCTGACCCAGCGATGGCTGATAAAATGAACTCATCGCCGTCACGTGTAGCTCTGCCCACGTGCGTGTCCTTTTGTCTCTGTCGAGCTAGGCGAAAAGGCCCGTGTTCTCGTCAATTATCCAGCCTATCGCGTTATCTTCCGTTATGAATAGCTGAGCCAACTTTGCAATTGTGTTAAGCAATTAAAGTCGTAATATCGTTTTGGTAAAGGTCACTCTACTCATCATCACTAACCCAATATAGGATTGATGGTTGGTTACACCTTTTTTCCTTTTTTTTCTTCAATAAGTGGACTATTGCTTAATATTAGAATGTAATATTAAGGGTTGATACATTTATAGTAGGTATTTTTCCATTGGCAAATTACTACGGCTTCCCAGACTGTTGGTTTTGATTTTATTTTTGAGATGTTTCAAATTAAATGTGTTATAGAAAGACTTAATTAAATATCTGTATTAAAAATTAGCTTTAGAACCATAGCTTCGAGTCACTCTTACTAATCACGCAACTTTGGGAAGCTAAGTTTATTGATTTATTTTTACTTTTAAATTGAATGATTCCAACTTTGAAATTATTGATTACTCCTGCTCAAGTCCGCGAATTTTACTAATTTTAGGTGGATTCTTATTAATAATAATCTCTTGTTACATTTCGAAGAAATATCAGCGTAAACTCTGATAGTCAGAAAATTGATAGTATTGAGTTCCAGTTATTGGAATTTACGGTTTGAATTTCATGCTTCAGTCAATAACTTTGATGAATTACATTGAATAGCTCCTCATAACTTATCAAATTTGAAGGTCCATGCGAGTTTACATTTATGGTTAGTGTTCAAACTGCCTTTGAGTTTGAAAGCCTTTTAGAAGTTCATATTAAAGTTTGGTAGCCATCGGATGACTGACCCAGTTGTCAGAATTCAGCTGAGCTCTTAACAAGTCGTTTTCTTCCCTCGAAGAGGTAGAATTGTCTTGAATGTTATCGTTAGTGGTTTCGCGCGTCCTTTGCTCAATCCGCGTTGTTGGCAGCAGTTGGAGAATCGTCCGCCATCGCGTTAGTCCGTTCGATGATGCCGTCCATCACGAGGTCCATCTCCGCGTTGATCTCTTCCTGCGTCTTCTTCCGCCTCCCTTTTTTCCTAAATAGGACGCATCGCATCCTCGTGTCATCTCCCACCTGCATAAAGAATGTTGTTAAATTAATGATACCTACTGAGGTGATAAACTCCTGATAATCACAAAGCAAAACACACTCGTACTGAGGTGATTTTAAACCCGGTCTCCAAGATAATCAATCTTGTAAGAGGTTGAACTAGCAAAACACTTCTCAATGTGACTCGTTTGTTGGGCTGTACCCTCTCATCCCAAGTTTTCTGATTGTAGTTAACGAAAGGCGTTAAGCGCTAAGAATCACAGAACAAATGCGGGGTGTTCCAATTGTTAAAGAAAAAAATTCTTAACTGTGCCCACTACCGGTACCGTTACCTTACTCTCTCACCCCAAGTTTTCTGATTTAAGTTAACGAAAGTCATTAAGCACCAAGAATCACGGAACAAATGCGGAGTATTCCAGTTCACACCCATCCTCCCTCCCCTATTTTTTAAAGATATCAAAAAAACTTGAAATGGTAACTCCATTAATATTTTTGAGCTTGATGGATTTCAAGTTGACAGAATATTTGCTCACTTCCAAACATTTTTGTCTTAAAATCAAAGATACTATAAACTTTTTACTGTCTATCAACAAAGAAAGCGGGACTTGATCACAAAGATTAGGACAAAAGCGGGACTCGTTATTTTGGGGGATGAAGGTCTAGAAAGCACCCTTGCCTGTTCTTCAGTTGAAATTTATGAACATCAGACAATTGAAAAGTACCCCAAAATTTCGTTAATCTTTTTTTTTTTTTAAAATTTAGCGAATTTTCAATGATTCTAAAATGTATAAAAAATGGATTTTTCACGGTTGTAAAATGAGTCGTTTTGCTTAAAAGCCAGGAATCACAAAAAATATGAGTTCGAACGTAGCTCGTTTTGGCTGCAAAAATATGTTCTCATTTCAAAAAGTTTATCAACAAAATTTTATGTTAAATGTTATCTTTCATGGCAAAATATGAAAAAATGTGTGAAACATAAATCAGACTTTTTGAAGAAGGTTTTGCTTCTAGAATATGCTTAAAATTGCAGCAAATTGTTTCAAATCCTAAGCGTGGTTTGAAGACACAATTTTTTCTTTATAATTGATTTTGTGTTGTCAGAAAGGGCTTTAATTTCAAATAAATTGGATAGAAATACGATGTGAGAATATACGAAAAACTGAAAGTTTGACATTCATCACGTTGTAATGACCAAGCTTGAATCCTCCCTAGCGAGGTGGTTTGAAAAGTAACGATTACCTCAGTCATTGGTTAGGAAGTAACTTATTGGGTTATTCTAACTCAACATTATTTATGATTAAAGGCGAACTAGTTAGGTTGTTCGGTAGGTAGTTGGTTGGAAATATTGGTTGCTCTACCAACAAGGGGAATGCGTTACGGACAAAATTTCGGGTCGACCCTAAAAATTGATTGATTGGTGAGCGATATTTTACCTTTATATCTTCAGATAAGTTTCGACTTACTTGCACTGAATACCCGATGATGAGTAAGGCCACGAGTGAAATTACGAAAAGAGATGACGGCACGAAGATGGCCACCATCAGCTCCGTCCACGTTTTATTTAGATCGAATCTGGCAACCACCATTGACGAGTCGTCCTGGAACATACAAGAAGTCCTCACGTCTTACTATAGTATTGTTACAACCGCTTGATGTTTTCATCCGTTAAGTTACTTGTGAAACCATTGTGGTTCACTTTTGGGGACTGAACTGATTGAATTCTGTGCAAAACGTACTCGCATTTTATGAGTATTAACCAGAAATATTGGTAAGTATGCATGCGTTCATGGACGTCCCTATGGGGTGTTATAGTCAAATAGACTACGCACCTCCCGCACCCAACTTGGTACGTGTTTTTGAGAAGAAAAAAAATCAAATCACAGCTTCCTCCCACTTTTTTACGTAGAATTCAAATATCCCTATGCACAAAATGGGTGTACACTAACTTTGTTATTCCAAAAAGGAGCTTTTGGCAAATCGAAATCTGCACAAAACTGTATGTAAAACGCTGCAAATTCTTTCACCGGGGTTTATTATTCAATTGGCTTGCGTTCATGATTTGAATTTCTATAATACTAAGCTTTGGAGTGTGCGGGTTTCACAAGCGATAGAGCGATTATTGAATTTCAGGAGCCACACAAATATGATCAACTGATCAATCCAAATAGATATTTTGGTTGAGAACAGATTTACGTGCTGTATGCATATCTCCTGAAATTCAATAATCGCTCTGTCACTTGTGAAACACGCACACTCCAAAGCTTAGTAGAAATTCAAATCATGAACGCAAGCCAATTGAATAATAAACCCCAGTGAAAGAATTTGCAGCGTTTTTTATGGTTATCAGAATGCTTCAACCCGTGTATCGGCTACAAAGCCTTTTAGGAGTTCACTCCAGTATCCACATTACTACATCACTACGTCACTAGGTTACTGCTATCAAAACAAAAACAATTATAAACCAAAACCCCAGTGAAAGAATTTGCAGCGTTTCATGCATATCAAAATGCTTCAACCCGTGTATCGGCTACAAAGCCTTTTAAGGGTTCACTCCAGTATCCACACTACTACATCACTAGGTTGCTGATATCAAAACAAAAACAATAATAAACCAAAATAACGCAAAAGTTGGCACCATAAATCGGGCCACACATCGGGAATGGTTTGACCTACGGACCTGGGGAGGGGCTCATTCGATTCCTCGTGGCAAGTTCTTCAAAAAGAGTCTAAATTTAGGCCGCCTTGACTTTTTTTGAGGTTTTTAGAGATTTTACAAAACTTTGACAACCCTTAAAGGGCACTTTAAATTAAGTGAGGGAGCTGGCTCAAGAATTGGGGCGTCGTCGGACCAACATGGATTTTTCCTGAATATTTCAGCTTTTTTTCTTCAGCCGTTTGGGCGAAATCGTGCGGACGGACGGAAATATTTTTATTGCAGATTCGGATTCTACACCCTTTGAAACGTAAACCATGAAATTTTCAGGGGGGGTTAGAATTTTTTTGTCAAGAGCGATTACAATGGTTTATTATTGAATAATAAACCAAAAACCCAATGTATGAGTAAGGAAAAGGTCTCAACTTAATTTTTGATTCTGTGAGTCCTAAAACAGGTCTCAAGGGGAGACCGTTCTAAAAATCGTAACCGGTCATTAATTTTTCGCTACACTCTGGCCCTCGTTTGGTACTAAAAGGAAATTTGTTTGTATGTTTCCAATATCACTCTGATATTGGGAAGTTGGAAAATGTGGAAGATTCTCTTCGTATTCGAAATGTCAGTCCCTACCCTTCGGGTTCTATCCGAGCTGTTGTTGTCTCCAGAGAAAATATTGTGGGGACCTCCTCCTAATGGGTGCATTACGAAACTGCCATAAACACACAAGCCCGATCTGTCAATAAAATGATGGGCGTTTCTACCAGCACTATAATCAATAAAACATATGGGTGTGGCACATACATAAAGTAGTTCTATTGAAGATTGAAATGTTTTAATAAGGACCGTTTAGGATATTGTTGTACAAGAACGTAATGTGACGTAATTGTGGAAAATTTACTTTTGATAATTTACTTCCTTTAAAGTGAAATTCACTCTTTAAACGGCTTTATATTTGTCTCGGAACACATATGTTGAACTACTCTTGGAGATTCTCTTGAATTAAATTTATTATTGTCAGTAGAATTTTACGTTTCCATGTTTTGAGGCTACGATTAGTCCATACAAAAAACATTCTGCCAAGTTCCATGTAGCACTTGGCTTCCTCGTATCATTGAAACAAGCAAAAAGTTTGTTGTAAAAAACCTTAAAACAGTGAAAATCTTGAATAATGTTAAATTTAAACTTGTTTCATATATAGATAGGTATATGCTCCAAAAAGGATTTCGAAGAAGAAATTTTGCAAAACTTTTCATTTTAAAGCCATTGCAATTATTTAAAGCCATTGCCTTATATTCTGTGCAAATTCGCGCATTTGAAAACTGAAGTATTGGTTTCTGAGGAATTGCACAAGGATCACGCCATCTACTGGATCACGCACACATTTCCTGGACATTTCATCAACATCGGATGAAAATTGTACAAATTAAGCTTGCTTTTAGGGTTCCAGATTCGAACATCCTCAATAGCTACTAATGACACTAACGAGTTAGAATTGATTATTAGCTTATTGGACTATTTTTCAAAATTTGAGTGACCTCGGAGTATTGGACCCTGAGAAAATGATGCTTGGTGGATCTTAGGTTTCTGCGTGAGCAGAGCTATAGATTTTGCTAAAATTAATGAAGTGTGTTAGAAGGATCTCCGAATACACCACAGGCACACGTATACTCACAGACACACAGACAAGGACGAGTTGTTCAGTTTCAGTATGTACCTAAAATTACGCATCTGAAAATTTTGATTTTGAAGAAAACCAATTTTTCATTTCCCGACATTGAAAATAATTCAAGCAAAAGAATCGGAAAACGAAATGTTGGGAGACCAACGTGCCCGAAAATATATAAAATATAAAATCTAAATCATTTGATAATTGCAGAAGTTGCATGTAACAAACATTTCAGGAAATTAATAAGCTGCATCATGTGTAGATAAATTACTTAATCGTGATCTGATTTCGGATGTTGTGATAAATATTCATGTACTCTGTATTGATCTATGTAAATATTCATGTACTGTTTATCGATCTATTTTTGACCCAGCTTCTCAGACTCTTCAATTCCCTTCGTTACAGAAATTGGAAGAAGATGACGACGATGGATTCTACAACTCGCCGTGGGCGGACAGTTCGAATCTAAAACGTTCGTTTCAAGGCCTCTCCAACATATCTTGGAAACCCAAGTGAAGACGAGTTTGTTGTCACCAGCGTTTGGATTATATCGTTAGAAATTTTGGAATACTTACTCTCAGATAATCTGGAGTCCAATTGTATTTCATAAAATTTAGAAATTATGACCTAAATCGCCGTATTGTGATCGAATTCAATAATGAGGTAGTAATATTCTTTTCCGGAAAAATTCTCCACGTGTTCTTTTTTTGTTGTTATTTTTATGCTTGTACCTACCAGCACGCGATGTTCCCATTAAATAATTGTTTCTACCATAAAATGTGTATTTATTTATTCATGTGTAGGTAGGGCAAAAACACAAAATTATCATAAATTATTTTTAACAATGTTACAATAAAAAAATTAAAAAAATTTAAAAGAGCAATGAAAAAGAGAGAAAACAAGTATTTCAAAACGTTTTTCTAGGTATTGAAGTACTTCTATGAGAAAATCAGAGGTCCACTGTGCATGTACTGTGCACATTTTGTATTGTTGAAAATACGACGTGGTCCTTAAATTGGAGAGTCGACATGTGTTAACGGTTTGTCGCTGTAACTCTATAGCGGATATAATTAAGGTAATATCGTGTATAAAATTATTAGAGATTGCTATCCTTCTTCCCCAACCACACTAAGAATTTGATTCTGATCGGACTATCAGATAAGAAAAAATGATGCTTGGTGGATTTTATGTTTGAGCACGCGCACTGTGATGTAATAAATTTTGAGCGTTAAATTTCATCCAGGCCTTTTCAGCCTCACCAACAAATTTTTGAGATTTTTCGTCAAATCAGTTTAAAATTAAAAAAATTAAGATCACAACAAGGACACATATTGACAGACACGACACGGAAGCAATCAGAATGGTCTTAAACGTGAAATGCCAGTGGAAATTTTGGGTTTGAGCGAAAAACACTACAAATTATTAAACAGAGGTTTATCATTTCTGTATTAGAATAATTCTTCTACCTAAATCACTGATCTACGTATATTAGTCTGAGTCAGCGGTAAACCATCTTAACTTGACGCCTCGAGCCTCCATATCTCATCTTGTTCGCTCTAGTAGCCATAAAATGAGCCCCGTTTATTGTTCAGTGCGTCAGATCGCTTAGGTACTAAATTAGCCACAAGGGCCTTCAGATGACCACTGATTTCATTCCATTCTTTGAAGGCACTTCTACTAATGAACATGAAAACATTAGTGATATTTCAAATTTCAAAAGTTTTTGATGTTCAGATTTTGAAATTGCAGCTCTTTGATTTCACCATAAATGGTGAATCCTAAATTTAGGATTAACTGAGAACGATGCTGAGGATTCAGCCCCAACTTTAGCCCTGAAGTTATTTTTGACCCAAGTTCATTAACTGTCGTTCAATAAATTCGGTGAAAAGCTCCAAACGGATTTTTTTTAAAATTCTGTTTTTGGATTCTGCACACCTTTAAAGAAAAACAGCGAATGCGAGGGGTTCACATTTTTTGGTTTTCTTGTTAATTACAAAGGTTCATTATTGAAAATAATAAACCAAAATTGGATTCGTAAGCAATAGATGTGATGGGATATTAATATTTAATGGAGAGGTAATTTGTTGCATGTAAGTGGTCAGTTATTAAATGAAATTACCTTGTGGTAGTAGCAAATGAACCGGCTTTGCGACGTGGAGTTGTCGCCATCGTTGCCGTGAGTCGAGGTGAACTCCTCGCACTCGCCCCTCAGCGTGTTGACGCAGCCCTCGAGGTTGATGTAGAGGCGGGAGTAGTTGTAGATCGTGAGGCTGCTCTGGGGCGGCAGGTGCTTCAAGTTCGGGTCCAGCAACTTCGTGCTCTTCTCCACGATTTGCCAGAACGTCGTGAAATTGGTCAAAGGCTGCGGGATCGTCGTTGGAGGCTCGACCGTACCGTTGATGCAGTCTGTCGCTCTGCAAGAGATCCAAAAGTTGACAATTTGAACATGACTGGTTTACAGGGCAAGGCGTGTAGTTATGAGCTCTGGATACCCTATGAGCACAGGTGACGTCTCTTGGAGACCGTGTCCATCATGACTGTGTGAGGGTTGGGATAAGTCCGCAACTATAAGACAGCCTGACGGTGGAATTTTTTTCTTTTTTCTCCTACTGTCAAAATTTGTATTCATGAATTAATTCTTTCGGCCCTAACCCGGAGGAACACATGAAATAACACTCTTGCAAATGCAATTTTAAATTTCAAAACTTTAAATAAAGTTTTCAAGAGGCCATGGGAAACGCTCGACCAAACAGAATGTGAAGGAAGGAACAAATCTCCTTAGTGGGTAATTTTTCTCTGGAATCTGGAGGGAGAGGAAGCGAACCGACTCAAGGGATGTAGGATGGAGACAGAGGATCTTTGCCTGCCGTCTGCGGCTGGAAGTACATCCCTTGGTCGTGAACTCTTCAAAACCTAGTTCTCTCTTAATCCCCCTAAGCCCCAAAGAATAGCAAAAATTCGATAAACCCAAAATTAAATTCCAACCCCCCTTAAACCAAAGGTCATTCATCCATAGCAATTAAATCAACTTCTAAATAACGATGTATAACATCATTTTTTCTAGAATTATTTCGCTGAATCAACCTTTGAGAAACAATCCCCTTTCGAAAATTGTCATCTTTATGGAAGGAGCACAGAACTCCGAACATAATAAGTTTGTGTGGTTGATATCATCGTTTGGAATACGATTGTAAAAGTCAAGGTTTTACCAAATGTTATGCTGCTCATGAAAATTAACCGAAATTAAATAACTGAGGCACCTTGGTTTTTCATTTTGACTTAATTTCAAAAGTAATTTTTTTTTGTTAAATTTGTAACTTAGATCTTCAATCCCTCCTTTTAGTTTTCTTGGAAAACCCCAAGGTTTAATTCAAACAATAAAATACATTTCTAATTAATCTTGAACTAGAAGGAGAACTTTCTAATAATCTTACATGTATTCCAACTCGATCGTATCATCATTCTATTCGCAGCAGAATTAGTGCGACAGGGGCGCAATGCATGCCGACTAACCTTTTGAAGGCGTTGATGTACATCAGAACATGTCACTCGAGACGAGCTCATATTCTACGTCATTTGAGATTATCTAGAACATCTCAAATAATCTACGAGTTCATGTTACCTTGACGAGAAAGCTACGTACCACAAAAAACTTGGGTTTAGTTGTTTTGGAAACAATTTTAGCATGCTGGATGGACGGATTTTATTTATTTATTTTCTAAAAATTGAATGTTGAAATTTTAAACAATGTTTTCATTTTGTTTTATTGTTTCCAATAATACCTAAACCTTTGTAATTGACCATGAAACAAACATTTTTGAACTCCCATTCAAAATTTGTTGATTTACGTTTCAAGATAAGTCAATCCGGAAATTAAAGAATTTTTTTTTTGAAATATCCAATACCCACTAAAACACTGCACATTATTCTTCAGAGATTTATTATTTTTGAATCCCCCTCATAGAAGTACCACACAGAATACCAGAATACCACCCCTCCCCACCACAACTTATCTTGACTGCTGAGTCGTCTAAACGAGAAGTGAAAATATGGGGATTTAAAACAGTGAATTTTAAACCATTTTTTTTTTCAACATTGCCACCCTTACAATAAGATTTTTCAATTCAGATGAGCTCGGACTGGCCTGTGAGCCAGCTCAATCAGTTTGGCGTCTCAAATTATTCGAAATTGCCAAGGTCTATAAAAACTTTAAAAAAAACGTTTTTGGCTATGCATATGATGCGATCGGGCTGGCTAGAAGTTAGTAAGGACCAATTGATGGATTTTTTACACCAATTGTAATCCAAAGCCCGTAAGCCGTACGGACATTGTAGGTTTTGAATCTACGCATCTAGAAATGTAAAGAATAATGTTTGAGAGGGGATTAAACAAAATGTTTGCTTTACCACGCATTATTAAAAATAATAAACTAAAATCGACATCTCAAAAATGTTCTTAATAAAAGGGTATTAGTCATTTTGTTATCATTTCAATATTAACAGGAGTACAATCCAGTTCTTAGCGACCGACCCGACAGTTCCCTCCCCCCTCCCGCTCAACACTCCTTCAACTAACCTTCGGGTGGGCTCCTTCCGCCCTTTGTTATACCGGCATCACCACTTTTCCGTCCGCCCGAGGGGGTGATTCGTGTACCTGCCACCTTGGTAAGCACTGGCCTCTCTGGTGCTGTGGTTGAATCTACAGATTTTTACAGGGAGTTGGTTAGGCTTAGTAAGTACCGTTTATGAACACAGAATGCGCTCACGTAAACCCTTAAACCCTTGTTAGCGGTAGCTTTCGTCTCTGTTTGCTAGCTCCCCTCCTCTGAGCTAGAATCTCACATTTAGGCAATTTTTCATCTTCGGTACCTAAATGTGTAAAATTAATCATTTAAATGATCTGGCTGTAGAACCATAGAGGTCTACTGTCCCGTTTTTTTTGGTTTGATTTAGACATATATTAGTTCCATGTATCGAATACGTTCATCCGAGGAGTTGTACATTCGTCCGTTCGCTTCTTTAAATAGATATCTAGGAAATTTGAAAAAAAGATGTTGAAGGGCTTATTGACGAGAAAAAAAACCTTCGTGTGATCATTTGGAGCGTTATTACCTACCAGAGGTAAACCTTGTTAGCAACCAAAAGGGATATCACTATAACTACATGCATTACTTAACAACTTGTTTATAGTGGAATATTATTGATGTTGAACAGCGTTAGTTTTTGCTAATAAGGTCATGGGTGGTTTTGGCCCTTGATCGATTGCTAATGCCATAAGGTTCACAGTTGAAGTTGAACTGAAAGGTAGGTAAGAATGGTTTGTATCAAGTCTACCGCCCGATGGCACGATAGAAAGTCGAGTAGGTAATTCATTTCCTGAAGTAGACGTACCTATTTGAATATTACTGTAGATAAGTAGGTACCTGCATACATTTAACATCATCAACAATTCATATTCACGAATTTCATCTGCTGAGTTGTCCACTCCGTTGCCCCCCCCCCCCCCCACCTCACCGCCGCTTGTTATGAGTTCCACTGGGCCGTTGCGCTGCCCTTATCGATCTCTTTTCCTCCGGTGTCTGAACTGTATAAATTATTCTACTTTGTTTCGATGATCACTTATTCAAGAGATTGACATTGTTGCTCGTTTCAGCGGCGTTCTAGATCCCTTTGAACCGGATCAGCATCGTTTAGAGGGTTAGGTTCGCGAAAAACTTAACAAGTAAAAGTGGTAGTCAAGTACTTCACTGGTTTTTGACGACACACAGACCAGAGCATTATGAAATATTGAATTGAATTCGTTGATGGATGAACATTTCACTAAGTATGAGTTCATTGCAGGATAATCGAACTTGAAAATTGTTTTTACTGAAAACTATTACGAGACTTGGTATGTTTGAAAGTTGCTCCTTCAGTTCAACACGTTATTAGCGATGTTATCTATTACATGTGTTGTGTAAGTCACAAATGAGACTGTGGGGACCAACTTTTTTGGGCCGCCAATATAATCTGCTTTCTTTTCTGAAGGAAGATGGTTGCTTCGTTACCTTTCCTATTTCAGTTGGAGATATACATACTATTTGTTTAGAGAAGGGAAAGATGAGCTACATAGAACGACTTTCCCTGGCGCTTAGCCGCCCACATCGGATCTAGAAGCTGTTCAGAAGAGGTACCTAGTTGTTAGGGTGTGTAAATTCAAATGTTTCCAGGCGATAGTACCTCGGTCGCATTGAATTTGCTAGCCCAAGAAGATAAAATAGATAGGAATTAGTACCATAGGAGCAATGTTCCCAAGTTTTTAGATACCTGCATACTTCGGAACGGATTTCATTTTTAGGTGAGAAAAAACTGACTACAAAAAAGGTAGAGAATCACCCGTTTAGAAGTTTCGTTCTACAAGACGGTAAGTTTGGTCGGTAAGCTTTGATCCTTTATTGGGAAAGTTATGTACAAAATAAGTAAGTTCCCTGACAGAGACCAAAAAGTTGGTTGTGGCACGGAGAATTAGTTCGACAAAATAGTTGGTGTATGTTGATCAACAAATCCGATTTCCCATAATTCGTCTAAGTCACAACAGTATTTTGCTTCCCTGTACCAACAAGTATAATACGCATTGTTTTTATTTGTCGGAGATTTGTACTCTGCATCTTCTCTTCACTATTCGACGCTTCTGAACAAATTTCGTTCCTCCAGTCTGTCTGTCTGTCGTCAGCCCGGTAATATTTATACTGACTTTTATTTCTTCAGTTTTCTACCGATTTTGATATAATTTTCAGTGAATGTGAGGTCTCTTGCCAGTTCCACTGCAATCAGTTCTATACAGAACTTAGCGCAAACAAAAGTCAATCTGCGTCGTTTTATCATGGCCTACTCATCTGATCTCGTTCAAATTTGGAAATCAAACTTTTTTTTCTATATCTCTCGTTCACAATTTTTATTAATTAGATGCGACAATTAACTTTTGGAATCGTTAAAGAAAAACGTTTCATCTCCCCTGCAAATTAGCTGATTTACGTTTCAACATACGTGGATTCCGAAATTTAAAAAAAAATCCATTTGTCTGACATATAAAACTTTTTTCCAAATCTGCTGGTCTACAAAATTTGGCTAACAAATCGCGTATCAGCTGTAAATACGGGTAAAATCTTGCATAATTTTCAATTAACCTCTTGGAAAAATGGTAAATTCTTTGAAGGAACGAGATTTCTATAGTTCACATCTAATTTCGATGGAACTATCAGGGACTGTGCAGGTTGGAGTCGAAATGACACCTTTTTCTCCCGGAGTGAATTCAATATCTCTCCTTCCAATTAGTTGGAAAACGGGTTTATGGTTTGCACCTGGATCCTCCGAAGAGGAGACTAATATCCTAGTAAGGTCCTGGGAAGTGCCCTGTTCTCAACAAGCTCCTGTTTTGACCGACAGATGGGAGTGTATGTATAGCCACACTTCCAGCTGAGCAGGCTGGTACAGGAGTTTTTGGTACAGCCTCACAACTCCTAATGTCAGAGTGAGCATAGCATAACGTACCACACTCACCACTCCTCCTACAGAGTGTATATTGAATGGGGTGATGTAAACCACTTCCCCAGCAAATCCAACCTAAATTGAGGTACAGGCAGTTTGTCCTGCGACCAAGTCTATTCACCTTCAGCCTGGGGCTCCCCCCGCCCGCGGTACTATTTTATGAGGGTAATGCACTTTAGGTGTCGTCGTATCAACAGAGTAAAATGGTCCCTAGCCAGATACAGATAAGGAGGCTCGGAATCTACCACTTAAACCCATCACTGGGTAAGGCCCAGCCCATTCATTACGGAAGCTGGAGGGTGGGGGGCCGTCCATGCTCACCTTTATCGCACAACTCCGCAGGATCACTGCATTCATAGCACAATGATGCCCAATTATCGGCGCTGGGTTGAAGGGTTGTCCCGAATCAAACAATGTCCCAAAAACATTCTGTATAAAAGGGTGATAATTGTTTCCCGGTAAAGGGTAACAATGCACTTGTAAATGAGCTCCTTTCGTCAGGACCTCCAGTTGCCCGACACCACGTCGAAACAAAAACGCTGCAAATTCTTTCACTGGGGTTTATTATTCAATGATTCATAATTTGAATTTCTACTAAGCTTTGGAGTGTGCGTGTTTCACAGGTGATAGAGCGATTATTGAATTTCAGGAGGCACACAAATATGATCAACTGATCAATCCAAATAGGTATTTTGGTCGAGAACCGATTTAAGTGGTCTATGCATATCTCCTGAAATTCAATAATCGCTCTATCACCTGTGAAACACGCACACTCCAAAGCTTAGTAGAAATTCAAATCATGAATCATTGAATAATAAACCCCAGTGAAAGAATTTGCAGCGTTTTTCAAGAGCAATTACAATGGAAAAATATTATATTTGAAAATTTTAAATTTCGTAAGACGGAGCATGCATATCAGAATGCTTCAACCCGTGTATCGGCTATAAACCCTTTTAGGAGTTCTCTCCAGAATCCACATTCACTACATTACTAGGTTACTGCAATCCAAGAAAAAAAAAAACGCTGTTGTTTTTGTTTTGATTGCAGTAACCTAGTGATGTAGTGAATGTGGATGCAAATGTTGGCACCATAAATCGGGAACATGGGAATGTTTAAGCTACGGACCTGGGGAGGGGCTCATTCGATTCCTCATGGAAAGTTCTTCAAAAAAAGTCCAAATTTAGGCCGCCTTGACTTTTTTTGAGGTTTTTAGGGATTTTACAAAACTTTGACAACCCTTAAAGGGCACTTTAAATTAAGTGAGAGAGCTGGCTAAAGAATTGGGACGTTGTCGGACCAACATGGATTTTTCCTGAAAATTTCAGATTTTTTGCTCCAGCGTGTTTGGGAGAAATCGTGCGTTCGTCGTAAGGCGCACGGAGTACGGTGGACGGACGGAAAAATTTTCGTTGCGGATTTGGATTCTACACCCTTTGAAACGTAAACCATAAAATTTTCGGGGGGGGGGGGGGGGGGGGTCAAACTTTTTTTTTTTTGTTTTTTCAAGAGCGATTACAATGGTTTATTATTGAATAATGAACCAAAACGTCAGCCGCGAACATAAGTATAGTCAGCGCCTCCGGAAATCGATATAAGCGCGGAGAGAGAGATAAAGAGAGAGTGATGCCGAAGGGAAGGAGTGGGAAGGAAGAGGAAAGGAAGCCTAATGAAAATTGTCAATCCCCTTTGCTGGTCTCCGTCCCACGCCAACTCCTCCCGCCGCCCGCTAATAACCTTTTAATCCCCAAATTGACTTCTTAACTAGATGAAGGAGCTCGCATTTGGGGGGTTTCCCCGAGTTCAGAGACCGCAGATGATGCAGGGATTTGGGGTGATTTCCGCACCGATGCAACAGATGTGTATCGATGTTCACCTTCATTCGAACTGAATAGAAGCCTAACATTGAGAATTCAAGTTCGACTAGTAGAGCAAGATAGTTAGTTAGTTCACTGTTATTCACGTGGCTAGCCGCAAAGATGTGGTCAACAGATTGATTCACGGATCCAACCTCCAATATTTTTGAGAAAGATAAATTCTGTAATTTAACGTCTGTCTGTAAGGATCAAAATTATTTTCTTTTTGAAGGAAATTATCACATTCATTTTGTGGTTGCTTATGTATTCTCCTCTGACCTCCCCCCCCTCTCTTTTATTTTATATTTCAATTTTAGCAGGTTTTAAATGTGTGTTTCCAAGTGCACCTTAGAACCATACTCTCTTGTTGTTCAGTCCAGTTCTGGTAGAACGGTGATCCGAATGGGAGGTTTATGTAACAGAGAAATAGTAAACCTTATGTAATCATTTACTGCATTTTTTAAATCTCCCTTAGTTTCTGAATTATGTTAGTTATGAGATTTTGTTCGTGTTATCAACTCAATAAAGGAATCATAACTCCCTTAATTTCAGAAAGTGCCAAATTAGAGGCAATATTCTACAGTTCCTATGGATTAAAGGACATATAGGTATAGATGGGAACGAGAAGGCTGATCAGTTGGCCAGAACTGGTGCGGTGGATGATAATCCTCTTCTTTCTGGACTGCCGGTACTTGATTTTTACCCAACCATCAAAGCGAAAGTGCGAAAGAAGTGGGAATGGGAGTATAAAGGCTCGAAGAACGGTTTATACTACAAGAATGTGCAGCCCCTTATTCCCAAGAGACCCTGGTTTGTTGGATGTTTCGCCCATAGATCGCTTTGCAGAACCATGATTCGGCTGCGAACAAACCACGGAGTTTGTGAAGCATATTTAAACCGAATAAACCCAGACATACCACCTCAGTGTAGATTTTGTGAAGCAGATGCAGGTACACTGGAACATTTAGTAATGGAGTGCCCTTTATTTTATACAGAAAGGACTATGTTATTTGATAATATTATTTTTAATAATTTAATGTGTCAACCGTTTAATTATTTAACCTTACTTCGCTCCAAAAATATCAGTATATATAGAGGAATAATATTATACAATACAATAAAATACAATACAATATATTGTATATTATACAATTATTTATATCAGTGTAATATTTCAGTTTAATTTAATTAATTTTTGGTTTAAGTCTTACATAAATGCAATTTTGATACAATAATTTGTTATAACCATGTGGCTGTAAAATGTTAATCATTAATGCCAAATAAAAAACATATTACAAAAAAAAAAAAAAAAAAACTCCCTTAATTTGGGAAGTCACCTCAAATTTGATTATACCGTTTAAAAAAGCGTTGAATTTCCGATCTTCCCGGAAAACCTTTTTCAAATAGAAGAAGCAAAATTGTCAAATCTTAAAAAGCACCAATTCTTCTCGTGTAACCCTAAAAGTTGCCCCAGAATGTCAGATTTCGAAAGATATATTCAACAAATATTTTACAGTGGAAGTTAGTGGAAAATTAACGATTGAACTTGGGAAAACGTAGGTTTCACGGTCCACCCAAAATCGAATCGTAGGCTCTAAGCGAAAGCACTCGGGGGTTTTTCTTTGGGGCGAAGGGCCAAGTTTTTATAAGGGGGCTTTCTTCTCTGTTATTTTGACGTTTAAGACTATTTTCGTGTACTCCATCTCAAAACATTATAAAGGGCCTTTAGGTTCGTTGTAAAATCAAAATTAAGGACGACGTTCAAAAGAGCATCACATTTCCAAGCAGGAAAAGGTCATTGTATACCATACAATGGACCATTTAAAACCGTATATTTCACGTATTGCAAAATCACTATTTTAACCTTGAAAAGGTTTTTGCGATGGGACCCCCCGCTGAAAAGCGACAGGAAAAAGTGAGACAAAAGTAGCGCGCATTTTTATAATGATTTTCACTTAAAACCGATCGTTGCTAAGGAAATTTATTTTCGCCATTTTTCATTGCAGAAAATTGTTCACCACTGTTTGGAAAGCTGTGGATTTATTTGACGTCAGACCACATCCCACCCTGCCAATTTCCCCCTCTTTACATCCCGGAGAACCATTGGTTACGAGTCCGTTTTGTTGACAAAACTTCTTATTGGAGTGAAGTTCTGGCTTAGTTACCTATGATTTTCAGTTACAACCGATCGTTGCTAATGTACACATTTTATTCTCTCCTGAAAATTTGTTGCTCTTGCACTAAGTGATGTAATTTTTGGAGTAATGTTATCGATGTCCCGAGCGAAGATCACATCGATGCACGATCCTCCTCCCTTAGGTGTATAAGCCATTAGATTCAATTCGAAAAAATCTTCAGCGGACCCCTTGGTTTGGGCAACCATCCTGAATATTCTCGGATTCCCCAAATCGTTTTGGGGTCTCTGGAAAGATTCAAGGTAGATTGGAAAAGTTCCAGGCCAGTTACCGGGATCAGATCTTTAATAATAAATACAATACAGTGAGAGTTACAAAAATGTATCTTAAATGGTAGTCAGAGAGAGACAGAGCAAAAACCTTGTCAAGGTATAACACATTATAGCCGTTAGGCTTTAAGCGGAAATCATCCGGGGGTGAGTTTTTCACGTGGTATTAAATTTTCACGAAAAATGAACTTAGTTGACTTTAGAGTTTATTTCGTATCCATTTTTTGAGCTACATCGACTGAAAACACTCTGAACACTGAAAACACTATTCGGAATCTGAATATTTCAGGTTCCGTGATTAGCGATTTTCGTGCGTCTATTGTACAAAATTGAATATAAGAAATGGAAAATGAAATATTTTTAATCATGATGAAAGTGCATTAAGTAATAGACGATAAGGTGTTGAGTTTTCCAAGTTCATTTATTATGTTAATGTCCCGCAACTGTTTTAGCGACATGAATTTTCCCTAAGTTTTTAAAAAAGGTAAGAACTATTACTTCGTGAAATTTATAATATTGAACCGGCTGTTCCGTTCCTGATTTTCTTTGACGGCCCGGCATGTGTGCCTACCATTATTATATGGAGCTAATACATCCCCTCTTGGTATTGTAAATATCGAAATGGTTGAGATTTAAGTAAAATTTACTCTCATGCCTTATAATAATTAGGTGAGTTTAGTATTACCTGGAATTCGTGCTAATGTTCTTTCGTGCATGTGTATCTGTGGTTTGTTTTTTTACCATTGTACATTTTCTCAACATTGTTGTTAGAAAACTACGAAGGAGATACATATATTACACCAATATGGTTGTTGATGGTGTCGCTAACACCGTGTGCATTATCTCACTCTAATTGGAATATAATAAAGGAGAGTATAATGTTAAGGGTAAGTGTATCGTAACCAAGTTCGAATACCGAATAACAAGCATAATTAACCCCTTTCAAGGTTGACACGATTGTCCTGCAACACACAGAGCCCTTGAAGCGAGCTTGAAAGCTGCAGGTTTAAGTCTAGGAAAAGCAGTTTCAAGCGTCAAGAAGGGGAGCTGTACGCATCCTTCATGCTTGAAGTCCTCTGAACGCACTTAGTTGGGATTGGGAACCCTTAAACCTCGGAAGAAGAAATCATGTTTCAGTACTTGCCCAAAATTTATAAAAGGTTTAAATGCATCTTTTTGAAGTTTATTAGTATCATTGAATGCTGGATATGAGAAAATTCGCATTTTTGGTCATGGTGTCCTATCAAGCCTTTTGGTACTTACAAAAGATTCCGTCCATCCATTTGGATGGAGTGACAGGTGGTGAGGAGCGTCGTGTTCGACCGTTTTGACCAGATCTCCTTGGGCGGGATCTCTCGTCCTTCCTCCGAGCCGTCGGTCTCCGTGTGCGCCACCACCCGCTCGCAGTCCCCCACGAACAGGTTGTTGCCCAGCTTCGTCCCGCCTTTGTACTCGTGGTACTGGACGTACACGTTCATACGATGCGTCGTGATATTCGTGCAGTAGCGGTCGCAGATCAGGTCCGTCTTGTATTTCAGACATCTGGAATCAAATTGGGAATGAATACACTAATTGTTGAAATAATTATACTAGGAGATAATAAGGGAATGTGTTGTTAGCATGCCTGGCTTGTCGACCTATGAAACAAGGAAGCACCAAAACCTCCAAAATCTATCTGGTTTACAAACTTCTAGTTAGCACCAAACCAGGATCCTGGACACATCATTGTACAACCAAAAGAAACCAGGCCCAAAATTCATTTCAGCGCATTTATCAAATGGTCTCTTAGAAAGCTATTGGTTGGGGAACCTGGAAAATGTATGTAAGTTAATATGGATCAAAGCTGCTTTTAACATTGGTGGTAACACACTTTTTCGTATTGGTCGATAACAAAGATTTATTGTAGATGCTTCAAGCCCCAGACAGGTTCCGTATGAAATGTCCACTCAAGGATGAAAAGAAATGAATTTATCTCACTAAACTAACCAGGATGGAACCTGTCATTTTATTCTTAATTTCTCTAAATGTTCCAAATTTCTTATCTTCATCAAATTTCTATATTCCTGAACAAAATTAAGCCAAGCCAACTTTCAACCGAAAACAAAAGATAATTTAATCACTCATCTGTTAAGGACTACGTAACGGTTGTTGTTTCGAAACTGCGAATGATTTGACATTGTAAGTATTGTAAAGTCAATATCACAAGCTGACATTGAATCCCGTTCGAACGAAATGGGCCAATTGTGTGCTAGCATTCTCCATTTAATTAATAACTATAACAATGGATTATTTAATGATTAAAAACAAAAATGAATTGTACAATTATTGGAAATACCAATCCTTATCTTCGAAGATAAATTCAATCTTGGGTGTTACGATTATGCTCCTACTGGTGATGCTTACTGTTAGGAAAAGCCCCAACAATTGTATAACATATGGTTAACAATAAACCAAACTTTTCATCCTTTCAAATTTGATGTCCCCTTGAATCCACGAAACACATGTTTACTAGTGATGTGTCTTACTCATTTGGAAACCGTACTATTGATGCTGGTCGCTTATTCGGAATGCTAACTAGTGGCATTGTTTACTTATTTGGAATGCTTACTGTTGGTGTTGCTTACTCACTTGGAATGCTTACACTCGAAGAAGCCGTTGAGTTTGAGGTTGTCCCTGGACGCGTCCACGGCGATGCCGTCCGCGTGATTGTGGCACAGGAACATGGTCGACCAGTTAGCGCAGTGCCCTTTCCTGCACGAGAAGACTCCATTCAGATCCGTACAATGACTGTCGTTGTTGCAATTGTGTTTCTTTATCCCATCCGGCTTGGCCTGGCGACATCCCAAAATGCAAATTGAATTTGTGCAGATTGTCTATTTCAAAGGAGTACAAAAAGTTCAAGAGAACGAGCGTAATCTCACCATCAAAATTTTTTATTTTGGCCAAAATCATACATTTATAGTATTTTAAAGTCGAATTTGACTTAGTCCAAACCAAATTTAACTTTTTCCACGTAAAATTCAGCCATTTCATAATTATTGGCAAAATAACTGAAACCGTAAACAAGCCTAATTATGGATGAATCCACCAAAAGAGCTAATACACTGTCCAGAGCCACCTGCATTCCCTGGTAAACTTTTTCAATTTGGAAAAATGGGAAACAGGGAGGTCTGAACTAGACTGCGTAGCTGGCGACTGCTCAAGTATTTTATGCAATGACAAGGTATGCAGCTTGAATGCAACGGCAAGGAGGAGGTTACAAGTTGTTGGGTTTCGACAATGTTCCATAGACTACCTCTCATTTGTATAGGTGAGTGATTTAGGTATAAGAGCTATCTAATACAGAAATAATATACCTCTGTGTAATAATTTGCAGCGTGTTTGTACCATATTGAGTTGAGCTCAAGACTTATCGAACTCACGTTTTACCGGCTCAACGTTTTACAAGGTTCACATCTTGAGATATGGTTTGGCCGCCGCCGGATTGTTGGGAAAGTATTGGATGGGATTACAAAATTGATACTTTCATTTCGTCCACCCAAATTGACGATTCATCCCAGTGTGCGGCGTTTGGGGGACGAGGTGTATGTGACACTCACCGATCAGGTTTCCTATTGGGTTTGGTGGCAGAATGAAGACAGATGGTCCTCCGGGACCTTGTGCCAAGGGGTAATGGCGTCATCTAACCCCGCTTTGTCAAGATTCCCGCTCAAACTACCTGTCTATTTACTAAACTCCAACCCCTGCCCTGTTCAACTGTGTAATAGGGTTGTTTACTGCTGTAGATGTACAGAAGTATGTTCCATCTACTAAAACTGGTTTAAAAACCCCCTTCTGTTCTTTCGATCGATGGAAAAGAGTTTTGAGAGAATGTTGAAACCAACAGCAACTTAATTGAACAAAAACAAAGCAGGCTGCTTCATCTTGAAGGGTGACAGAACGGGCACCGCCTGATGACCCAAGTCTTTTTAAAACAGTTTTCATCTTGCTAGCAAAGCAGTACAGGAGTTGAATGGTTGATATGTGAGGTAACAAAAAGTTTATTATCAGTCTCTTTATCTGATCCAAAAGTATTGGATTATCTGAACGTCTCCCCTAGCAACTTCAGACATTGTGAGATGGATCAACCTTGGAAGCCCAAATGACCTGGAAACATCTACTAGCTACTTTGATCTGATCGTCAACTCTACAACTACCAGGGACTTCATACGGTCTAGCAAAGGAGAGGATACAACGCTTGTAAATGGTTAACGTACTTCATCAATATAGCCAACATCCCATATTCGTACATTCGTACAACTTCCATTTTCCCTACAATAAATACAGGATTTCGATGATGCACATTTCATACTAACAGTGTTTTTCCAACCAGTGGTGATTTGTCATCTATCCTGGTCTCCTTCAAAACCCTTGCTAGGCGTTTGGCAACACCAGTATATCACTGACTATGAGATACAGGGATTGTTAACTTCGTTCCTCTCCACATCGCAAGTATTTTTTGTTTACACATCTGTTACTTGTGATTTGGCTTGTTAGCGCGTTCACCTCAGACAGAGATGTAGGTACCTACCCGTGGTAGCATACGTTCGATTATCAGTTCGCAGGTTCGAATCACAGCCGCCCCTCGTTTTAACCCCGGGCGGTGTGGCAATGGAACGGACAACAGGCGTTCCATCACCCAATGCTGTCGTCCGAGCATGGTCACTAACGATAACCAATCTCAACAATCAGCTCAACAGGACGTTTGAACCGCTATTCGATCATAACAGCTTGGTCTCCCACGGGTTGACCGTGACGAACAAAAACTAGCTGCGCGATGAAGTGCGCAGTGCAATTGAAATTTTCCTATAACCCTTCACCTGAAATTCGAGCTTAGTGAGTTGTTCCTCGTGTTATGCGTGAAGTGAAGTGATTCACCAACAAGATCCAAAAAAGTTGGACTCACTCTGTCGTTAAGAAGTGATTGTTGATTAATTTTGATGAGAGTTTTATACATCACACTTGCTTTTCAGGAATTACATTAAATAGGAAGGTGTGTGGTAGTCATACATCATCCATCAAATCAGTTGCTTTAGCCAATTCGCTTCTTTGTCTGTTTCCCCATTCCTCATTAACCTGCTTATGTGTTGGATCCAACTTGTCTAATGGGGAATCATAATCTTTATTTGGTGTTGCGCTTTCTGAAGAATGCATTTTCTGTCTGAATCACTCTAGAAAGATGAAATTTGAATAGTAGCTTCTGTGGGGAGTCTTAAATCTGGAGAAGGCACTCCTGCCATGCTGTTCGGCCCTCTGTTTACAATATTTTTTTGAAGAAGAGGTGTAAGATGTAGAGCTTCTTCTGGAATCAAGTCGCACGAAATGACTGGTGTATAGCTATTTAACCGCCTTGCAATTGAGCCTTCCATTCATGGCTGGATGAAGGTTCCGGTCGTCCAAACCCAACTCTACAGGCTGTGGACTGCATGCTGAGTGCGGGTTAACTGCGGTTAGGTCGATGAAACTCCGGAGTTACCTGAATCCCCTAAAAGGTGTTCCAATTGAAAAATTTCACTATCTCCCCTCAATAGATAGATGATTTCGGAAAAAGGTAGTTTCCTACAGAAGCTCTGGTGTTGGACTTACTTTTTTACTATTTTAGTTATACTCCCCGTAACAACAGCTAAATAAAAACAAAATTTCCCCCATTACAGTATGAGAATACCAACTGTTGAGACGTAACGGGATGGGATCGCCTGGGAGGTGACAGGTGAAGACCGATGCCGGCTAATTCCGATAAAGAGGGACCGCTATTGACCACGTTACCTTTTCTCCTGCCGGCCGTATTTTTTCCTTGAATTCCACGCGTCACGCGAGCCCCTTCGCGGCCGTATTTTATTCAGGAGTCACTTCGATTACTCTCCGCCTACGCGGTATCGATACAACCGCGAGCAATTAACTAATCATTAAATTCGGCCATTTGAGTGACCGATAGTATAGTGGAGGGGATAATTGAATAAACGGCCTTGAGGGGGTCGAGAGAAAATCCGGGTCACAAATTATACCTTCAAAAAATAAACAAAAAAAAAGTCTGCCAAGTTGGGTGAGGGATAGTTTTCTCTATTATTGTTACACGGACTTATAGAGTTAGTCTAAATACAAAATATTGAACAAAACAGTTGAGTGCAAAATATAACAGTAGTAATATTACGTATTGTATGTAAATATACAGTATGCCTGTATATGTACGTGCTAATATGTGAATTATTGCTATAACTCACGTCGGTTCATTAGCACAACAGTATATGTTACAACAGGCACAATATTTTTTTCAAAATGGAAAAAAAGAAAATAGAATTGAATGTAACTTCGGTTTGATTTTTGAATTTCAATTCCATTAAAATCGATCAACAGTCTCACAGTTTTTCCTTTACGAACCAATTTCAGGTCCTCGCTTAAGGAATAAATGTTACTGAACAAATCGCAATAAAATTAACAGGGCACTATTCAAAAATCTTTATCCCCCCCAAACAAAAGCAAATCGAAAAATTATGAAATTTGACATTACAAGGAATTCAATTTACGGCTGCACACGCGTCAGTACCAGTGGAAATTTTAGAGCACCATCTATCCGCTAAACTGCAAAACCACTGGAAATTTAATCAAAACCGGACGGAAACTTGAACTTATGGATTTGAGACTGACAAGGATTTACCACAGACGGTCGAGCAGGAATCAGCGAGACACAGAGCGAAAATTGATCAAGAAGTTTAAAAATTTAGATGTTGGAGAGTTTTTCCCGACTTCTTGAGCACAAACACAAAACTTTCTTAAGTTTGATTGCGAGGAAGCATCAATTATAGATGTTAATTAGATTCTGTTGAATGTGCCTTTTTAAATGAAATTATGGTGGGCATCAAAATCATTTAGCGCCGATATTACGAGGTGACGTAATATCTAAATTATCAAAGAAGTTGAAATTCATCTACGGTTCAGAAAAAATTCGAGAAGCAAACGGTGGTTTTCATCTGATAAGTGTTACCAAGTCCTGTAACTATTTAATTTAACCATAAATAATCATTTCTAAGGAGGAAAAAAGAACAGTTTGAGTAGAAAAATAGTAACCGCTTGTGTAATAATTTGCGTTTTTGTTCCCCTACATGAAACGTGACGAACTCCGTGTGTTGTTGAGATACGCTTAATTAATTATTACCGCACGGTTTTGAATTTATTGTTTTATCCACTTAGTTAATGAGTTAACTCTAATACTCTCTCTTTTACGTGCACGCTATGGGGACTGTAATCTGGCCCAACTGGAGGCCTGACTCAATGTTCGAAATCCAAGGTGAGCGTTCCAAACATCAGAGAACTCTACCCTACGTTAAGGGTGATTCTCATTTAACGGGACAATCGAGGTTTAGATTCTGACTAAAAAATTTTGTTCTCCCAAATTTATGATTTTTTTATTATACAATCTAGATGTTACTCGAATGGTATAGTGATGTACAAGCACGCATGATTTTCGTTTGTTTCCTCAAAATTCAGGTTTTAAAATTTTATAGGTTACGAGAATGGTATGTATCCATGACAATGAGCTTTGTCAACCAAAAAACGATAGAATTACGTAAACGATGTGTAGGTAAGGTTGAATGAGACAGATATCTGATTTCAGTTTTTCCTGACTTTGTGCTAGAACAAGTGTCACATTTTAATATTAGTTAGTATTATTTAGTATCAAATACCAAACTTGAAAAAAAAAATTGTTTCAAACAGCTATGACGGCTTTTATGTAGCCACAACAATGAAGTTTAAAATACCCACGACAATGAGAAATCTGACTGCAATTAGGAGTCTAATGAACACTTATAGAAGTTGAAACTTGCATTAAATAGAGTTTTTACATCTCTATCCCAAAATGAATGCTAAACGGATCAATAAGATTTTGTTAAAAGTGATTTTCAAACCCATAACAATGAGAAGTATGAAACGTACACACCTGTTTTACAAACGGCTAACTTCATTTTTGAACCCCAACTGTATAGAAATGGCGGAAGCATGGTGTTTCCTCAAAGGGCAGGGTTACCAACGCTGAAAAAACTTTCAATTGCCAAAAAATGCCCTCATTTGAGAGAGTTACGATGATTTCCTTCAAACCCATGACAATGAGACAGGTGTGGGACAAACTTTGAGCACTTGATTCGTACAGACTATCTAAAAGCGCACTACATCCAGTAACTACTTAATTTGAAAAAAACACTAGTTAAAATATTTCAGGTAAAACGTACTTTAAGCGGATAAAATTTCGGATTAAGTTCAAATTCTGACTCACGGACAGACCATGACAATGAGATTAGAGGTACATTTCGATCAATTACCGGCATGTACAATGAGGAGTAGCCGAACTTTATGACAGCCATAAGTAGGCCTGGTTACCAAATAATAATTGCAAAAATAATTTTTGTTCTCACCTCGGAAAAGTTGAACGAGAAAATTATTTAACATACGAAGGACAGCGATTGGAAAAGTTGAACAGAAAATTATTTATCAACGAAGGACAGCGATTGTCCCGTTAAATGAGAATCACCCTTAAACATGACCAAATATATTAAATGTACACATTTGTTGGTAGGGAATCCAGCATTTGATATACAAAAATTGGGTGACACCAATGGATATAGTTTCTTGGATTGAACTCTGCCGGACTCGAAAACGAGTCGAGAAATTCTGAGTCCTTCAACCATCCCATTGCCGCAAGAAGATGCCCTGCACTTCGGCAATATCCGTTCTTTCAGTGCTTCCCGACTGAGAAATCGATTGTGTAAGTTGCATATTTAATGCATTGCCAAGAATTTGAAGACCGCTACCTAAAATTGAACAATGTAACCCTCTTAAGGCTCGATAACACGGGGCGAGCTAACCAGCTAGTAGCCGGCTGGTTAACTCTCCGACTCGCTAGTTGACGTTAGCAAGTACCTCTCCTCTCGTTCACTTTCCAGCTTGTTGCTGCGTTGAAACCGCGTGATTGGTAGTGTGTTGTGTTTGCTTTTTGTGTTTATTTCGTGTTTCTGGTTTGTGAAAATTAAGTGGAACGCAAATGATACAGCTATGTTTCTTGTAGCTTACCGACAATATAATGTTACTACGGAATGCCAAGGACAAAGACTATACAAACAGAACATTGAAGAAGGACAATTTTAAACATTTAATCTGGGAGCTTGATGAAAATAACTCGTTGGGGGAAATTGATGTAAAACAAGTGAAGGGTAAAATTAAGTCCGTAAAAGATGTGTACAGGCAGGAGCTACATAAAATAGAGAAAAAAAGAAATGTGGCTGCGGAAAACTAATTTAACCCAAACACTTTTCATTACGTATTAATTCATTTTTTAATACCGTTGTCAAGACAACATCTCCGACTACAACCGATTCTTCCTACGTTTGTGTGCGGCCTAAAAAATCAAATGAGGGGTTCCCGTTTTCATAAAATAACGGTTTTAGGATTCTTGTTGGATATCCTGTATTTCTGCCTGTAATTTTTTAAGAACACATTTTTTTCCTAATTTTTACGATTTCATGATTTCATTTTTCATGATCTCCAATAAATGCACGGCGAACATTGCACGTGTGCGCAAATCTCCACAGCACTTACCAACTTTGTTTTTTCTAAATTCCCATTGTTTTTCAAAGCTGATTCACGTGGTACCATTATTTTCTTAATGCGAATAAATTTGAACGGTTTTACACCCGAAATCGTAAAAATAAAATAAAAAAAAAAAAACGATGAGAATGAATGCGTTACACTTTGAGTTTGCCGAAATTTATGTTTGTACTATTTTGATGATTTCGCCCATACGGGTTGTGTGTGGCCGGGAAAATCAAATGAGGGGTTCCCATTTTCATAAAATTTTCATGAGCGTAGAATCCGAATCGTAAATGGGAGGATTCCCATTTGAAAAAAAAAAGTTAGTGTGTGTTGCGCAGATTAGCAACCTTGGCAGAACAACTTGCAGATTTAAAAAACACTTTTTTAGTCCATAAACACCGATTTTAGGATTCTTGTTGGATATCCTGTAATTCTGCCTTTTTTTTTAATTTGAGCAAAATGTGAGCACTAATAAAATGGTATAACTATCAAATTTGTGTCGAAACTTTTTTTTTTAACTAATCAGATATTAAAACCAATTTTAAGATAAAAATCTACGGAGTGCATACCCTGTCGATAGTAGGTGACATTGAGATTACAGTTGAACAGTGAAAGTAATCATACTGCCATTCCGAATAATATTTATACTTCTCTTCAAAATCTGCCCATCCGGTTTGTCAACGCTGAAATGAAATTTGCAGACGAGAAACTTAATTTGTGCGTGAAACGAGAGACTGCCAGCCATCAGCCACTGTGAAACCTCTAATCCCGCAGTAAATGAAAAGTGAGGGGCTAGACGAGGGAGCAAATTGAAACTGGGGGGATGCGCGCACACACCGACGGAAGGACAAAAGCGAAGAAGGACGTAAATTGAAAACGACGCAAGTATTTTCTTGTTGCTATGTGTTTTCACGTATTCCCTACGAACAAAATTCTCCTAAGAAATATCTTCAGCTGCAACGCAAATCACTTTGTTGTTCTGATTTGAATCTTGAAGGTTGGTTGACAAATATTGTATCTTCAACAGAAGAAATTTTTTATTTTATTCGTTTCACTGCTTTCTAAACTAAATTGTAATCGAACTCTCTTCTTTTTTCCAGGCTTACGAGTACATTGTGTGTTTTCACCAACACTGAATGGGAAATGATGAAACTCGGATATTTCAACTTGAGTTTATCTAGAAATAGTTTGGCGGATTCGTCTGCTTGGTAGAACACTGATATCCCTTGTCATCTGAAGTCTGATCAGTACTGTTTCGACTTCTGAGCAAACTACATCTCAATAAGTAACAAGTTAAGAACTATAACCAAACGCATCACCGGCTGGTTCCGAAATCAAACTGCATGTTTTCCTTCTGAAGTGGCAACATTCGGCGAAGGTGAGTTCGATTATTAGAGTAGGGTCGTCAAGAAATAGCTTGCTTTGAACCAACAGGTAGAAATACGATGTAGTCGGCAGAAAACGCGTGACCCTTGAGGTGTCATGTAAGCGCGATTCTAAGACCATAGTAGGGATTCTCGCTGGTGTTGATAGGTTTTCGCTCTTGTCACGTTATCCTCTGTCCTCAACGAATAACCCCACCGATTAACTGCAACCTTGGGGAATCAATTTGATGTCTAAGATAAATTTTGATTGCATTATTGTATCCCATCAAACGAAAGGTTTCTCTTGGGATAACCCACGGGGGAAGAACCAGGTTTCCTGGGTGTTAGGCGAAGACGTTCAATTCTGTGTTGGGTACTGACAGCTACCCCATCCTGTTTCTTGAAACTGGTTTAGTTTCCAGGGTGGCATTAGAGTGTTGCAGGCTAATTGCATAGCTCTGGGAAGGGGTAACTACTCCATCCCATCAACTCCTGCCACTTGGAAGCAGAGACTGATTTCGTACCACTCTTTCCCTCAAATGATGACTGTTCTGTCGTCCCTTCTCCTCTTTCTGTCTAACCCTGTCCTGCCCATTGCTAGACTTTTCTTCTACCCCGAAACCCCCCTCACTTATCCGAAGTTAATGAAAGCACTGGGAGCGTGATGGATATGGACAGATCCCACTTCCCGTTTCTTGAAACTGCTGCTACGATTGCTATGTTTGGAGCCTCTAGACATAGATAGGTCTTTTGGCTGGGAGTCATGCTGTGAAAATCGTCGTTTAAGACAAAAAATGTAACCTCCAAGGAAAGTAGGCAGTATGAAGTCTTCTAGGAGTGAGAATGGGGCTGCACAAAAACTACCAAGGAAAGAAGAATAGAAACAACAGGGTTTGTAGAAAAAACGTTATCTATTTCCACAAAATTAAAGAGTTAAAGACGTTTATCGATTTCGTCATCATCATTAACAGAACAACAATAACATGTTTACTATATAAACAATTTTAAATTCTGTCGAAGTAGACCAAGTTTATTCTACAAACACTTTTTTCTTGACATTGGGTTTCCTCAATTTTGTTGCGAATAATTCATGCTTACAGGTAAGGAGGGTGGCCACTATAAACTCTTCCATGAGTAAGAAGAAGACTATACAAATACCACCAAGAGAATGGGATGTTTAAAGTATTTAAAGTTTATCAAGACGCATCCAAGCCATGATCATTTTCCGTGAAAGCGGTAAACATTGTAGTGATAACACAGCTACAGATGTGATTGAACCTAGATAAGCGGTTGGACCTGGATAAGTGGAATGGCCTGGATAAGTAAAATTTTTCGTTCCAGGCATACCTGGGTATTGCAGGCTAATCGTCATTTCCCTAGGAAGATTAAACTACTCCATCCATCCATCATACCCTAGTCATAGTCATATAACAGGAAGTGCGCCTAGAAACTTGGCGAAAGCTGTGTGGCAGACGCTTATGTTTGCTCCCATCCGGAGAGTGTGTATAAGGGATACTCTGGGGCTCCCCTTTTGAACTCGAATGCTGACTTCATATTTCATAGTGAAAATACATGATTTCCCCCCTCGAGGTTATTAAGCCATGTCCAAAAAAATCAAAATGCCAATAACTTATATTAGAATACACTATCCGGCCGTCTAAATAATTATTTATTATTACCAATTACTAATTATAATTAGTCAAGTGGGATTGGAGAAAGCCATCCGTCCTAGCTGTCCAGCCTCTCACGAGTACTACTAAGTAGGGACAATTTAAAGAAACGCGTAATAAACTTTAAGCAGGAAAATTAATTAAGCTAAAAACAAATATTAATTAATAATCAGATTTCCTATTAAACTGAGTGGAACCAACTTCCGAATGAGAAAAAAAAAATACTGTTAATGAACTTTTTCCCCGACACGAGAAGAAACTTCTCAGTAGCTAATCATAACAGCTAGCTGGAATAATGAATTTGACTTGTTTATCATGATTAACTAGCTGGCTAATAATTAATCGCTGTTTACGAAGTGTGGTTCATTCACGGAAGATTTAGCGAGGAGTTGTATAATTGAGCGGAGGGGTAGTCCGGCCTTTTTTTTATTTTCCAAGCCCCCCACCCCCTTCCGAATATACTGATGGGAAGTGACATGTTCGACTGTATATTGTGTTCTGAAACTCACAAAACGCATGGAACTTCCCTGAAACCACAATTGTACGAATTACTGGTATTTGTATCTGAATGAAAGGGCACTTCATCACAGGTTATGAGTCTTCGGATCAGATTCAGCCAACGTGGAAAACCATCAATACCCAAAACCTTATGGTCCTTAACAATTCAATTTAAATTGAATGAAATCTGTGGAGGTGATGCCTGTTACAGCATATTTATGCCGTGGTCTTTGTTCAAATTCGAATTCTGCGTCAATCCAGAGCTACCTCGACTCTTAACCTGAGGGTTTCATCGGAGATGAACTCATTTTCAGAAGAGTCAACTTCTTCTTTCGAAGGTTTTATAAAATTTATAAAACATTTAACATTTAATGTTAATCATTGGAACTGATAAACCATTATTATTGAATGGTTGTCCGTATGCAGTAAGTAAACAAAGTTTAACTGCAAAGCAAACACATAAGGAACTCAAGCGGTAGAAAATAGATTGGGTTCGGCGCTTTCGTGGTTGAATGTTCTTCAGGTCATCCAGTCCACCTGTCGAATGTCATCGATTCAAATGAAAAATGAGGGCAGATCAACAACCGAGGATTCGACGCGCATTTTACGGATCAATTTAACGTTCGACGTCCTTGTGTGAGCGGTCGCTGAATTGACCACGGTACTTCCGAAGTCAATGAACTTCATTTAACATTTTTACCCGATCCAATGTAAGCGCGTGTCCACACTCATAACCATTTAGCAATCTTCAGCTGTCATCTAAGAGTGGCCTGTCATCCAGTAATTATTTATTGATACTTCACCGAAGGGTGCTAATCACTACGGAGCCATTCAATGATCATGATCATAAGGCCTTTATAATCAGGATCATTATTTTAAATGATTGTAAATGAATAACTGCTAATTTTTGTGGTTTTACGAAACATGAATTACGATTATATATCTGCATTCAACTACAAGAATGCTTTCAACTTACAATATGAAAGAAATAATGAGTGGATCGGCTATGTTGTAGTCGAAAAAAATCTTGCAAATACCTCGGAAACGAGGCCTCTGGCAAAAAAATTGCTAGGAAGCATTTTTGTTCGGAAATGAGTTGTACAACTCGTAGCAGTCGGATTGTGCATAACTTCTAGAAACCCTGTATAACTAAAAATGAGCTAATGTTTGAAAATTGGGAAAGTTACGGAGGAGGCATTGTCTTGGTCAGGGGCAAGGATATGCAATGACCCGCACGACCCCCCGGTCTTGAAGGAGGGGTTGCTTTGTGCGCCGTGCATTATCAACCCCAATCTAATTTGGCTGTAGCACTGGGTGTTGCAATGTTGATAGTTTGTTGTTTCTGACCAAATTCAGTTTTAGTAAAATAAAAAACATGTTTATGTGTATGTGTGTTTAACCTCTTGTCTTACAACTATCAACCTTGCTTTGTCCAATTTTCCACCACTCAAACACCTCTAGAGACCCTAAATTTCCTTTCAAAGAGAATAACGATCACGGTTTGAAACACCGGAGAGTATAATCTTATACCTCATAATTGAATACCTCTTGGGTTTACAAGTCTGATTGAACAAGCTTGACGTATTATCGAATTTAAGTTAAGCCTGCACGAAGACATAAACTCAAAATAAACATAAATTAAACGTAAAATGAGTTTACTGCCTGCTAGATGAAGAAGGTCAGTAGAGCGAAGGTAACCGAGATCACGAGTCCGATACACGACGGCGCCAATATCCCAGCCATAAAAACCGACAACAGTTTCTGCCCACGTTAACCCATTTCTCGAGGTCTTAAATGTCGCTTTGAATCACCAATAAAATAAATTTTATAGCTATCCCCCATTTAGTCTTTTAATTTTGTCAAACAGTCGTAATGTTTCAAGTGTATTTTATGAAAACATTAGATTCAGTTGAGGTTGTCTCTACAGGTACACAGATATTGTTGAATTGTCGCGTATTTAACAAGTGACAATGTACTTAATTTGTTGTCATATAATTTTGATAAGCGTTGGACGTGCCAAATAGCTTCCTTGTATTGATGACATGAATGAATAGATCAATAAAATATAATAAATGATCCTAAAGAATGTAGAATGTAAGCTTGTAAAAACGATTCAACGGACCAGTGGCGACTCCTGTCCAGAAATTGGGGGGTGGACCAAGACCATAAGGGACAACCACGAAGGGAATATGGGACAAAAATGTGCTTTTACCAGCCAAATATAAGCTTCAACTACCAATATGCAAAGAAGATTCATCTTGTCCAATTTCTCGGCTTCAAATCGTGAAACGAACGATTCAATCCTACCTTTAAAAGAAGTTCACTAAGTACTCAGTGGAGTATTTAGTGAACTCACGTTTTATAGCACTTACTGTATTCACCGTGTATTTACATCTAACACAGTATAGTCACTAGGGTTGGGGACAATCAACTGATAATAGGATAAGAGTGTGTTTCGATTATTGGATGCAAGCATTCCAGCGGGTGAGCGGACAACTAGGTGAGCTCCGTGAAATTGGGAGCTCTCTTTGGTTCATTCTTTGGACCCGGATAGAATCAAACGCTGTGTTTTCCGTGAAAGCCCCTCCCATTTAGGAGCAAGGCTGACTAGCAGTCTGACAGGGAGCCCCTAACCCCCTCTCTCCAAACTCACGACTCCACCATCCTCTCACACATCCTGAGGCTCTTTTTAAAGCGGGAATTTAATATTATCATCATCAGGTCGTGGGGTTCCGGGTAAAAGTGACCAAGTAACATTTTTTTCAAAATGAGCTTTTTTTGTCATTCCGGTACTAAGGAATGTTGTCTACTGTGTTTTGTTGATAAGTGCGTTATCTTCAAACTGATGTGCAAGAAATACTTGAAAATAAATTTTACCTACCTGACCCAAAGAGTTTTATGTGACCAAATGGCATTTGAACTCAACCACAAAACACGAGATGGGTTATAAATGTACTCTCGCTGGTGCATGTAAATGTTATCAATTGCCATTTGATCACTTTTACTTTGTAAGATTTGTAAGATTGCATAGTGGGCAGGTGAAAATGACCAATTACATTGATAGGTAATGGATAACCTTTTCTAACAGAAATAGGTATATCATTGTTATTAGATGCTTGGCAACACGATAAATTAACGAAAAAACTATTCAATTCCTCAATTTCATGTAACTATGCGACTTATTTTCGAAGAATTGAATTGACCAAATGAGTAAAGCTTGAAACTCCAGGCAGGTAAAAATGATCAAATAGAGTTTTCCGAATAAAAAGCTCTTATTTAATCTGAAGTGAATTTTGAAGCACGATATGAGAGGAGGGCACTAGCTAACTACCTACAGGATAAAGAAAAATCGAAACATAGTCGGATGAGACATCACACAGCCAGTGTTCGTAAGAAGAAAATAGGTGAAACTTCAGATCGCTCCCCTGTAAAATTTTGCAAATGTTACTTGGTCACTTTTACTCGGAACCCCACGAGGTACCTTTTTCATTTTGGCAGGGGGGTGCAGATGGGCCTGTGCTCCTGTCAGTAACCGCCCGTGCAAGGGACTAACTTACCACAGGGACATGTAGAGGCCTTCAAAGTGTGATTCAACTTGTATTGCAGTTTTCCAGGCTGATTACATAGCGAACACCTAATTACACGATCGAGTTGGAATCCATATGAGATGACTTTGACTTCAAGTTTTCGCAAGACTGAAAATTATGCTTGACAGATCGTACGTTTGAGCAAAGCAATATTGATCTTCGAGCGATGAAATTTATAGGGGACCATCTTCAGTAGTACTTTCCCACATTTCCTTATCGTTTCAGTTAAATTGAATGCAATATCCGCCAATTAGGCTCATTACAACGTTACTAGACCTCAAATGTGATTTTTGACGGAAGTTTCATCAACTTTCGATCAGGAGTTTTGTAGAAAAGCTCCGGAAGGCGGACATCGTGAGGCGGACGGACGGATCTTGTTATTATTCGATAACTTTTTGAAATCTACCTGTCTTTAAACGTAAACGAATGACGTTGGGGGTACAGGTTAACAATTGTTTTTCCCTGGTCGATTATAAAGGTTCATTATTGAAATTAATACACCAAAAGGTTGCCATTTCCCAAAGGTGGGACCCCTAAAAGCAGGTAGCAAGTCCCCGAATCGAATTGGCTCCTCTCCATAACGTGATGATTTTACCCGAACTGAATGAAAACTGAAGAAGTGATGGTTTGATTCATAATCGATTCAAGCAATTATACAACCAACAACAGCACCGCTCACGTCTACGTGCCTCATCCAGCTCGGTACACACCACACGCAGTTCACAGAGACCGAAGTGGGACGATATTCGTAGCTAAGTCTCAAGTATTCCCAGTGAGAAAGATATTTTCGATTGGCGGTTGTTTCCCACGACCGAACATTTAGAGACTGATTAATTTCCAGGCGTATTGTGAGATGCTTTCTCTTCTGTCAACTCTCCGATAGGAAATGGAAACGTCACGACGGAGCCCTTCGACGGATGGGAAATCGATTTGTATTTAATCCGGGTGCTGATTGATCCCGATTTGTTCTTGTCCGACTGTCATCGCATTTCCTTATTATTCCGCTGTTGCCGGAGTTCTGATAATACTTTGAGCAGTGGAAACCGAGTACAACTTCGTTGAAGTGGTACATGCAAAACGTAATAACATTTCCGCTCCTCATCAAAAGTTACGTTTTGCACACAGTCTCATGAATTAGTTAGTGCTATCGCTCTTAATTTCGGTCACTCAAAAGCAGCAGAACCGAACTCAACAAAACGTTATTTTTCACACTTTTGAGTTGAAGTTAGTCAGCTTTTGACTAGGATAATCACTGTAAACCCTAAAATCGGCACTTGCTTCGAGTTGATAGTCGTTATATTACCTATAGGCAAGTCACGATTTCGGTGATGGAAAAATTGAAATAATTAATCATGGATTTGTAGAAAATGGCCAACTGTTGGATGCCTTTTTCTACTAATTGTTTGCGTAAAATCGACTGGGATGCGTTTCAGATCCGTAGAAATTCACCCAAAGCAAACAACAGAAATTGTTGAACCTGAAAGTGAACCCCCGAACCTCACAATGACACCATCACATGTTATTAAACCAAATAATAAATTCATGTAATAAAATCGGGACCGTTTCCATCCTCCGATTCGCTGTCCACGATTGTATGTAGGATAATGACCGATTCAATTCGGTAGTGGGCTCTTCGTTACTTTCGCTGTCTGCCAAAATTGTTGCATGCAATAATGCTTTAATGCTGTATTGCTGTATTTCTCGCAATTGCTGTTGGCGAAGGTTGCTATGACATTCATTCCGACTTCTGGGAGGTCACTGGTATACAGGACGTATAGGAGCGGACCAACCATAGGGGAATGAGGGGTAATTCCACCAGAAACGTGGGAATGAGCGCCGATCCTAGAGAAATGTCCCGCCAACTAGGTTCTAGCGTTACCCTACCTGCGAAGTTAGCCTTCTTGACGTGAGTGCAGTGAGTATTTTTCCAAATCGTTCGATGCTATATCTTGTGCATCGGAAATAAGCAATGTAAGTCCCATTTTCAACTCTTTTTTAGATTAGTTTTCACGTATATACGCAGAATTTCATCATCTTTCTGAAGCACTAACCAAATTTAAGTTTTGATTGTAAATGAAGTCAGCGTGAATGAATTACGAAAAACGTAAACATTGGGGTAATGCCGCCCATCGTATCGGGGGAATGCCGTGCATTTCTGAAACGTCAAAAAAAGATGGAAAAGAACAACAAATAACCAAAAAAGCGCCAAATTCAGCTGGATTTTGATCAACTCACTACAAGTAGCAGAGATGGGGTTCAGAAGAAGAAGAAGCAAGGTGGAAATCATGAAAAAAATTGAAAGACCTCAAAAAAAGAAAGAGAAGCGCAAGAGAACCAGATGTGAGAGCAGTGACAGTGATGACTGGGGAGATATCTCTGAGGGAGACCTTGTTATAGACACAGACGAAGATGTTGAAGAATTCTTGACTTCGTCTTTTGTGGACAGCTTGTGCACAATTTGCCAAGAAGCCGATAAAAATTCGCCAAACTGGAATTACGAGCACTGTCATCATAGCAGCCACTACATGTGCTCCATGGGACGACCTGATCACGGACTATGTGATGTATGCAAGGCTATTTTATAATTTTGTAAAGAAAGAAAAGCTAAATATTAGTGTGGGTTCAAAAAAGTTCTATATACAAGACTGTAGTTTACCTATTTCTAAGTCATCGTTCATTTTAACTATAGTTTATTGACTGTTTTCATGGTTTTTATTATTATAAATACATTTAATCTTCTAACTTTGGCAAAAATGGGTTGAATGACGGTTGAGAGGGGAACATAATTCAGTTCTCGGGGTTGGGCGTCGTTACCCCATAGTGCGGGCGGCATTACCCCACAGTGTGGGAAATGCCGCCCAAAGCACTTTATTAACATTCACGGCTGTTTTTCCTTTTAAAATCCTTTTATGTAAGGGAAATGCTCAGATATCGAAAATAGAATAAAATCCAGAGCCATTCATGCAAGAAAAACATTTTTATGACGTTCTGTCCCTTAACTGTATGGTTCCAAAGTTAAGTGCACGGTATTACCCCTTGTTCCCCTACTCCCTTCTCGGAATCCTGCATTAATCAGTTTTGGCTCTGAGAAGGCATCCTCTTGGTTTATTTTGAAGGAGTGATTGGTGAGGTAAGACCGGAGCAGCACAGCATACTATTGGAAGATTTTTGCACAGTTCTTCATACCAAATCTTGTGAAACGCCTGAGGAACATCAACGAATTAAAAATTCAAGTTCATAATGTTGGTACTGTTTTCCACAAACCAGTAGGGCATAATACTTCGTAATAGTCTTAATCAATAAATCACTTTAAAAAATATATTTTAAAAACATGGCTACATCCCGTTTGCAGATTATTAATGGCACCATTATTTTTGTTTTCAGAGTGGAGTGGGATATCTTCAGGCTCAGTTTGTTGACAGACCCTTTCATGAATGTGAAGATGATGGGATTTGGAAATTGTGAGTAGCTGGATATTTCCATGAAAGGTCTATGGAGAATTCATGTCACTGGGAGCTCATACATAATATTTTGTTCTTGAAGAGCTTGAGACTTGTTCAGCCTTTTTGGTTTGCATGTGAAGGCGTACTGAATCAAAGTTTCAATGATCAGAAAATATTCACAGTTTATAGAATTAATAGCTCAACGGCTACACTACAGAAAATATTCATACCCTGTCACACGTAGCAATTTTCATTTCATTTTCAAGAAGTCAATAAAAATAGTAATCTATAAAATTTTTTGTAGAAAAAAAAGTGTTTTTTGTCATTTTTTCATGCAAATTTATGCACCTATCCTGCCAGAGCTTACTAGTTTATAGTTGATAATATTTTTCTATACATTGGGCTATATTTGGATTTTAAATTCAACTGTTTTTGGTTAATACTTCGAGACCACTTTGAGCACTTTAGAGTGCTCATGAAATACTGTTCAACAATTTTTATTTTTCCTCTCGAAATGCCAAAAGTTTTGTCAAAAGAACAGCTTATTATCCTGGCTCAAAGGTCTCATGTGAAGGGAATTTTTCAAGGTGTCATTGACTGTATAATATTGCTAATGGATTTGTATGCAAATGAGGTGAAAGGCTCAACTGTAGCTTAGGATAGTTCGGTCATTCCAAGGTATGGAGCGGTAATTTTAGTTGACTTCAGAACAAAGAGAGTGAAAACAATTAGTGTTATTTACATTAACATACTTTCCTGGATTCGACCCCTAACTATCATTGTCATAAGGTTGGGAGATACTCGTGGGTTGATGATTATGGCTAGGAGAAACCACTGCTGAAAACCTGTTCTACGAAGCATAGTAACGGTGCTCGAAACTTGCTAGGGGATTTGGTATGGGAGGGAGTTTGGGGGCACCAGAAGGGTATCACTGACGGTCCTTTAGTTTTTCAACAGTGTCGGCAATGATGAAGGCAGCTGAGGAGGAAAAAAAAAGAAAATACCTTCAAGCCTATGAGGAATGCCATGCATCCTTTACTATCCTAATTTGTACCTCAAATATACTCCTTCATGAAGTAGATACAAGCCGGAGGGGTACTTGGGATCATTCTGATGGAATGTGTATCCATGAAACAAGGAGGAAGTGGACAATAGCTGTTGAAATGTTTGCGGTTGGGGAAGGCTGTGTTTCTCCGAAGGTAACTGCTGGTTAAATCGATTGTGGTTGTCTGGATGATGGGGATCCACAAAATGTCTCCAAGAAATTCCGAAATACTGTTATTATCATCAGGGTCCGCGGGAGGGGTCGTCGTCAGGCGGGGAACTCCCTGCACCGAAACAGTGGTTTATTGTGCGGATCGCTCCCCTGTTTCCAACCTATAAGTTCTGAAGTCAATCAACAGCCTCCAACAGACTGAGATCGTCTACTGATGCTATCTCCTCCGGGTCGAGAGTCAGGTTTATGAGTCGTTATGAATCGTCTTGCTTCGTGTGCAAGACATTCAAAGAGAGCAGATGCTGCCTCTTCCTCCTCTCTGCACAATCTGCCCATAGGATCACCGGTGTAGACTCAAATCCTGTCCCAGGAGTCACCCATGCCCTCTCACCAGGAGTCTCACTCTCCTCCTAGAGAGCTTAGGGAAAATCCATAATTACTGCCAAATTTCAAGTAATTACAATAAAAAATTACCATATTGCACACAACAGAATGGAGAACTCAGTATTTTACGAAGTATTGTTTTGAGTAATTTTGTCAGAAGTAATTTCCTTTTCTCAAACGCACAAGTTTTCAAAACGAATATCAACAACATTTGTATTATCGAAGATCTACCTGTGTGGTTCATAAACCCTGGTACCAACACGCAAGTTCACCAGCTATCGTACAACAAGCTTCAGTTGTGATTGGACTTTGCCCTCGCTTTTGGAAATAATCAAAATGAACAAATAATCTTGAGCCTGGCATCAACAAACCCCGGGCTGCCGGATGTAGATCGCCGACGAAAAATGAGGGTCTCCTCTCGAACGAGTTTTCTTATCCATCTTGATGACAGTTCGTGCTCAAGGGCCGGCAAAACAGAATTACCTTCCGTCATTCAAATCCCAGCGAGAAAATCGGAATATTCCTGCTAGCAGTGGAGATTAAAAGTTGAATTCCCTCGCTATTTTTATTTATATATTTAAAAAATAAGGCTTCCGACAATTAAAAAAAGTTAAAAAACTAATAAACTTATCAATTTCAGGATTATCAATCAAAAGATGGTCTATGTTGATTACACGTAGTCTAAATTATCATATATTATCTATCATCATCATCATTATCATACATTATCTAAATTCCATCCTTCCAGGAATTGTATGCGTATTCAAAATGACATACAAAGAGCGTCCATAAAATTAATATTCAAGTTCCTCAGGAAAAGCTAGTGGATGAACATAAACTGATAGGCTGGTGAGCATATTCGATTCATTGAAGGGATGTGCGTATTGTCAGTGCCGTTAGTGTTATTTCAAAAGTTTTCAATGTTCTGATTTTTTAATATTTCAGACTCGAAACAACAGTAAACCATGGTTTTAGTAATTATGGAGTTTTAGGGGAAAATAACTATAATGTGTACGCATGAGATGAAGTCCCTTCATTTATTTGCAACCGCGGCCGAGCGAAAGAGTTGTGCAGAATCGAATGAGCACGTAGGTCGCCCTTAGTGTACATATAGAGACCGCCGTTTCTCGCTTATTCATCTTGACATTCCCTCAGATGCCAGAGTCGCTTTCCAAAGGGGAAAGAACATTCCTTTCTCGGTTAAGAGAAGAAAAAGGAAGTTTACGACGGCTTTCCGGGCCCTTCAAAGGCGTCCGATCTCATTAAAACATGAAGAGCTGCGGCGATCTGGAGCCCAACCCACTACCTCACCCCCATATCTCCTCCCCCTCTCGTCTTAATCAGGGGAATTACATAGCTCAAGTCTATCGATTGCACATAAACTTGTTTACCCCGAGACTCAGCTTCCAAGCGGGTCGCAAGGCCTCTTTCCTGCACTTGTTGGATTCCGATGGCCGCCAAAGTGTGAAAAAAGATTGCCAATCGTTGCCAAACACTTCGGTTTATAAGTTGGTAGAACGTTTCCTGTTACGTTCATTGAAAATAAAGTAAGTAAAGTAAATAACCATTTCAGTTGAGGATTTACGTTCCATATCCCCGGCATGGAGGACTTTAACTGCTGTCCTACAATTGGAATTCAGTCCAATGTTTTGCACATATTCATTGTTTACTCACAGCCTCGTCCCCACGTCCGCTACAGCGGAGAGGGGTTGGTCGTACAGAAGTGTGAGATGTATTTGAGCAGTGGGAGCTTACATCACATGTTTAAATATGAGGTAATCATGACATTGTGCTTGATCACATCATCGATATGATTCTCCATATATCAAGGACTAAAGGCCTGCAGATGAAGGTGTGGTTGTCCGTGGAAACATGCCCCGTCACATTTTATCCCGTGAAACCATGCAATAAGGTTAATTTCTTCATATCTTGAACTAAGAATCTTTTAGAATTATTTAAATCATTTCAATGATCTGTACGTTACAATACACCTCGCCAATACAAGGTAGTTATGTGCCCACACCCAACTTGTCAGACGGTTTTTTTTTTACTTTGACTAAGAGAAAAAAAAACTTGTCATCTCCTAAAGTGAAAACAACGTTGGAAACTTGACTAAGGAAAAACTGAATACGAGGTAAATCAGTCGAGCTCTAACTGGTCAGGCACTGTGAGGGGTTGGATTATCACTACATGCTAACTAAATTATGGCCATTTTCGTAAGTCTACATAGAATTTGTAGTGATAGGGAAGAATTGGAAGGATGTTTATCGGGAATAGTTGAAAGGAGACATCCAACCAAAATTTGTTGCGGACAAGAGATCTTTTCTAAGATAAGATGAGGATAAGAAACTCTATTACTACTCAGACAAAAGTTTTTGCTTGTAAAGCTTCTAAAGTTGGTCCGTACCCTCTTTTATGTTCAACCAGTTCCCGCTCATGAACCAATTCATGGTGTTTGAATACTCTGCATGGATAGGGGTCTGCTCCAGGAGACAAAAATCTCGCAGGTCAAATATAGGAAAAACAAAAACCAGACCAGATCGGTAATTTCTCCACCTCCATAATATTGCTGGACTAGTCACAACCAAATCACTGATATATAATCTCTAATTTCACCCTCTTCACGCTGAGAGTCACCCATGAGGTGCAGGTTGTAATATATGAAGTAATTTAGGTAAATTAACAAGGGTGATTTAATGATACGTAAAAGTTTTCGGGATTTATGTTGATATTAATATCACCTCATCAAGCCCGGAGCACTCCCCCCTTCACTTCAACTGTATGAAAAACAACACGACCGTCAAGTGCAAAAGGACAAACAATACTCACCCACCCCGAAGGTCTCGAAGGGGCTCTTGAGGGCCCCACTATTAAGATTGAAAATGGTTCTTAGGTCGGTACTTTTTAGGGTTTTCTCGAGCGTCCATAGACGACACCGAAAGTGTTTGCCATCAGAGCTGTAATTAATCCAGTCCTACATTGGTCCCACGTAAATTAAATTGCCACGTTAGATTAAATACAGTTAGGGCATTTAATGATAAAAATGATTGATAAAAAGGCTGATTATCAGAGTTGTCCGCCGACATATATACCCATACCATACCACTATACCAACTAAACTTTTTGGTTCTAATATAGGCTAGTAGAGTGTGTTAGCTCCCAGAAACGTGATCAACTCAGTTACCAAACTATCTAATTCCAATATTTGCTCCCGGAGTTAATTGACGTCGGCACTACTAACCCCTGCACCTGATATCTGATGCGTAACAGTTATGTTAGGTGTCATGCATACGAGTGGGAGGGTTCAGTGCACGCAGAGACAGTGATCTCATATATAAAATATTGGCAGAAAATGAATGGACAAGTAGTACTCACCATTGGGCACGAGAAGTTGAGGAGGCGCGTGCAGTTTTCCACGCTGATAGTCGTCCCGTTCCGTCGAGTCGTCACGTGTATCTGGGGGCAGAAGCCCGAGGTTTTCGTGAGGCACCACTCGCCGCAGGAGGCCCAGTCGCAGTTCTTGGCCATCACCGTGTTGACGGCCTGGCACATGACGGGCTTGGACTCCATGCCGTACGTGAAAGCTCTGCGAAACAGACATTCAAGGCACAATCACATTTACACTTTTATTCAGAGGATTTTAGAAAACCCGGCCTACTCCGAATGTGTAATCCGCTCCACATGGTATAGTACATATGTATGCGTGGATATGACCTAAAATTACCCAGAAGAGTAGAAAAAAATCCGAAATTTCCCACAAAGGTTCCGTTGGTCGTTCCTTGATCCAAACATCTCGCCAGCCCGATTACTCTACACATGTCGTGAAAAGTGGGGGTAAAAATAAGTTTTCTTCGTTGTAGGTTACAGAAACATGCGGGGTTCGGTTTATGTGTTATTTAGGACGTAGAATGGATTTAAGTGGGTCCTAAATCGATCCAATAGCAACTCAGCTGCAATTGCCGTAAAATGTGGTCAGCTCGGAAAAAAGGGTGTCACCTTGTAACTAGGCGAAGAAATATCATCTATACTCATAATCCCCCATATGGGGTTTCATTTCAAACTAGTTGTCGTGCTGGATTTCACGGTTTTGCCAGCTACTATGCGACGACTTATGCACCAAACTGAATGAGTGTTGTGATCGTTCAGTGGTCATCACCCTAAATAAAAACAGGGAAACAGTACAGACTTTTTTTCTTTTTTTTTTTGGAGCTTTGCGGAATTTTTGAAAAAAAAAGCCAAATAAATAGTGAAAACTCAGGGAGGAGATAAGTATCAGCAAACTTTTTCGGCAAGAATGACGATGTTGAGGGAATTGGAACGAAACGCGTGAAGATAAGGGCAACGAAAAATACTGAGGGTCAGGAAGTGCATGAGATATTAAGCGAATTTTGTACCCACTCTTTTTGAGTTTAGCACCAACGTTGAAGTACATTAGACTGTTTTCCTCTAATTCCTGAATTCTACATCTCATCTCCAAACTAGAAATATTATCAAATTGATAAAAACATTAACTTGGATTTGTTGGGTTCTTGCCGGGCTTGAACCCCTAAAAACGGATAAACCCCCCTAATAAGTACATTATTCGACTATACTATCTTATATCTCAGTTGTTTGGGGTGCCGAATTCAAATCCCTCTCTTTTGGATTATATATTTCTGCTTAAATATCCGGACGATCGTTCCGAGTATATACAGCAATCGTTAGCAAGATTAGCCGAATTTCGATTATACATCCTCAATAAAAAGTGTAGTGTGGGTTTTGTATGACATCCTGGAGTAAAAAATGAATTATTAACTGTCGCAAATTAGCCGCAAAAAACAAGCAAAGAAAGAAACCTAGCCGATGAGAAGACTGAAAACTATCATATTTACATTAGACCTGTCTAACAAATGAACTTGTTTCAGTTCTCCTGGCAGGATTGGACAGGAGCATTTGGTCATAAAAGATACCTAAAACTAAACAAAACAAATACATTTTCAGGATAACGAACAAACCAACCGATTTTTGCCAACAAAATCATCAAGTCAACATATTGTAGTTTTAAATATTTTTATTCAAAAATAAAAGCTTAGACCGACTGTAAAAATTAGTCAAAATCATTATTTTTTCCTTAAGACGTATAGAAACTTCAAATACATAGAAAGAATTTTTGGTTTTGGTTGGTTTTCAACGAAAAGTGCTCCATTGTTCTACAATGGGGCATATACATTTTTTTGGTCATAAAACAAGAATCTCAATACATTATATTATGTTATGACAACAACCAAGAATCTCAATACATTATAGTATGTATGACAATTTGTTATATTATTTCGATGAATAAGTCCCGTTTTATCCGTCAGGAGCTTAAAGTAATTCGGAGTTTTAAATTGGCGCTTACGGCCTATGACGTAATAAGCCGCAGTGGCAACCTCTCTACAGATTTCTAAAACCCCTGGGCTACCCTGGGAATAATCCGTTGGTAACCACACCAAACGTTTAAAGGAACTCGTTTGTTCTCTTCACTGTTGGAATGGCTGTCAACAGTCAACACAATTAAAAAACCCTCTAATAGGATATTATCTGAACATAATGGTTAGGAAAAGTAAACATATCAGCCATTTGAATGGCAGAATACTTAGGTTTGACAGTAGCAAACATGGTGACGATAATACTTGAAGTTTTCGTTCAAGAGCCTATTACTGAAAGGTAGATAATTTTCAAACGCATCCCAGTTTTCTGTAGAGAATTAAAACTCCTTTAAAGTTGATAAAAACTGGTAGGTATTTCATGTTTCTGAAAGACATTTTACTGAAAAGTATGTATTTTCTACGATACTCATATACCAGATTCCTTTGACATAAGTTTTCGGAAAATCGGTGTTTTGTATCACTACTTCGAATCAACCATCAAGTTGAAAATGTTTAAAGCAACATGCGCTGTAGCGAGATAAACTGAAGTGATTCAAACCGTATATACCATCAACTCACCTGTAAGAAGGCATGTAGACTGCTACGGCTAAATAGACGAGCGATACGCAAGATATAACTATGGTGAATTGACAGAGACAAATACCACCGCAGATCCTCTTGTCTTGCACTGGTACAACCGGCTCTTTGATTTCCTTCTTTTTTCCCATCACCTGATTGTTCCCTGAAACACGAAACACCGGATTAAATGAACGACTGCGACCACCAGAACCACTAAGTCAATGTTATTGAGATACCTTAAATTAACGAAGAAAATGTAGGTTAATCTAATATTATAACCTCTAAATATTTTCATCTGACAAAATTCAAGCTTTTCGGGAAACGAAACAACCCTCTACGTCCACCGGAATAAGTTATTTCTTTCATAATAAAACGCTGAAAATTCTTTCACTGGGGTTTATTATTCAATTTTCCTGCGTTCATGATTTTAATTTCTACTAAGCTTTGGAGTGTCCCTGTTTCACAGGTGATAGAGCGATTATTGAATTTCAGGAGATATGCATAGAGCACGTAAATCTGTTCTCAACCAAAATACCTATTTGGATTGATCAGTTGATCATATTTGTGTGCCTCCTGAAATTCAATAATCGCTCTATCACCTGGAAACACGCCACACCACAGCTTAGTAGAAATTCAAACCATGAACGCAAGCCAATTGAATGATAAACCCCAGTGAAAGAATTTGCAGCGTTTTTTAATGGTTATCAGAATGCTTCAACCCGTGTATAGGCTACAAAGCCTTTTAGGAGTTCACTCCAGTGTCCACGTTCTCTACATCACTAGCTTACTGCAATCAAAACAAAAACAATAATAAACCAAAATAACGCGAATGTTGGCACCATGAATATGGCCATACATCGGGAATGGTTTGAGCTACGGACCTGGGGAAGTGCTCATTCGATTCCTCATGGAAAGTTCTTCAAAAAAAGTCCAAATTTAGGCCGCCTTGACTTTTTTGAGGTTTTAGGGATTTTACAAAACTTTGACACCCCTTAAAGGGCACTTTAAATTATGTGAGAGAGCTGGCTAAAGAATTGGGGCGTTGTCGGACCAATGTTGATTTTTCCAAAAAACTTCAGATTTTTTGCTCAGCCGTTTGGGAAATTTCGCACGTTTTTTTGCGTCAAGCATTTTTGGGGATTGCAGAGATGAAAAGGGCGAGATGAAAAACAGATTTCAATGGTTTTTACAAAACGTAAACCGCGCGGCAATGCAATCTTTAATGTATTTCATTTTCATTTAAATAGATACAACAATTAGCTAACGCTGGTCTTGATCTCAACGGTGTCATAAAATAGCTATTGTCTTAAAAAAACTCAGGGAGTTATGACAGTTTTAGTGACAGAAGATCGACACGTATTAATCGCGAATTGAGAGATTTAAAAAAATATTGCTAGAAATTTTCGTCGGAAATGAGTTGTAAATAAAACAAGGACAAGGATTGAGCAAAACTCCTGAAATTCAGGGGATAAAATAAAATACTGCATCCTTATAGAATAGGTTAGGCCTATACATTCGTGGGTAAACGTCCCTAATAATCTTTTTCGTATAAATAAACACTTGAAAAAATACCTGTCCCAATTATATGGATAGTCTCTCTTTTCTATTCTTGAAACTAGTATTGACTATCCAAAGGCCCCTTTACCTCGAAACATTGGCCCTTAAAAAATTAATATTGACCCCCGCCCTGCCGGTTCCGGCGAAATATGCTATCTATTTCGAGCCTGCGGTTTACCTTCGTCAGTCGAGTGTGTTGTCGTTCGCAAGGTACGCCTGGTCTTTCTTTTGTGCAATAGTCATAAGGTGGGCAAAAGATGAACTTACGATTGTTGACTGGTTTAATTTTGAGATGGGTGATAGAGAAGTTAAAGTGCATATCGAAGAATCGCTATTTCAAGAGACAATAAAGTACAAACGTAGCCAACTGTTAATCAGCGATTGTCGAGGTGTCCTATTACCCCAAGAGGATGATTCTTCCGGTAACTGACTAGAACAGCCGTCGGCTCGCAACTATGGCACTATGGCAGTGCCAGGGGTTTTGGGTTTATGGTACTGCCATGATGGGTTCCCGAAGAAGGAGCTTTTCATGGTCGACAAGAGAGATCGGGTACTTTCTTCCCCGTAACCGAACATGGAGTACAACCTGATACCACAATTCTCTCTTGAATAGCGAGATCGTACAGCATCCTGATCTCGCAAGGATTCGTGAATAGAACAGTTAATCTCCTACCCACATTGCATCTACCCTCGCATTGGAACACAAACCCAGACTGTAGAAGGCCTGTGGAGAATTGTAAAGAATCGGTATGGCATAAAACAGAATCAGAGCAAGCCCTGTATTGGTGAGGGAACTCATGGAAGAATGGTGGCTCTCGATAATCCCTGCCGACCATTTCAATGTGTCTTTTAATGTCATGAGGACCACCTCATTGATGACTACAGAATTTTGCATTTTAAATCGACCAGAATTTGGCAACGGTATTGTATCCTTGGTAGACCACATACTTAGCCAGTCCCCCCCCCCCCCCCCATCACCAGCTGATTTTGGAAAGCCCAGGGAATGTGAAGGATATGGATAGTTCCCTCTTCTAGAATCTTGAACTACCTGGTTATAAACCAGATGTCCTTTAACTTCAGGAATAGACTGTGGCTGTAATCACTACTGCCACTTCCATGGCCACCTTACATAACTCACAAAAAATCGTAGGAAACGGAGACTTACGGGGATTAACAGAGCCTTGGACAGATAGTCACGAAATCAAAAGGATGGAATACGATCTAGGAGTAAATTGGGTGGAACTTTCGAATTCAAATCATTTTTTTTCACCTCTCGAGTACAGAAGAAACATAAACACCAAAATAAGGCTAAATTTCGTTTACATTATGAACACATTACATTAATTGATCGAACTCCACTAATTTAGTCATTTAAACGTACCTCACTCCTGGATTTTATCGTAAAACCCAGATAACCGCACGACCCGTTTATTCCGTAGATAATCTCAACTTCTCGGATAGAACTGGAAAAACTCGGGGGATGGGATAATAAGGGCCGTTTCACTGAAATAGACCGGATAAAACTGGACAGAAGAACCTCCGCCGGTCGTCACGCACTATGAATTATTAATTCGGCGAATGTGGATCACGCTTATGTACTCATTTTGTCTTTGGGTGCATCGCACTTCTCTTTCACTTTCTTGTAGCCCTACACAGAGGTTGTTGATACAGAAGATATATGTAGTAACTATGATGAATAGTTTTAAAAAAGCAAAGAATCTCGAGGAATTCGTTTTCAAGGGAACGTATGTAAGTAGTTAAGAACAATAAGGGGAAGTTTCGTATGGCACATGGTTTCCTCGTACCCCTAAATATGAATACATTATTGTAATTTTTAAACTTACCTTGAAACATATCTAAAAGTTAACTAATCATAGAAATTGCGTCGAAATCGATAACAGTTGGTATAAAAGGAGGCACGCAAATTACAAAGTTTGGTTTGCATATGACAGTGATTTGTGGTTTTGGTTTATTATTCAATAATAAACCATTGTAATCGCTCTTGAAAAAAAAAAAAAAAAAAAAAAAAAAAATCTCCCCCCCCTGAAAATTTCATGGCCGTACCATGAAACCACCATTTTTCCTAAACGGCAGGAGCAAAATATGAAATTTTCAGGAAAAATCCATGTTGGTCCGGCGACGCCACAATTCTTGAGCCAGCTCTCTCACTTAATTTTAAGTGCCCTTTAAGGGTTGTCAAAGTTTTGTAAAATCCCTAAAAACCTCAAAAAAAAGTCAAGGCGGCCTAAATTTGTACTCTTTTTGAAGAACACTCCACGAGGAATCGAATGAGACCCTCCCCAGGTCCGTAGGTCAAACTATTCCCGATCTACGGCCCGATTTATGGTACCAACATTCGCGTTATTTTGGTTTATTATTGTTTTTGTGTTGATATCAGTAACCTAGTGACATAGTGATGTAGTGATGTAGTAATTTTGATACTGGAGTGAACTCCTAAAAGGCTTTCTAGCCGATACACGGGTTGAAGCATTCTGATAACCATAAAAAAATCGCTGAAATTCTTTTTACTGGGGTTTATTATTCAATTGGCTTGCGTTCATGATTTGAATTTCTACTAAGCTTTGGAGTGTGCATGTTTCACAGGTGATAGAGCGATTATTGAATTTCAGGAGGCACACAAATATGATCAACTGATCAATCCAAATAGGTATTTTGGTTGAGAACAGATTTACGTGCTCTATGCATATCTCCTGAAATTCAATAATCGCTCTATCACCTGTGAAACACGCACACTCCTAAGCTTAGTAGAAATTCTAATCATGAACGCAAGCCAATTGAATAATGAACCCCAGTGAAAGAATTTGCAGCGTTTTTTATAAGCTTCTTGTTAGGGGGGGTAAGTCCAGAATACATTAAGTAATAATTCATTTTCTGAAATGGAGGAATTTCTCCACCTCCGTTTGCGGGGGATTGTGAAAAACCATATCCCAGACGTGCCGTGAGTTTTATTTGTCACTTGTAGCGGTCAGCTCCCAGGGAGTCTCCAGACACCTTGTGACTTTGAATTTTCATAGCATTAGATGGAACGGACAAGATCAGTATGACAACACATCTGCGTATATGTGTTCCACGGAGTAACAGATTCAACTCGGCTATTTTACAGATTGTGAGGTGCCCCCCTGCGCCCTCCTTATTTCGTTATCCTGTCACTTCCACTAGCAGTATTGCCAATTTGCTGAAATTCCTGTGTATCTAACGGATTCCTACTTCAACCCCCGTTCTTCCAGTTTAGGCTTCAAATCTGCCGGGATTTGAACTTGTCGATGAAAGACTAAACTTTAAGCGCAATGGCGTTCATCAACCCTTCATTTCATAGGCAGACGTTGTTGATTTACCAGGTAACCAAGAAAAAATAGGTGCACCTACGCTTCTTAAGCAAAATTGTATTTTTTAATTAGCAATTTCCTAATGTAGTCACGGACTGAGTTGTTCCAACTTGCAGGATATTGAGGCGGGAGGAATGGGAGGCAAATGCGATGCGTGCAGGTCCCCCAAACCTCAGCATCACGGTCCGCCACTGGGCTTTTCAGGTTATTTCCCTACTATCCAACGACTTTGAGCGAGGTCTAACGAATAGGCTTTGATAAAATGACGCTGTGTTTATGTCACTATTGGCGCACAAGCAGTCACAACTAGAATTCACGTTCTTTTCGAATTGGTCTTGTACATATTTAAACATTCTTGTTTGCTTCAGGACAAGACCGACTCGAATACTGCAAGCAGAGCTTTTCGTTCACCGCAGTCTCACTGATCAACCATTTCTCTTCCGAACTAAAACCAAACAGATGTGTTTTGTCCAAAAGTGAAAGCTAGTGGAAACTTCCAATGAAAAAATGTTAATTTGCTAAAGAACAAAATTAGTGTGTTTGACCCGTCACTGTTGTAAAACAAACCTTCTCAAAGTAAGAGGTACATTCCAACTTTCGTTTACATAAATTTACAATTGTTCTGAATTAAATTAGTCTTTGCGCTTCGAACTTATAAAGGTTGCATTTCAGAGTGTGACTGTAATTTTCCAAATAATAAACTTCGCTCAAGGAGAAAAGATTCGGACGGCAAAAAAATAAATTGTTATCATTTGATTCTCAGATCTGCTATTTCAGAGAACACTAAAGATGTATTTGTCTTGATAGATTACTAGACTAGTTTGATCTGTGTGTTTTCCAAGTTATGCCACTAAGTGCACTGGCATTAATCTATCTTCATTGGCAAGCTGTAATAACAACGCTGCGATTGAGTGAGTAATTTACTGATGATATACGTGAGTATAATTGCAGCCCACTGGCCGGTAATCATTAGAAAATACAACCTACCACTTCCATCGAAGAGTCTTTTCAATCAAATTACAATACTCTCTTTTAACTCGACAGGTGTTGAGAAAGTAGAGGAGGATTTGATTCGCGTCAAGTTTCTGGCTCGGGTCAGTGCACTCTGAAAAAATGAAGTTCGAACCCATCGACGGCGCCGGATCTCCCCTGAGCGAGGAGAGTAGTCCCCAGACGGATATGGTTTGTTGTTTGTGGTGAAAGAGGGTTGTAGAGATGGGTTGCTAGGGGAGGAGAAGTAGATTCAGGGAGGAGATACATTTATAGAGGGGCGCAGGGGGGAAGGATATAGAATTATAAATACGATCGGAGAAAGGGGAGGAAAAAACTAGGCTCATCAGAAAAATATATTCTATAACTCCTAACCAAATATACTCTCTACAACCCTTCAAGAAGACAGAGATAAGCGATTCAAGAATATCTATACGAATTCCATAGAGTCTCATCAATTTCCCGATAATTTATGAGCAGAATGTTGTTTAATCGGTTTTAAAACGATTTCCTGTCAACATCCCCAGAAACAAGAATCGCCTCGAACTGATTACATATTTATTGGAAATTGAGGATGCGCTTAGTGGGTCCAACGTTGAAGATAGTTGCTTCGTTGAATAACAAAGATTCAAACTTTCTTAAGGTCTTTCATTACAACCATAGCACCTATTTCGAACTGATTCAATACGATCAAAGAATAATGTTGTATAATGACTAGACGCACGGAACACACTTCATAACTAAGAAACATACAGAGCTTTTCGAAAAAATGTAGGCTATGTCCCCAAAACTAAAGGGTTATAAACATTAAATCGATTTTTAGAGTTAAGCCAACACTAACAGATCAATATAAGAATGTACACTGGAGAAAATAGTGGTTAGAAACCACTGAACCTAGTAATATAAACAGGTGAAAGGGAGCTCCAATCCATTGGTAAAGAGGAGTGGGGGAACATCCAATCATATGGCTTGTGATTGAAAAGAGTTACAATGCTATTGGTCGGAAGGTGAAAGGGGATCGAATACTACTGACGGTGGGGAGTGGGGAAAGCAGATAAACGTAATACGTCAATAACAGAAAAATGAAAGAAATAGAAAAATGAAAAGGCAGAGCTATTTTAGAAATTAACCTATTAACGGTGAAATGTATCTACTAATGTATAATTTATTATCAGCTCTATTGCTTTTTAATTATTTCAAATTTTTCTAGGACATTCAGAACACCTTTTCAACAAAGGTGAACAAATTCTACAAACTATTTATTTGTTAAATATCAACTAAAATTGTGACTGGATTCTAATAGGTGACTGGCAAATGCCAACTCTCCATTGTTATCCGTGAAACTCACTTTTATCTTGTGCATTAGCTTTATCTTTTGCAGAGCCTAGTGAGGCTTTGAGATTATTCTCAGTTTTAAAACCTACTTTGAAACCCGAGATTAGAGAATTTTGCGAACTTTATCCGAAATGATTCCATAATAAGGTATATTGATCTAATGTTTTTCCTCGAATGTTACTTGATTAGTTGAATTTGATACCCTTTCAGTATTATTTATTGCTAATTGTGTCAATGAGCTCTCCTCCATAATCATTAATCACTGCTGCTTTTCAGGACCAATTTCGGCGACCAGATCAAGAGTCTAACCAACATCCAAACTCTTTAGAGACATTCAGAATTTATCATAGTAAGAGGTGCAGATCGAATCCGAACTCGTAGTCCGCCCTTTCCCGCTACTGTCATATGAATATGCAGTCACTTCATCGCCGGACGTCGAAAATCGCTGAAGGGTGTTTAAGATCGTCAACTTAATATCAGATGGAGGGTTCTAACTTGCCTCAAAAGACGGTAATTTGTTTTTCCCCTGGTCTTATTGACAGAATTCTTAATTGTCTGGAGAAATTTAGTAGAGGAAACTGTCTCAAAAGGTAATTTAATGGAGATTACTATAAATAATAGTTTAAAAAAGCAATGTTCAATTTGAAAAATCACTCTACGAAACCTCACAATTCCATCGGATCAAAACCGTAGAAGTCATGCTTGAATCCCCAAAAATGTATCAAAGTTTAATGAAAACTCTAGGTGGGAATTGAGCTATTTACGAGAGTTTGAGAAATACAGAAAGAGAGTCGCATTCCTTCATTCCTTCATAGCCTACTGAACAAATTTGGTTCCCTGTCTGTCTGTCTGCCAGTCCGCATTTCCTTGTTACAGCCATATCTTCCACACTTTTGAATGAATTTAACTCATATTTTGAAGGACTATGAGGATAAGGCCTCTTGAGGTCTCATAAGAATTTCATCTCAACATAATCAGGGGTACGCTCTACGCATGCGCTAACGTGAAATTTTTGAAACAGGTATACATTTCACAATTTTGATTCCATTGAGCTCATATGATAAAAAATGTAACGAGCTGCTTCAGAACGTTCCCCGGAGTTCGAGCTCCGACGATTAGCCCCCCTAAAAGGTATTCTGAAATTGGGATGGACAATCCTGAAATTGAAATGGACAATCCTGGAATTGAAATGGAAAATTCTGAATTTGGCCACATATAAAGCGCAAGAAGGTCACCTGTCTTGCAGAACTGTAGAATAGAGATGATAATCTACTGCACTTTTGAAAAATAACCGCTTACCCGTGTAAAAACGAAATATGACCAAATATGAATCATACATTTAAAGTGGAGGCACCTTCGAGAGTAAAATTGGCCATAAATTCCTTCTAGAAATCTGTCCATATTAGGAAAAAATATGCAAATAGGTACGATCGAATCCGAACTGTACATATCACTCGGTCGTAGGAATGTTCACTGTAAATAAAGTGCAAAGGAGTTGTCAGACCGTAAACCCAGCCAATCGTGATACGGTTGACTAACGATTCGTGTTAGACCGTAAAACCTCCGTTTTTATTAAATGGACGGGATATGAAGCTCCCGCTCAGCGACAACTCGCGATACGTCGTCCCCCGTGAAGACGAGACCCTTGCACGTATGGAGCGGAGTAAATACCCTTGTTCCCTTTTCTCTTATTTTTCGAGCGGGAAAGGAGGTCACGTTTATGTATTTTACGTGTCCGGCCTGAGTTCATCGTCCTCGTTTGATATTTGACTCCAAGCGGAGTCTTTGAAACTTGGGGCTTTAGAAGTTCAAATTCCTGCGGTATAAAATCAACAAACCCGTTCTAGGTACGTCGCTCAAGGGTACTCAAACGATGGGGTGTCGCAGAAAACCGAAAGTTCCAATTATTTCATACTAAGGACCAGAACGTTTACTATTTTTCCCAATGAATTGAATTTTGTTGAATTAAGGGTATCAACTTGGGCGCTTTCTGTGCACATTAGTCTTGAACGAACCGAAAGATGCACATAAAACAACTTTTTCTAAATAATATTCTGCTTTAGAAACAAATGTTTTGATTGATATTTTATTGTAGGTATTTATTCATTTTTATAATTTTTTAAATTGTTATTGAACTTTTCTTTGACATTTCGGTGACTCCATCTTAAATGTTCTAGACTGTGGTATACTCTACATAATACTAATACAATGAAACAAAAATGACTAAGTATTCAATTACTTTTAGTGATTTTTTTTAAGCATTTTTTAAAATGAAGAGTATCGTATCGAACGTCGTATCAGACATCGGAAGAAATATTTTTCCTCTGTGCTTCGGTTCTCCAGGGAGAAAAGTTTAAAAAACGCTGCCAACATATGGCTTTTTTATTTTTAAATAAAGTTTGATTGTTTTTGTCATTTTGAGGTTTGTGGTGTCACTTACAGGTTCCGAAACTGAGATTTCACGCCCAAAATCGCTAGGGAATAATACCCCATTTCTCTCAGTCAGAAAATAAAGAACTGAAAAACCGAATTTTGGGCACGTTTTTTACTATTCTTTTCTATGCGTGTCAGGCGATTTTTGGGCTGATATTTAACAGTGTTAGTTTTGAAAACCAGACTATGGATTTTTTGAGAGGTGGATGGTCGAGAAGATCATCGGGTACGAAATTTCATTCGATTGGTCTCTCAAAGGAAGTTGAGATATGCATAAAACAGGATATTGAATGTATATAGAGATTCGATAATGATGCTTAGCATATTGCCTAGACCTATATGATGGCAGAAATAGGTTTTAACGTAACTCTGTTTGACACTCGGGTACTACTGGAGTTTAGTTAGGAATATAATTTCATAGCATTAATTTTAAGGTGGTTTCGGTTTCATGAAATCTTTCTAAGATGACCAACGTTGGGGATATTCGCAATGACGCATGCAGAGTACAATTATAAAGTATGAAGGAACACTGATCAGCTGAGAAGTCCATGTGACTTATCAACGAATATAACGGATAAAAATTGCTGCAATAGGTGAACTTTTCAATCCAAAGTGAGCCATTTCCCAAACAAGGTGAGAATATTTCCAATCAATTTTAGAACTTTCCGAACCAATTAGAGAAGTTTCCACATCAAACTAGAACGTTCTGCAACAATTTGCAAACTTTCCGTGCATTTTTACCAACTTCCGAAACCGTTTTGACGATAAACTAAATCACTCATAACGTTATTGTGGAAACCTATTTCAAAGAAAGGAAAAAAAGCGAAGTGGAAAATGTCTATTTCCAAAAAATAAATGAGGTAAAATGTTAAATCAATTTCGACTTTGTTGTATAAGTTATTGTTTGTTACTGATGATGACCGAACCGTCGAAACCGATTTAACATTATTAAAAACGTAACGTAGAAACAAAGATTTTTCCATTTCACTTCAGTTTTCTTTCATATTGACTCAAAATCAGACTTTCCGAATCATTCTAACAACTTTTGATGCCATTTTGATAAATTTCCAAATACAATTCAGAAACTTTCCGAACCAATTTATGAAGTTTCCATATCATTATCGAATTGTCATTTGATAACAACGTTTTCAATATAAAATAATATAAAAATGGATGTATTTGTGGGGGGATTCTCCGCGTGTGTCTTGGGTGTTGGTGTATTTGTGTGTGATGCCTTAGCTAGCATGCGTGACTCGTTCTTCGGGCCTCAATACCATAAGATGAAATACGCTCACCTCGTCCCAAGTAAGGGCTCTTCGTTCGTTCTAATCACAATTCTCTCCCCCGCTGGGCCACGAAAATCGTCGACCTTTCTCGGACCTTGAGTTTCGGGAATGTCGCATTAGCGATATTGAAGATAAGAGACAGTTTGACGTTGGAAGTTACGTCTCACGAAAGGAAGGAAAAAATAAGGCCACGAAAACGGGGATAGCGGTTGATTTGGGGCTTGCCCTTAATAAATTAAATATATCTTTAACCCATATTATATTGCCTGCCTTGTTTTCACGACCGTGCACGTACCGGACCCGAGTCCAACTATTCAGATAACCATCAAGCGAGCGAGGCACGTAAGCTTCCTTATATTGCTTTACTTACGATAATAAAAACGTCTGCCAAGATGTGTGGGCAGTATGACTTATTGTACTTTAGACAGGGTGCCCAACGAGGCTACCTCCTCCTTTTATATTCAGTTGTATTTTCTAGCCAACAAAGTATATTGCACCATTATATGTATTTAGATATCCAGGGTTCCTTATTAAAGAACTGGTAATGTTTTTGTGTATAAAGATTTATATCTATGACGAAGTGGTGTATTTAGAAGTCAATTACAAGTTGTGGCACTGATCAGCTAGTGATCCCGTATGGCTAGTTTGTATGCTAATCGATCTATAATCTCGTAGTTGGAGCTCTTTTTAAGGCACCTGGAATATAATTTCCAGGTGTATAAACGCAGACTTTAGAATATTCACCACATTTTACTACTCATTTATATGTTAGCGGAAACCTCATGTTTTGGATACGTCGGCGACCCTCGCCAGGTATCAATAGACGCGTATGCGTAAAACCTCAACGAGGAATGTGACTGGTTGTAGGGAAACAAAGTAGTAGTCAGTCTCGTATGAGAAGCTTAAGTCGCATGAAGTTCAACCCTCTCTCTTACAATAAAATCCATTATTTGCTATTCGAACCTATAAACGTGTTTTATATCGAATTACCCCTACTCCCTGGTATCTGAAGAGAAACATAATCGCTGATTATATATACATCACTCATTTACGTAGAAGGGCTAACTGATACGGAAATACTAAACCTTTGTTCAATCATTTACAGCGTGTTTTCCTGATTTAATAAACGCAACCCATCCGGGTAAGTCCTTCAACGTTTTTGCCGATCCCTAAAACTTTGATTTCAAACTTTCGGACAGTATGTAAATAAGCAAGATCCGTCCTCTGTTTCGGGAATCGATGACGTTGGATTGGTCAATGAGTAAGGGAGGGGTTCTATTTTTTCCAGTGTTCTCGGAACCGCCGAGACGTAGATCGAAACAATCGATTATCTCAAAAGAATACGGAATCAGCCTCGTCTTATGTTGCGTCATCGAAGGAAAATGGGGTGCGTTGGGTTGGGAGTTAGGAGGGGGAGACGTTCTGTAATTTTTGCCAGAAATAAAGCATAGAATAATGGACCGGTTGTTAAACCAGCCAAATAACGTGCTTGTAAAAACGCTGCAAATTCGTTCACTGGGGTTTATTATTCAATTTCATTCATTTGGCTTGCATTCATGATTTGAATTTCTATAAGCTTTGGAGTGTGCGTGTTTCAATGGTGATAGAGCGATTATTGGATTTCAGGAGGCACACAAATATGATCAACTGAAATCATCCAAATAGGTATTTTGGTTGAGAACCGATTCACGTGCTCTATGCATATCCTTTCGTCAGTAGAGAGACGTCTACTCGAATTGAACCACGGGGGTATGGGACAAAATTAATAGACAAACATAACAAAGAACGGGTACAAGTGTTTAATGTGACAAAACTAATTAAAAGCGTAGTCAATGGTTCATTATCTACACTCGGCACCTCGTACCCACTTATTTCGTATTCTCCACTCTAGATGTCCAATAAACTCAACGAGTACTTGTCGGCAACAGGACTCAAGATAAACGTAAAGAAAACGACAGAAATAAGAGCAAATGTTTCCTTGACTGACCAGTTGCAGGTTGAAGGAGAGGGCATTGAGCAGGTGGACTCCTTCCAGCGCTGTGGATGCCAATGGGGGCAAAGCGAATGGTGCTTATGCGCAGCTCTATCCTATTTGGAGAAACAGGAGTATTTCTCTTAAGACCAAGCTTCGCCTGTACAATACCAACGTGAAATCGGTGCTCCTGGATGCTTCTGAAACATGGAAGGTGACCAGCAACCTGTCAAACAAACTCCTGGTGTTTGTCAACCGCTGATTGCGGCAAATCCTGGGTGCGTGGTGGCCAGGCATCATCTAGAATGATGAGTTGCTCAGACGAACACAACAGACCTCCATATCTGCTGAAATAAAGAAAAGGAATTGGCGATGGATAGGCCACACACTGAGGAAAGGAGATGGAGCAATTGAGCGGAAGGCAATGGAGTGAAACCCACAAGGATATCGAAGACGGGGCCGACCTAGAACGATATGGAGGCATGGAGAGCTGGAAAGTCGTGGCATCAGATCAGGCTGTGGCCAGGAATAGAGATGGATGGCGGAATTTCGTCTCGGTCCTATGCTCCTTCTGAGGAGTAACAGAAAAATAACCCAACTCTAGATGTCATTAAAAGAGCCTCATACGTATTTCAGCCAGTTAGATCCATGAGGAACTAAATTAGCAATATGGGAATTCAGCTAACCTCTGATCTCCATATATCGTAACTGAGTTCTAGCTGTCCAAAGACAGTTGGATGACATTGGCTTAAATGTAACGCCGTGAACACCAGACGCCACAGCTCCCTTTGTACGAAACAGAAGCTGATATCAAAACTCATAGCTCTAGAAGAGACCTGCGATTTGTGTTATGTATTCTTTAACATCTTAAGATGGGGAGCCCTCGAGTTTCTTCAAATTGTCTTTCTACCTAAAAATTCCAGCTTTCTTAGTCGATTAGGATAGAAAACAATATTTAGACTCACTCAGCTAATCCTATGCTTCCTCGTCAGAATGTATACTCCTCACACTACCTACCATTAAAATTTCAGATTTTATAGTTTGATTGGGACAGAAAATACCCATTACAGTTTACGGGATGCACAAGCTAATATTTACCAGTGGGGCAGGTGAATGGAATGTCAACACCTGCAAAGATGCAATATACTGTACATTCACGGTGGAATTAAATTGGCTTTTATCAGCTTCATGACTTGCTATGCATTACAGGAAGTGTAAGAATTTGTGTAGAACCTTGCTTCAGTTCTATCAGTGGAATGTCGAATAACATTACTGTGTGATGTGAGAATCACTGGTTCTGCAGATACGTTGAAAGTGTCTTGAATTCTCGATACAATCTCCACTTCCAAAAATTATTGTCCAAAATCTGTTCACCACTTCCTGAGGTTGCCTTATATACCGGCACATACAAGGAGCAATTGACGCCAGCTGAGATTGGTCTACAAGGGATCAGTAGAAATTTACCACAGAAAAAGGCGTATCTATTAGACAGTTCCGCTGTTTGCATGAAAAACGCAAGATTTAGAAACCCTATACTGCCTATGCCGTACGGAGTATTTTTTCTTGCGGGATATAAATCATATTTTATTCACATTATGAATGATAAAGTTGCTCTAATTGATACAAAGTTCTTACTCTTAGACCTATTAGCCTGGGATAGAAACCAGAATTTTGAGGTTTCAAATATTGTGTTCGATTCTTGAGATTTTGATCGTTTTCACAGAATGAATGATTTCATAAACGAAATTACCTTATAGTTCAAAAATAATGAGATATCGAATTAATGAAACGTCCCAACTATTACCTGTGATCTAACTGCCTGTTCGAAATATGATTTTTTTATACCCTACCATCAGGATAGACATTTAGAGTTCATTGAAGACATATTCATTTCATGTTTTGTTAGTTCGCATTCCTTATTATATAGAAGTGTATCCTATTTATTATTATGTTTAAACTATAAAGTATTGCAAACTCATTTCCTTGTCAAGTTTTCTGTAATAAATATTTCAGTTCAGTTCAGTTGAGAATATCGCTCCAGCTTTGCCTTTTTAGCCCTATACGTAGTGTGAGCTTTACAGGACGACCGCCGTCAACCATGCGTATTTTGGCGCTGTAACAACCGACTATGGCAATCTCTACCTTGTTACTGCAAAAGACGGTGTCAAATATTTATCCATAATTCATCCAAAGTTATTAGAAAATGACACCCCACCTTCAACTATCAGTAAATCTTCGAAAAACTGTGTCCCCACTAACTAGACCCCAAGAGGAGCCTACATAGGAAAGAATGGATTTTTACATCAATTTTAAGGTCTTTAATGATCCGTACGGTTGACGGTCATAGCAGATTTGGAATCTACTCACATCGAAACTTAAGTTATCCAAAAATTTTGCATAATGATCACAAAGGCTTATTGGTAACAATAAACCGAAATTGTAACCCTATCAAAATTTATTGGTTTTCGTTTCATGATGCACAGAAACCAAAAAATGCCAATCCGCTGCAAATCATTGCACAAAGGTTTATTATTCTGCATTAAATATTACTTCAACGTAGAAAACTGTATTTTTAATATTTTTCGAGTTATTGCAGTAGATTATGGTTTTAATCAATCTGCTACAAACACGTATTTACAAAGAATTTTGAAGTAATGATTTTTCAAATTTTGCGCATGATTTGGGTACAAGTAATCTCTTTAGGAGCATTACAAAATTTGATAACTGGAAATTTTCTCTTGAAATGTTGCGTTTACAAATCAGGAATAAAAAATAAGGGTTCCTATACATCATGGTGAATGTTCCGTCACGGATGTTCTCCATGCGCTTCTCAAAAGTGTATGTTTAAACAAATTATTCAGTAAATGCGCTTTTTGCGAAATCAGGGGTTTTCAAGAAAAATTAACCGCAATAAACTGATAAGTTTTCGGTTTATTCCTAGTTAATTGTTCACGCTACATCAAATGAAACCCTTTCAAATCTCTTTCAATGCGTGGTTATGGGTTTCATTCCTAGAAATGCACAACATTTAACGTGAACAAAAAAAAAAACAGTTTGAAATACAACTCGGTTAGTTGGAAACATCTAACATAGTAATCATTCGATTCGGAGTAACTAAAAAAGTAAAGCCATAGTGTGATTGATTTTTTTACCGCAACAAACCTTGTTGAAGCGGATTTGGCTAAAATTTTCAACCGATTTTCATTATTCTTATCTGGTTCAATCACAATTTTCCGAATAATTCTAAAAGATATAAGATTTGAAGCTCTTTTCGCCATTGTCCTTATTTTTCGACTTTAATGAACGTACGTTCTACGATGACTCATTCGCAGAGTAGAAAACAAAAAGTTCTTAAATATGAAAAATAATTTCTTTAAAAACCGTCTCTTGGAGGGACTTATTGCGGCAAATAATTTGTATTTCAATCGCTGAAGTTTGTTAAACCTTAATTGTGTTTACCCTGTCTGTTTTCAACCTTGTTAAGTTATTGCCATACTCTAATCGCTTTTGAAAATCGCTAAAATTATGCTCGTAAGTGGGGAACGTTTGTTCATTTGCGGGGTTCCACGTGGATCTGGGACTTCACCCTATAAATTTGTTGTTAAATTTGTCCCTAGCGACGAATACACAACGACGGACAACACGTGTACGAAACACACGTACATACCTCTACCGTGTGTGTACGGGGTCCGGCGTTTCTGTTGTGACTGATCTCTGGTGGGCGATCCGTCGCTCGGCCGTCACTCCACGTCATGCGCACTCCGTAAGGGGAAACAGTGACTGGGAGAGGAGGCGATTTGTGATATGGAAAGAGAATCGTGATGGGGAAGGAGAATTGTCAAGGGGGTTCCCACGTGGGAAACTGGGTTTCCCGCGTGTTATGTCGGTAACCCAGCGTTGAAGTTTCATTGGAAAGTCCGGGATTCGGATGCTGTGACAAATGCTTCTACGCCCAGTGGGGGTAAAAATCAATTTTGATTTATTATTTCCAATCGTAAACCCCCTTAACTGACCAGGAAAAAAACATTGCCAGCTCACTTCAAAATGTATCGCTTTAAGTTTCAAAATATATAGATTCCAAGTATCAAACATTAGTTCCTCCGTTCTGAAATTGTCTCCAAAACCATAATTAGACCATAATTAGGACCATAATTAGTGAAACTTATATCAAACATGTTACAGAAAATTCAAAACTCTGAGGTTCGTTGCACAACTACACTAAAATTGAAGTGGAAAAAATCTGATTTGAAATATTCAATAAAATCAAATGAAATCATTGAGGAATAAAGATGTATCGCTATAAACCCCTCCATCCACCCCTTTTATAATGGAAATTCAAATAGCCACCCTGACGGCGAGAAAATGTCGGTAGTCGCGCGCCCCAATGCCCTCCGAAGCCCACTCCACTCACTGGGACGAAATGGGGGATTCTGAGCACTGTCGGAGTTCTTTACCATCCTCTAAATCATGCAGGGCAGTAGCAAATAAAGCAGATGAGCTGGGTTTCGGAGCAATTGGAGTTGCTCGTACCTAAATCACCGCTGCCTGGAAAAATCAAGGACAGCAACAGTAACAGCAAGCTCCCAGCTAGAGCCCTTAAGGTCCAGCAGGAACTGCCGGCTTGCAGAAGGGATACTGGCTGACAGAGAGAGACAATGCTAAGCCCACCAGCCTTGCTTCGGAGGGACTTTCTGAAAACCGCATTTGCTCAAGGATGGTCTTGAATCATCCCCACCACATTCTACCAACCCTCAAGCGTAAAATCAAAGGGCTGAAATATCAATAAATCGAAATATTGAAAACTTCAGAATCAATAATGATGTATTTCAGTTTTTTATAGAGTTCGTTCATTTGTTGGGCGAGGCACACAGTCACGCCCAGTCGTTAGGTAACATGAAGACTTTGGACTGAAGTTTAGATAATTGAAATATTTAAGATGTAGAAAATAATCTTCTTGAAACGATTCACTGGACGAATATGGCGCAGGGCATGTTTATGGGACATCAACGCCTTCAGAAGTTAGTCAACATTTATTGCAGGTAATGCAGATGACTACGGGGACCATATATAGAGTAACCCGCACAATCCCTGAACATTTCATTTGCTTCATTAGGCTTCTTAAAAGGATTCCGCATTTAAGCATGCGCATTAGCTACTAATTGTATGAAAGTGTTGAAATTTATATGAGTTCATTAGACCATCCTTCCTTGACTACTCTGAAAATTTGAGCTCGACCGAACCATTAGAACCTGAAAAAAATGAAGGTTAGTGGATGTCACGTTTGTGCATGCGCAGACTGGTGTGTTGATATTTGAACAATGAAACTCATAGGGAGCCATTCACAGGGTGACCTGCACGATTCCTGAAAATCACATCAAAATCGGATGGACATTGCAGCAATTACGCTTGTTACGGACAGACAGTCACAAACAGACAGATATACCTACACGAAACGAAAGTTTCAGAATGGGCTGAAACGCAAAATGCGTGTGGAAATTTTTGTTGTGGAGAAAATTGCTCACTTCCCGAAAGCGAGTGAGTATAAGTTGACTCACAAGAAAAATAACGGCAACAGGAATGTGAATTGGTTGTTTATTAATGTGTCAGCCTATTCAGATGCCCTTGAATGATGGCTTTTGCTTCCAAGTCTACCAATAGTACCGTACCAATAACCAAGATCTAATCTGTCTGTCTGTCATTACCTAATTAGGTACATTAACGGACAGAAGTCAACTAAGCGGCGGTTTCATTTCAATGGAGATGAGATCGGGCAGTAGATATCCTATGAGCAATTCATCTCCATCATATCAGACCTCAAACATAGAATTTCAATGAAATGCAGACTCTGCTTCGGCCTGATTTCCGTTTCCGAGGCGGTTTTCTTACTGGCAGACAAAAGAGCCCCCCTTCCAACGTCTGCAGGCACGGCGCTCGTGGTTATACCATTCCGCACTACACGGAGGTCTTGAAGGTATGGTATAACCAAATTATATCTCTAGAATTCGGGGCAATGTGAACCTTATCAGTAATGTATGGTTGGGTGCCTGTAATATAAATAATTGCATAATACTATATATATATACATGTGTGTGTGTGTGTTTTATAGATAAAGGGTCTGCCAAGTTGGGTCTGGCTTCCTCATGTCGAAAAGATCATTAAATGATCTTCAAATTTTGAACGTTGTGACCACTCTAAAATTTAATATAAGATTGTTACAACGAATTACAGGACAAAAACTTCATGGAACATGCATCTGCAGATAAAAAGTCCTGCACATGCATTGTGGGTCTCTCGCGCCAATTCTACCTCGCCAACTATATATGAGAATAAGGTCGTATTGAAATTAATATCAGATTATTAGACTGTTCTTCCCCGACCGTCTCCCGAATTTCAGCGAGAACGGACTATGTTCGGTAGATATTACTTGTGCGCATGCGCAGAGTATTGGTTTTGGGCCGATACATTCCGTAGGGGACCATCTACAGATTAGCCCCCCACATTCCCTGAACATTTGCTACAATCCGATGAAAAATGGAGGTTAACATACAGACAGACAGACATGACGTGAAAGTGTTTCAGATTGATTTGAAACTTGAAATGGAAGGGTAAATTTCTAATTGTAATTTAGGAGAAAACAGAGGTGGACTGGAAAGCAAAACGTATCAATACGTTTCCACAGTCCTTGGATCAACGGAAACTGTTCAGGGGGCTGAACCAAATATACTCGGTCTTGGAAGGTTTGATAGTAATGACTGATCGATTTACATTCCGTCTACGTCCGATTTAAATGGTTAAAAGATTAATTTAATTGCTAGAGACCAACTGATTAATTCAGTCATTCATTGGTTGTTATTATTACTATTTAATGTATTGATCGATCCGATTTTCATATTCAAGAAGCAGGTTACGACGATAAGTTCGAACTGCATTGTCGGCACATTCCAGATGACGCAAAGGAGCTTAATGAGAAATTTCTGCTAAGTTAGTGAGAATTAAAAATAAATTGGTTTAATAAATCAATCAGCTGACCTATGCGCCTCTACATCTTGTAATTATGAATTATGAAATGTGCAGGTTGGTATCGAAATTTTACTTCATAACTTCAATTGTTCCACTATCGAAGATAACTTTTGCGAATGCGCAATTATGAACAGGGAAGTAACCAGGCCGTATTTCACCCGGGGCAAGAAATAAATTTGGCGCCCCCGCAAAGTACCTATACGTTTTCTATCGTTTTTGTCCTTTCTTGTAGGCCTATTGCATTCCTTCACGGTCATAATATTTTAAAGAACTTGGTAAACTCTCACTTTTTTGTCTGTTTGGCTCCGCTCTAACTTCACCCCCCCCCCCCCATCCCCCTCCCCTAGTTACGTCCCTGATTATGAAATCATTCACGAACCGAAGTGAAAACATATAAGGTTTACAATTAATCTCAAAGAAACAGGGAACTCCCGGTAAAGAATCAACTATTAAACATAATAATAATGTAAAATCATTTTTATTAAAATTACAACTTTCGAGAATTTGACAGGCTTTGAATTTTCAAGAAAAATCGTCGATTCTTCCTTCATTATGGGTAATAAAGATGCTCCCAATCAACTGCAAATATCATTGGTGAAAAAAGGAAAAAAATTCATACAAATCAGGGAAGTAGAATTATTGGGGAAATATCCTGAAACGTTATGAAAACACTCAAAAACGGTTTTAAGGTATCTACCTAACGATGAAGAAATGAAATGGGTAAAGTACAATGGTAGTCACTACGATATAACCATCAAATTTTTAAATGATAAATATCACATTGGAGGAGATCAAGGCAAGAAGCATAGTGTATAAATTTTACTATAAGTGGAAGATCACCAAGAAACGATTATTTAATCATGTTTAATCAATGCTTGAAGAAAAAATCATGTGGTATATTGCAATACTGATCTACCTTAGCATTGACTTGGGCGTGATTTGCGAGATACATCATTGTGAGAAACGTACGTTTGTCTCGTATAATGAACGCCGATACATATTTTTCAATTACCTATATATCGGAAGCCTGAGGATGTTTCCAATTTGTCGAGTTTTGTAGTTTTATCCTTCATTATGTCATTTATTTTGGACAATCAGTGGACAACCGCTGACATAACGGAGGAAGTCTGGTCTTGTACGTATTCTGCCTAAGAGAAGCGTCTTCTTTTGGAAAAGTTGCCGAATCTAACTTCAAATAACCACAACACTAGTGTCCATTGGCCAATTTCGCTCAATTTATTACACCAGGATTGCAACACTTAGCTAAGTAGGGAAACTAAATTGAAATTCCAGTAGTGACACTATGAGACTTCACAGCTACGCATCTCTCACCAACAACAAACTGTAAATTGCTGTTTTCCTACTCAGAACCTATACTCTTTGACTGCAGTAATTTCTACTAATTTGCATGAAGTTTCAAAATAACAAATTTTTAGAATGAACACTAAATTCACGCACGTGACAGTTACAATTTCACGAAGTTCAATTGAGTACTAACAAATTCGTTCTTGTGTCCATTTCTTAATTTAGTTTCGGAACATTTTGCAATGTCGGCCATCTTTAGCAAGACGTTTACCAGCTGATGGAGGAATTTGTGTGGTGAGAGATATTGGACTCTATGTTCATTACGTTTTCATGTAATTACTAACAATGATTTTAAAACCACTGAAGAACAGTACTTGAAATGGGACTTCAAAATAAAGTCCACCTGTGAAATTACTCAAGAATACTTGTACAACACATGGAAAGACTGGTTAATGAAGTTAGCAGAGCTTACTTGAAAAGTTAATTAATGGACATTTCCAATAATTGGTGTCTTGAATATCAAATTTCGTTTCAGGCGAGCTTGATTTTTGTATGTTTGAGAACTCAACTAATGGAGTAAATACATTTTTTTAAATACTTGGAACCAAGGGTGTGATGATACAGAATCGTTTATTTCTGATCAAATTAGCATTTTCCTAAATTATTTTGTAGTGGCCGATATTTAATTTGTTTGAGATTTGTAAATTGTATTTTTGTTTTATTAATTTATCCACGTTTAAGCTTTGATGCTTTCAGAAGTTGATTATGGTACGTACGAACTCTAGAGTGCTACTTTAGGCTCTATTAAATTTTTTCAAGTTCAGTATCCACCAAAACCTTATTACTACTTTAGCGTTCAATACGTACTCAAAGGTCATGAATCATTGGGGTGTTCATGAATAGGTACAATGACACTTAACAACAAACTTTCGGTATCATTTGTTAAACAAGTGGCATTGGAAAGTCACATGCTGTGAAATATAACATCCTCAGGCGTCCGTAACGAGTTAAGTTGCATTAATACAATGAATTCTTAACTTTTAATCACACTTCACTCGACAAGATTGTTCATTCTAAGTATATGAATCTTTAGTACATAGTCAAATTAAGTCCATTCCTAATCGGATTGTCCCTCTAGCATCTAGTACAGTCTAGACCTAGAAATGATTACATTTTATCAAAGCGTGGACGTAACTCCAGATGGACTATCTTAGTACAATTTACAAAAGAAACTATTTTTGGTGTACCTGCTGTCGTCACGCGTGCTGTAATATTCCTTTTGAAAATCGAAGAACTATTATAATAATAAGTACTAGGTTGTCATTTTATTTTTATTTTTTCAAAATTTGAACGATCGCAATTTTGTTGCGATAATAAAGGCCCCCGTCTCGGCATTTCGCCTCTGCTTTAAAAATTTAATTATTTTCTTTGATGCGCATAACGATTAAGTATTGAACATGATAATCGTATGATTTATTTCTTATTACATTATTTACAAACAACCTCACAATTGGGATAAATGTCCGTAGTTCGGGTGGTTCCCAAAAAGTGCGAGACTAATCCAGAAATCAAGTTTTGTAGTTACCTAATTTAACGTTCGTGATTTTATAATTTTTAAAAATCAATATACGATAAATCATTTATTTGAGTAATCATGAATAATGCCAATCAAGGTTGAGTATGGCACGTGATATATTCACTCTATTCATCGCTTTTCGAATATAAATTTTTGGTAATATTAGGATCAAGAAATGCCCAAATAAGGGTGCACTTTTTGGGGATATACCCATTAAATTAGACTACATTTATAAAGAAGATATACTTAAAAGGTATTACTTAGGTATTGGGTATATAATCACCATTTTGATAATTGAGTACTTGAAAACCATCATGATTCTATAGAAAAAATGAAATTAGGGACTTTAAGTTATTTAATAATGTTGTACTTGATTCTTGCTACTTCAATGTTCAATTTTTCCCGCTGTGCTTGTTCTATTTAGATTTTGTTCGTCTGTCCGTGTTGACGAAATGGAATGAGTGAGGTAGATATCATTCAAAGATGTTAAATTATTCTGGTCCATTTTTATCGATTAATTAATCAAATGTCAATCATGAAGTATCAACAACCATAATCAGTCATAAAGATGCACTATTAACACCATAAACATCTATAATTGATACATTTGACGAAAAAACATATCACCTTACTGTTTATAAATTTTGTTGCAAGATGCAATCTCGAGATAGAACGAGTCCTGCATTTTTAATAATGAAACCTCATCACTCCGGTTGGGAAAAAAATTAATATTTACCAAAATATCAAATTGATAAAGTTAACTAAACAACTATTTAAGGATGGCGGTACAGGCTTTATTGTACGTTATTTGTCCATAGATTGTGCCACTAGATAATTAAATTTTTAAATAAAAACCTTACATAAGTAGGTTGTAATATTTGAGATTTTCAATCAATGAAGTGCATCTTCTGCGTTTGGCCTGGTTGGCCACTCATCCGGTGAAATGAGCCAAGTTAGGCCAACCTCACGTTCACCAATAAATTATTAACAAATCAATATTAATTTATTAATTATTAATTTTATACAATAATAATATTGTATTGCCTATAAAACGAAATTGTCAACAATTCGTGAGTAAACTTTGGATTTTTACCGCCGTCCGATTCCAAACGGGCAACAGCAAATAAAAATTTCCACAATCACTAACAGCGGGTACGTATTTTACAAAGATATCTTAGCTAAATTTGAGTAACAGCCTTGAATGATGTTTTGTGTGATGAGTCGAAAACAAGAGTTTATACTTTCAAACTGTACATTTTGTAAAACATGAATCTAACTTACATTGTCGTGTTCATGTACCCTTCACTCAAACAACACAGAGAATAAGTCTAATTTTGGACAGGCTTGAAATGTTTAACTCTTCGCTTCAATTTAAAATCGAATTAAGTACGTAAAAACGTGTAGGTACGCCGAAAAAACTATAAATTTTAGTAGTTTAGGTGGTAATAAGCGTAGTCCCTAGTAAATTAAAAAACCACTACAAAGCTAAATAGTCCTTATTCGTACGTATATTTACATAATATTTGTCAGTGTTTTAGAGTTACAAGTATAATTGAGTTTTTTTTTTAAACTAAGACGATAAATTCCTATCACAATTTAAAACAATTTTTGAATCTCTCTAGTATCTCCTATAAGCCAAAGAGAATTTTGAGCACAGATAAAACGTTGGATTCGCACTGCGAAAATCAATGTAATAGAGATGTCCGTTTTCATTTGTGTACGAAAACAGTACTTTCCTTCAGCCTATGTAAGAAAAATGAAAAAGCTCGGTTGCTGACCAAGCCATCAGTACAGATTGTATTTGTGTTTTTAGTTTTTTTAATATATTAATCTATTTTTCTTTGTCGCTTCAAGCATAGAGTTGATATGAGTTCTTAAAAATATTGTCGTCCGCACCCTTCCCCATATTTTGTTGGTAAATTGTTGATAAATTAATTGAAACTTTGAACAAAACATTCTTAAAATTTACTTGAATACTCGACGTACCTTACATATTTATCAAAAAGTGCATACCATGTAGTGAGTACTCGCGGCAAAAATTATTTTGACTTTTCAAATTTTTTTTATATTTGTATTCTTATCGAATACGGACGTTTCATTCGCGTGTTAAGTTTTCAAATAAATTTTTAAGGAAGTAGCATTGGGGGAAGTTATGGTTCTTCTAAATTGTTCGTAATGGTGTTTTGTCTTCTTTGTTCTCGTCAGTAAATATTGTGGTGTATTTAATGTTTTTCAGTATTTTGATGAAAATATCGGATTTCGAAGGACCGCTGCGAGTTGTTCGTGGGGTCTTTCATATTGAAACTGTTGATGTGGGTTGTGCTGTGGTATTGTGATGTGGTGTGGTCGAAGGTTCTCTCAATAGATGGAGCTGTCGTCAGAATAGAAAGGCGATCTGGAGGCAGGTCGCCTCCGCGATATTCATTGTCAGTATTCCGACTCATCTTCGTACTCCTCCTCGTCTTCATCGCTGCGGGCAGAACGAAATAATTAGAAACACGACGTCAAACAGGCTGCACGTGTAGGCATCAATATATGTGAGGCGAAACTGAGAAATGACAGGGAATGACGTCAAGAATACGCCCATTATTTCTTTAAAAAATCACAAATCTGAGGATACCATTCAGAAGAGCTCAAGTTTTGTATCTCAATAGTACAAGATTAATGATTTCAGGGTGACAACAACGCTAATTTAGTTTCAACAAATGGGTTTATTAGTTTTTGGATAATGCATGTACTGCTCGTGACGCTGTGAGATTTGGGAGTTACTGTAAGGTTATTATTTGCTAAGGGTGACTTTGTACGGTTCTAAAACTTTTCCAGGCAGATTTTGCGACTAAAATTACTGGAGAATGACACCCTATTCCTGTTATTCAAAATCTCGAAAAACCACGTAGCATTTAAGAGTGTGAGGCAACCGGACTGGCTGAAAGTTAGGGCTTACTAGATTTTTTACATCAATGCCAAAGCTTTGCTTTTACGGTCATAGCATATTTGGAATCTTCGCAAATATAAAATGACGAAATTTATGGAAGTTATAACCAAATTCTGCTGGAGGATTACAAAAGCTCAATATTGAAAATAATATTTGAAAAATCGACCAAAACAACAATTTCTAAAAAAATTTCCACCGTTTGTTTTTTTTTCCATCGTTTGTTAGCCGACTTGATTGTTATACAGGTTTTGCTGACACAAGCCAAAAAGATGGCCCAAACTGAAATTGAAAAGCTGAGCTTTTCAGCGGTGTATTAAAACATTTCTTTGTAAGATGTGGAAAAGCGTTTTTCAGGGAGAAAAAGTGGAATTTTGATCAACACCTTGGATGTGCGAGTGCTATTTAAGAAGAGTTAGGGTCAGGATCCTACCTGATTTCTCGCGAAATCGAATTGCCGATTGCAGGTGAGTGCTTCTTTAGAAAATGGGAATAGGGAGATACCGATGAGTGTCATGTTCCTGATTCGGGCTCGTGTGGTGAGCTCTTGGTACAAATATTTCAACTACTGAATTCATGTCAAAATCGTTGATTTTGAACTAGAGATAGAAAATGTGACGCTCCTCCCTACGGTATTCCCAGATTTTCGATTGCTCTGAAGAATGAGAGAGTTAAGAAGTTTCGTGTCGTAAGGTAGAAAACACGAGAAACAAAATCGTAGAATAAAAGCCTCGGATATTAATCGCCGGGAAAGATAAGTCATACGACATTTTTAGTCAAGAATTTGTTGAAGAATAGAACCCTTCCTGCTGGTTCGACCCTGTGTAGACACGAATAAGGGCGCTTATAGACTGTAGCAGCGAGCAGAGATGAGAGCGAAGAAACCAAACCAGTTTGTTTTCGTCCCTCTTATCGCTCATATGAAACATGAATCCTGATGATTTAATTGGTGTAGTGTTCATGAAAAAACCTTTATGGGGCATTAATTATACTGTAATTACCGTGTTTTTTTATTCCAGTATAAACCGAAGTAGTCTCCTTTAATGTTGAAGTAATTGAACTGAATATTCACGTTATCAATTCAACGTTCATTATTCATCCGAAAATACTCGTAAAACCAGTTGGAATCTTCTGAGAGTTCATCGTAAATATGATGAAATTCCCCGTGAACGTGTCGCGATTGATTAATTGCGTGAATCCCTTCTACTTTTCGCTCCCGAAGTAAATACCAGATTCTCAATGACGGGTTTTCCGCAAAGAAATAGTCATCGTCGAGAAGGATTTGAACCGCACTGGCTCTCGCAGCGTCGCTCCACTCTGAAATGGCCTGCTCTCTTCGCTCTTCTCTTTGCTCTCTTTCCTCGCTCTTATCGCAGCTCCAGTCTGTAAGCGCCCCAACTCAAATTGAATGAGATAAAATCAAACCTACTTAAGCTGCTTCATTCAAAAGCTCCTACACTCGATTTCAACTCGAATTCTTGAACATTGAATTCCATTATTCGCTGATACGACATTTTCATAGTCACATTCGTGTCTACGTTCTTTTTTCAAGTCATAATTCTAGTCTTTAGGGGGAGTTAACGGAAGGGCGTAAAGCGATCTGCGTTGGCTCATTCGAGTCAATTGAGCGATGTCTGTGAGTAACAAACACAAAAACGCTAGCAAGTCTAACATGGGTTCATTATTATTTTATTAATGAGCGATTGTGAGGTTCGTTGGTGAGGTTGCTTTCACGTTCAGAAATTGTAATTATTTTCCATGGTGAATTTCTGCCGATCTAAAACTTTTCCGACTCGATGCATCGTCGAAAAATACTAGGAAAGGGCACCCCAATGGGGTTATGTCTGTAAAAACTCCGAAAAAACTTCTTTTTTTTACGTTTTAGATCAGGTTTGGGGCTATAGCATCGATGCATGTTAAGTGGTCGGCGTGGTTAGGGGTGTCCAACTGGAGTCCGTACGCGGAAGAACAGATTTTTTTCATGAATTCGCAGGCCTTTAAGGAGCGGACGGCGTAGGTGGACGGACATTGCAGATTTTGAATCTACGCGGATTGAAAGTTAAAAAGTGTGAGCGGGAGTGATAAACCAAATTTTCGCCATTATTGAAAATAATAAATCAAAGACCGTCTTTTTGATTGTGTAATGAAAAACGGGTGTTTTCTTCATGAAAATGAAAAATCTTATCGCTGAACCATTAGGTTTGTTAATACCATAGATTTCCACCATACATTTGGCTTCAGCATGCACTTTCACTATTTCCCTACCGAAGCTAGGAAACGTTCCTCAAAAAACAAAAACCCCATATGATTTTTCCGTTTTACAGCCTACTGATCAATGATGTTTCCGGATCTGTTTGAGAGTCTGTACCATTTCTGTGAAAAGCTGAAAAATGTACTTTGATTCAATAAATTGAATAAATTCCATGGAATTGTGCAGTTTAGCTCTTTGAAAGGCCCCTACCAACGCCCCCTGAATGGATTATCCATTGAATCAATAGTAGCGAGTAGGCAAGCACAAACGTTTATTTTTTGTAACAACGATATTTTAAGATCTATCGGCCCACTTTCGTTTTGACTCAGGGAAGTGTACACATTTAAAAACGGTACTCTATGAATTTTAAAGCGGTTAATTGATATACTAACTACTGCACAAGCGCTAAACTCAAATCGGTTAATGCATCCGAAACTCCGAAATCGATTTTGATGACAATTTCAAGGTTTGTTGACTCCCCTAAGAAAAAATACCGTAATTTTCTTCGGAAATCACAAAAAACTAAATTTCTATTCCATTCCTCAAAACCTCGTAAAAAATTAAAATTAAAATTTCTTTTACTTCTTTTTTCCTTCTTTCCTGTTGGTATTAACAACCATTATTGCTCCTGTCAAAAACTGTTCAATTTTTTTTTTTTTTTTTTTAATTAAAGAAAAAGAGCGATTTCATATGCTCAGCTGAGAAAAATATCTTGTGATATCAGTGAAAGAACGTCACGCTTGTGATGAGTGCAGAACACAACAGGACCTGGTTTTATACCCCTTTACGATCCAGAAGTAGATCCATCAAAGTCCAATAAGCTTAATCTTGAAAAAATAATTTAATACTACAGCAATTTTTATTGAATATATCGAATTCTCCGAATAATAAACCCCTCAAAGTTGTTCTCCTCTTTATGGTCCTATCACCACTTAATATAAAACAATTATTCCACCAAGGACAAATTTTAAACATTCAATACAATTCATTGTCAGAAATCGTTAGGTCGAACGTAATAATGACCTTACCATATTAGTAGAAGCTGTTACAGTAATCTTTCGTGTTTTTGTTGAAGCAAACGACTAATACGATAACGCGATTTTCATTCTAATACCAATTTGGTTCCCATTCTACAACCAATCAAATTGATCAACGCAGGAAATCTTAATTACAAAATGCAGATAATGAATTTTTTTTTATATAGAGGCCATCCTGCGCTCTGCAACCTGTATTAGGGAGTAAAATTCATTTAATTGAATATTTAATCAATTTGAAGAAGTAGAAAATGGCTAAAATCCAACTAGATTTTCAGCTTAGCAGTTTTATTGGACATCAACTTTAAGCAATCAAAATTTGCACGGAAACGTGCAATAAAATATCAATTTGTTAGCTGATAAACAGAAATAAAGAGGAAAATCACCTACCAATGGGTTTTTTATTTAAGATTACATTTAGATCATTTTTTTATCACAAATTTGAATGTTCTTGAAGCAAGCTCAAGAAAAAAAATTAGAAATTTTATTTTTTCTACAAATTTTTAGTGATAATTTTTCACCTTTGGAAATGTTTAAATAAAATGAATTTCTACTGGAGATACTGGTTATATAACGGAATTTTCAAGTTAAGGAAGTTGAAGCCATTTAAGTGACGGAAGGTTCGATAAGACAAAAAAAATTGGTTTAAAGTTGTATAATTCTGTTGAGAGAGGAATTCAATGACAACGTCGAAGGGGAACAATTTGTTGGAAATGAATTGTAAAACTTAATTTGTTATTCTATACATCTAAGGACTTTTTATGAAAGTTTTATAACTTATTGAGAGAGGAATTCTATGGCAACGTGAATTTTAAAACTCAATTTGTTATTCTATTCATCTAGGGCTTTTTATGAGTTATATTTCGGATATACATAAGTTAACTCATTGCTCTTCTGGGTATTGAGACATTTTTTTGTAGCACCTAAGCCACAAGTACTACCTGCTTTAGATAGTGCAACTACTGGACTTCAATGGATCGTTTCCCGGGCATGGATTTTGAGACTAACACACTCACACAATCAAACGACACATAATGAGAGGGGTTTGAGACACACAGGATGTTGTTTCATACCCATTTGGGGAAACGCGTGTAGTTGACATTTGATGAACTAGTGTTGTGTGATGAGCTATCGATCTTTGTTAGTCGTCGAGAACGAATCCCTGGTTCGTCCCGCCGTTTTGTCGCACTTGGTTCAGATCTTCAAACTGCTCAACGGTCGGTTCGTATCCGTTTCGCCGCCTACAAAATAAATGATGAGGCCGGAGCCAATCGTCAACGGCACGTCGTTACTTTTGAAGTTGCGAAAGCTGCCTTAAGTCTCATGTGCCATTCGGTGCCACATAAAAATCAACGTGAGGACCCCGATTGAGGCGGGTGGTGGAAAAAAAGTGTGATGATAGTTTCACAAATCCATTTGATCAGAACGGTTCGTGAATTAGGAAGAGCAAAAATCCCTTCAGTTAAACCTATTAAGAAATTTGAAACATTCACACTTTCGTCAAAAGTCATCAAACCCAAAAGTCCACTTTCGTCAAAGGTGGCTTCTCCATTCTTTGTGAAATTGTTCTTTCTCCTGCACAAGGCCTCATTAGAGCAAAGAGCAGTTGTTTTCATTTGCTGTTTTTCAAATAGATTCCATCCTTTAATGGGCATGTTGGGTTTGTGGTTAACTTTTATTGTTGTATGATGTTTATTGGTTGCCAATTTTGTCTGAAATTGAAATAGAAGACAAAGATGGTGTGGTAGGACATGTTCAACGTGGGAGCTTTATGTGAATGTGTTGAACATTAGCTGACAAAAGATATTTGCTCTTCATTAATTTCAAACAAACTTGACGACCAAAAAACATCATACAACAAAGAAATGTAGCTACAAACCCAACATGCCCCATGAAAGATATATCAAAAACAAGGATTGAAACAACTGCTCTGATGAGATCTAGTGCAAGACAAAGAACTTAGCAAATACATACATAACAACGCAAGTGGAAATCAAAATTTAATCTCCCTCTCACCAACTAAACTTTATTAAGGAGATATGGCTAATAACAACAATCCAGTGTCCGGACATAATATAAAATGGTAATAATTCACGTTCTAAAAGAAAAATTACGTGGAGGATTGACTGTATTAAATTATTATCATCTCATTCATTATCTTAAAATTGGCTCTACTTAATAAACCTTCGTACCAGTAAACTTAAAAAATTCTTCGTCATCGTAAGTGATCTGATTCTTTAAAAACTAGTTAAAGATGTAATAGTTATTTTATTGAGGAAATCATTTTTCTTGAGAAGAGAAAATTTGGGCTATATTCAGAGTAGGCATTCCAAATGTCATACCCCAAACATATCCGATTTGTTTGTTATTGAACGAATAAGGGATGGTATTTGGTTTGAGAAACGTAAGTTATTGGTCATGTCCTGGACCCAAGGAACAGTAAAAGTTATTCATTTATCACACAAATCCATTGCAACCGTTTTTTAAGGTAGTTCATCAACAATATTCATTGATATTATCAAGTATTTTAATATTATTAACGTATTTTAGACTAAAGTATTAATTGAAAAAATTCAAAACAATTACTTACATTGTATATAAAATATATTTTTCGTTCAGACAAAACAATTTTGTTTTGAAAAAACGCTAAACTGGGCAATTCCAGATCATAGCATGAACAATACTGAATTGCCCTACACTTCAGACTGCAAAAATACACATCAAACAGATGATTCTTTTCTTTTTCAAACAGTTCCAGTACCAAATGCAGGAACTGGTTCATTTTTTTGCAGAGAGAAAAAACATTTATTGGTCATTTATATGGGGTGGAATGTTGCAATAGTTGGGGTTGTGAAAAATATAAATTGATATGCCAAAAGCTCGAATTGGTATGCCGAAAGTTGAAATTGAGTAGCCAAAAGTTTAAATTGAGATGCCAAAAATATTAAAATTTATTTGTGCCAAAGGTTCAAATTGAAGAAAATTGTTTGAATGTTGAATAGAAGACAACCTGAAAATACTGGTGATCTATTGACTACCATTCGTTTTTATTGTAAATAGGTTTGTAGCTAATAGGAAATCACATAGCTTTTAACAATGCATTTCTCATTTACATTACATTGTTTTGCATTGTATACAAACACAACTCAGCACATCGCATTGTATTCGTTGTTTGTTTCTTTTTAAATAACGATGTTGTCATGTTGTCTAAACTAAAACATGCTCCCAAAGTCAAAACGACGTTCGTTTTTCCCAGACGTTTTGTTTTCTGAGAATGAAAAAGTCCGTATTTCGGATAACATGTAGAACTTAAAATACTACACGACTTCGGTAGTATTTTGGTCGGTACATGACTTCTATAAGTATTTACAAGGTGTCGTAAAGAAATTCAAGTCCCATTATCACACGGTATCGGTCAAGTCCAATGACGATATTGGTTTGTTTGACGCTAAAGGGATGATTATTAAACGATTTCCTAAACACGAAATACTCACATTATCCGTTCAAATCGAACAGGTAACGGATTTGTTGATCCTCGCTTTCTTATCTTGAAACGAAATCGGCAAACCGTTATTGAGAAAGATGTGTTAAACATTAAAATATAAGGGAATATATTATTCAAGAGGGATTCCACCAAAACTTAAAGGGATATATTCGTTATTCACTCCCACTATTTACTAACGGGTAATGTAGTGGCTTGGTGAAATGTAGATATCATCTTGAAACTGCCTGTGGTGTTTCAGTTATTTAGAATCGAGAACAAAACTGTTTAGCAGAATATGCAAACCATTGATATCATTGAAATGAATGCAAATGATCAGGAGCTTGAAAATGAAATCAGTGACAATGAAGTGCAGTGGGTTGGAAAAAAAAGTGGCTCACTTAAACTGAGAGCAAATCCAGGCATACAAAGCACATGCAATTCTGACGTTAACTAACTTTGAAAATTTGAGTTTTCAGAAAATGATTCCGTTTTTGATTCAATTCAGTAACAACTATTATAAGAATATAATAGTACATTTCGGAAATTGATCATTTCAGGTCAAATAACTGAAATGCTGTTGAGACCTGTGGTTGGCTTTATAGTGCATGTAACGTGAAACATGAACCACTACCGAAAGCCTTGGAATTGCATGAGCGCTGCATAAAACACAAAGGACCGAGCCAATATGTCGCTACATTTATCTGAATAATGTTAGACAATGTGGATTTTTTAATATTTTAATAGTTGTACTTCATTTCTTTGCTTTTTCTCGGGAAGGTATTAGTCAATATTGAGAATTATATTTATAACTTTTCACAGTATTTCTTCCGTTCAACGTAGATCAGCGGAAGCAGAGTGTTGAAACTATTTAAAGAACAGTGAAACTTCCCTCAGCCTTTCAAGACATTTTTACATTATTTGTTGTATTTTTCTATTTTTCTCTGAAAGCACCCGGTTAAGGGGTTTCTGCAGTAGGAAAGGTCAATCGATTTTTGATTTTTCTAAAAATCGACGTTTTCTTGCCAAAACAACGATGTTTGTGCATACAAGAAAATCGAGAATCGATTTTACTTTTTTATTGTTCTTGATTTTTTCTACAATTCGGAGCTACAAAAAATCGATAAATTCCTGGGTATTCCGGGCCGATGTCGAGTATAATTTCATCCGCCGGCATGCAGCCCCTTGAGGCAATTTTCTCATTCTTTTCAATTTAAACAACAGTTAATTATTGTTCTTGTATCTTGTTGAAATATTCTCCGCATCCAAATCTCTTCTTGTCTAAAATCCGGATTTTGATTTTTTTAACACATTGAGGTCAATCAGATAAAAGAATTTTTCAGATGTTGTCTTTATTTTTTTGTATCACAAAATTTGTAACATTTAATGTTATCTTTATTTTTATGTATTTACAAACTGAATGACAAAACTTTTTCTTTTTCGATGTGTATATTGGGCTTGCCCGTAATAAATAAATAAATAAAGAATCGATTCTAAAAGAATCGTTCGGAGAAGATTCGGATTTGCGTTTTACGAGTGGAAACTTCATCAACTCAATAAAACACATTCAAATTACTGACACATTTTCAACGCTCATAGCTCTTCTCCACTGCTTATTTAAATAATCGAAAAGAATCGATTCTTTTTTCCTTAAAGTTCAACACAAGCTCTTGAAAGAAGGGGAAGCGTCTCAAAAACATCGTCTGCTCACGGAACTCTCATTTTACATGAATGCTCTGACAGAAAAAATGCAGGAAGATCCTCTGCGATATTGGAAAAACATGCAGGATATATATCCCAACATCTCCCGGATCTATTATCTACCCGCTGTGGCTACGTCTGTTCCCAGTGTACGGATGTTCTCCAAAGCCGGGAAAACCATTTCGGTGACAAGAAATAAATTGAGTGGAAAGCTCGCGTTGAAATTATTATTTTTGCAGGATTTGGAAGACAGTTTGAGGTTTCCTTAATTTTTTTTTCTTCTCACATTTTTATTTAATACTAATTTGTCTACATTATAATTTCTACATTCCTTTACATTATTATTGAAAATGTATATATTATTTTACACTACTCAATTGCCTGTTTGTATGGTTTAATTTTGCTATTAAGTTGAAAGTTAAAACCCTTTTTTTTTTATCGATTTTTCCAAAAATCTATACTCATAACGATTTTTTGTGAATCGATTCCTTAAAACCAATTCAGAAACGATTCAAAAAATTGATCTTTTTTTACCGATTGCCCTTTTCTATTCTGCAGTCTTTCAATTTTGGTGTTTGATAGGACAGAACCATCTCTGGCCTCGGGAAAAAGCGTGCCATTTTTTGCTCACCAGACTTAGATAATTCTGTAAGAGAGTTTTGCTGTAAGATAAAACTGAAACATCGTTCAACGTTTTCAGGGAGAAAGGCGGGGGCAGTCTTAGCAGGCAACTGTAGTGTATTTTATTGCGAAAACACGCTTAAGACCTTACCGAAAGTAGAGTAAATTACAATTTGTATGGATGGAAACAAGTTTTTCGCTTATTGGCAGTAAGGATTCTAGTCCACTGGAAGCGGAAAGTTGCGAACTCAGTTCGTCCTAAAACGCACAACGCACGATGACCGGACATTTGTCCGTCCTTAGGAACGCATACGAACCCCATTCGGCTGAAATTTTTCGGACGGACAGCTGCAAAACACAGGTTGAACAACATGGATGATGAAAAGCTCAATTTTTGAGTAGATGTTTTCAAGAATCTATCGATAAGTGTAATTCTTCATTCGAAAATAAGAAAACTGGTGATGGTCACCGATCGGAAGGTCAAGCCACACAAATTCGACGAAATGTTTTCTTTTTTCGAAAGTATGATTCGCCCTTTTTTCCGGTTTTTGTCTACTAAATCGCTTTTGTTGATCCCAGCGAAGGCGTAAGTATAAATTTGTAATTTCTCAGTACGCACCTTTCATCTAACAGTGGAGATTATGCCTAGCCTATCAGGTGGATGGGAAGTTTCACTGTTGATCGAGGTCATTGGAATAGTGCCAATTGCAAATGAGAAAAATGGCGATGTAATGGATTTGAAAAAATGTACCTACGACTGAAATCAATGATGGATTTTGATTGGATGGCTACGGAGGAACTTCTACTTGGGGAAGGAGCGCTTACTCGTTCTTGGAGTGGAAGCTTTCGACGTAGGAGGACGTGTCGATGGGCGTCCTCGATCTGTTGCACCCCGGACAGTACCAGTAGATGAGGATGCCGATGGAGACGGCGAACAAGACGTTGGGGATGACCAGGGACAGGATGAGGTACTTGAGGTTGTCGTCCCAAGAGTAGCGGGCGACCACCATGTCGGGGTAGGTCTTGCTGTAATAGCAGGGAAACGGCTTGCCCATGTTGCTGAAGCCGTATTTCTTGGCGAACTCGGAGCAGTTGACGCGGGGCGGGTAGCCACACCCTTCAGTGTTGATGTAGAACTTTGTCTCTCCGACGTCCCATTCGAGGGATTCGAGATCGATGCCGCCCTATAAAACAAAAAATCAACCAAAACCATTTCAGCGAGCAATCGAATATGTTCTTCGAATACTGATCCTAAATAAAATACCAGCTACAACAACTAGTTTCTCTATCAATGAAACAAACAAAAATCTCACTAACTGTTCCGATTGCAGTGCATGAAATAATAAAATCAAGAAAGTTCATTCTGTTGAGAACGTAAGCCTGACGATGTTAGCTAATGGAGCCATCATACAAACTGGCTTGGCACGCAGGGCGGAGGGAATCTGATGTTCAGTTTTTTCCTCGACAACTCATTACAGTCATTCGCATCATCATTGCAGTCATTTGATTCAAGGAAGCGCTCACTTTCGTTTCTGACCTGAGGACTGTTCCATATTATCGCTCAACAATTGTATGAGCCTGCATGTTCATAAAATACGACTTTCTGTCATCGATCTATCGGCTACACGTTTCAAGTCTGTGGAGCTTGAATTCAATGCCCCAAGGGCAGGGCCAGATCTATACATTTTGGGCCCTGCAAAATCTATCCTGGGCCCCCTTAACAGTACGAATGAAACAGCCCCACCCCCAAAAAATTTTAAGGAAAAGAATGAATAACAAAATATTGCATTTATGTTAATGTACAACACAAAATCTTTCAGTAAAGAGATTCTTTTATTTTTGCGGCAGAAGTTCGGGTCCCCCGAGGGCCGCGGTTCCTAGTTCCGGCCCTGCCCAAGCGCCTAAATGCCACACCATTCCGATACTTCTCTGAAAATGCTGATCCAGCAAGGATCTTCTGATTAGCTTGATGGCAAAAATCCGGCTACTTGGACATTTTTGCAAGCGAACATCAAGCATAACATCCGGCTGTACTAACTGATACTAAAAATGGCAAAGCTTTATCCTGCCCACCCTGATTTTGCTAGCATTACTTGGTAACACAGGCAAAGCTTCCCACTCTGATAAACTCTTTATAAGTCAAATTCAAAGGAGGCTTTCTCTTAAGTGACTGATGAGCTACTTTTTCTTGCGTTCTTCCTACGAAACTGTACATTTTGTTTGCAGATATCCCCCATTTGCCCACAAATACGGCTAAAATTTGCGAAATCAGTTGAACTTGAAATGCTGGCCAGTTGGTCATCTAAGAAATAACTTCTTAGGAAAATCAACCGAACTGGTTTGTTCAATGAAGAATTAAATTCGAATGATCTATACGCTATAACATTATTGCTGAATCACAAAGGAGGGACCATCTTCTAGGCTTCGTAAACTATTATGTCTGAATTAGGTCAAATTTCCTATCCCTTACTCCATATTAATCATGCTAGGATTGTTAAATCTATTCTACTCGAGGGATTGCCAGTTAAATGGGTTAGTTGGTGTATTTGCAATTGAAATACATGTATTTAACAGATCGTAGCAAAATATTTTTCTGATGATACCTCAACTTTTCTCAATAAACAACACCAGTTGTTAAATTGATCTTTCGATTGTTCAATTTTTACATTGCATACGTACTTATGACATGAGCGAATTCGTACGTCTACGTACGCTTACACGTCTAAACGGTGTTTAGCATTCGTACTTATGGAACATACTAAGGTGAATAGGGTTGTATCAAGCAATGGGTTGGAAGTAATGATATAGAAATTTTCGTCCATCTTGAACATGCATCAATGAAATGAATGAAGTATTTAAAGTAGCTTCAAGTGCAAATCATAGTTTGATCTTTAGAGGATTTAGATCCTAGAAACGCTTTTTTGTAGTAGGTATTTGCACAAAGAATCAGAATTCCAATCCAATTCCATCATAATTCGCGGTACCAACTTTGCTCTCCTACGATTGCTTCATCAGCAAAAATACGTTTATTAGAGTTGATCCATGGAGGTGATGGACACCCCAAACATGCTCCCTTCATGGTCGTTAGTCCTTCCTCGTACTGTCAATTCAACTCTGAGGACAATGGAATGCAGTTCCACCCTCAGTGATATCCTCACAAGGTCGAGCATTGAGGTCACAATATATGACTGAACAATAAATCGGAGTACAGACCTTCCGCGACAATCGTTACAAGGGTAAAATAGGTTCAGAACTCTGACCAAACTAACGTAAAATACACTGAAATCAGGTATCTTTGCCATGTGGATGATCCATTGGGAAAAAATCAACAACGTGATGGGGAGATTCTTGCAACAATCACCAGTTAGTTGAAGACGCTCTTGGTCGCTCAGCAGGTCTTCACCATCTCTCTGTCCATGAATTGGCCTACTCGTATTGTCACAATTGCAGTGAGTGAATACAGTTCCTATAGTTGAAACGAGTGGACGATTCCACTCTGAAATATCGCGATTTCACTAACGAGATTACCCAGGGCTATCCCTTTCGGTTGGCTGTCCTCCAAGTTGCGAGGAACCCTAAACTGGAATCAGTTGTACTTTATAAGATTACTCGTTGTGCTCTATTGAGTTTCGGTCTCCCTCCTGGGTGGATCAGCTATCCCTTCATGGTCTACAGTTCTTCCAAGTACTGTCCATTCAACTCTGAGGACAACGGAATGCAGTTCCACCCTCGGTGATCTTCTCACAAGGTCACGCAGTGAGGTCACAATTTATGCCAGCACATCAAGTATGTGCCTGCCTCAACAATCTTAACAAGAGCAGAATAGGCGACCAAATTGCAAGCTGAGCATATCTTCCCCATATGGATCCATCTCGAGAGTGTACTATAACATAAACCGCAAGATTTCTGCAAATTGACGAGCTTGTTGGAATAAAAAGATTCTAAGAGCTTCGCTTTTTCAACATCTGTAACGTAATGAAGGGGAAGGGTTCCATTAATACGGGAGAAGTGCAATGAAGTTACAAATCTAGGGCACTTTTTAGACTTACAGTTGGAACCTATGTGAAACATATTACTTACGCATCGTAGGAGAGTGTGGTTGGCGTTAAAATTTCAGGATTAAATCTATATATTTGGTTTTTTCAAGTCGGTTTTCAATAATTCTGAATAAAAACGTGGCCATTCGACACTAAGTCACATGCAAATGGTATCTCAATGAATGAGAGATTCAAATTGTGAACCACAATTTTAATTTTCAAATGATGGTGTTGCTATGGTCACCTGACAGAGGTTACAGCATTCGATGACACTCGAATTGTAACTTAGAGGAGATGGACTTTAGTGAACTAATTACTGGTACCTGAACCTACAAATGTTGATCCCAGCTGGCTTAACAGTTATCAGAAAACAGATATTATTACCGCAGAACAGAAGAAATCTTTTCATGCATATACTTCTCATGATTGACAAGCTATATTACAATAAATTGATGAACATTATCTATCTCTAGAGACGTGTGTGTGTATCGGAAGTTTTTGGCAATGCTGTACTTTTAATAGAATTTGAACGTCTTAATAATCAGTTAGGTACTCTACTATGATAAAGGAACCTAACTCAACTGTACACAATTCAAAGTTACTTCATCAATAGTTATGGAATGAGTGTGTTATTGAGGAGGTTCTTGATACGATAACTACAGTCGGGATACGAATTAGTTTAGATTTTTGTAAAAGGTTACTAGGAAATCAATAAGGTTTGTAAGTTGATGGTCGAGCAATCTTACAAAAAGATGTTATTAAAATAGATTCACAGGCTATCGAGAATTTCAATGTTACTTATTTTCAGGTACAAATTACTAATGTCGTACAACCCGGAAAACCTACTTTTTCAAGTTTTGAGATGTTGTTTACTAACTGAAAGGTTTTGATAATTCCGTTCTGGATCATGTTGTGGTTCTGTTAACTTATGTAAAAACATTTGAGTAAAATAGGTAGGTAATTTTTATTAAATATTCTACATGTGCTCCATGCTGATTGGTTTCTCATGTTCATTCACTATCTATTATTTACTATTACTATTATTTAAATAATATAAGGAAAATGTTTCCATCGTGCAGTGAGACTTGATAGATAAACAACCATTTTCAATATTTTTCTTCCTTCAATTTCAAACGTAAAGTTTGAATTCTAGATCAATTTCCTAGATAAAATTTGTTTCACTCAACTTTTTTTCTAGGTTTAGAACTGGGAACATAAAAGTGATAAGGCACTTTTGCGTGAATCGCGATTATTTCCTTTTACATCCCAATTTTATCAAGTTTTCAAGGTCGGTACTCTATCTGAAACGATGGGGTTCTTAAATTAATAACTTAGCTTTTATCTAAATTCAAATTTGGATTCACTGTGTCTCATGATTAACCACTTTCGAGAAATATGTCAAAAAAATGACACCAAAAATGTTGGGCCTAGGAAATTCATCAAAAATGTGTCTTGTCATGCGAGTTTCGACATTCATGGAAAAAAAAGAAAAAGAAAAAAATACTGCAAACTCTACTCTAATCTAAAGTCATTCTAATCGATAGTTCGACAAAAATGATGAATGTTCACCATTCACCAGTCTCTTACCCGGTAAACGGAGTGCTTTTTTCCTAGCCGAGTACGAACGTAGAAGAACTTGTGAAGGTGAGACTAGGCTAGTACTGAAACAGCTTGACGTAAAAGATCTAACATCTGTCAACACCCTAAAATCGTCGTCCAACTAGCCGGAGCAAGTCCAGTGAGCTGTGGAAGACTCGACCGATGTAGGATTGTGAATGCGGGGACTTCAAGTACGTTTCTACTTTTGTAATTGTTTGGAGTAATACGTTGTATGATTGTATTGTAAGATGATATTAGACAGTAAGATAGTAGGATTGTCCGAGTGGCCCAAAATGTCACTTGCAATCTGATTTCAAAACGCAATGAGCTCTTTTGCCTTGTAACTTACAAGTGACCTACTAATGAACCATACATAGTTTTACATAACTTGCGAACTAGCGGTTGATGAAAAAAAAAGGCTTGGAATTCAGTTAAAACTTGCTAGAATGATGTATCAAAAATCGAGTTCGTTGATATCTCCAACTGATCCCAACTTGAACTAGTACTGAATTCAAACGATGGAGATTCTTGTATTTTCTACTTCCCAGTATTTTCAGCGCAAAATTTCCAATTTAAGCTCATCATTTTTTGAGTACTAGTGGGAACAGTTTAAGAAGTTTCATAAGGGTATCCACTAACAAAGGTTTTTTTGTACCGTTTAACTTTTGATTTGTGTGCGTTACACACTGGATTTTTAACACAAGTTAGCGTTAGAGAAATTGTTTTTTTGTTTTTTTAACAATTTTGTTTAAATACGTGAACAGAATAGTAAAGTTCACAAGTTCTGTAACACTGGCACTCATTATTTTCAAGACAAAACTTGATTGAAATCGGTGAAATACCTTCAATAGGAACAAAACATTCGTGTTTTAGAAAAGACATACTATCCAAAAACTAGAAAAAATGATTATGTACGTACGGACTTTTAATGGGCCAGGAATAAGGCACTAGTCAACAAATAGACCAATAGAGACAAATAGAGAGTAAAGAGGCCCCAAACACCGATGATTTCGCCAAAATTTGATGTAAGTGCGCTTCATGTACGTATACACAAACTCAAGATAGAAAATATCAAGTACGAGAGGTCGGAGAATCAAGAGCTTCTATTAAAACATAGGCTGCATTGAAAAACTACTACCCACAAAGTACTTTCCATTTGGAACAAAAACTGCTTGAATTTCCCGCTATACTTCGTCGAAACAACGCCATAGTCCTAATGAATTATGAAATTATTCATAAGACCTTACTTGAAAATTTTTTATGGGTTGGGCTAACTGTTTTGGTTGATATCAGCCAAATTTTATATCAATTACCAGAAGGTGTGAATTGTGAATCATTGCCATCTTCTATGGGGATTGCTTGCGGCACTTCCTAGAGATATTTGTTACACCGAAACTCCATTGCTTGCCTAAGGAAAAAAAGGGCAATAGGTAACCGCTGATTCTCGTTTTTTTTTGTTTATATGAGTAACAAACCTAATGTGATATCTTTCCAACGTTTGTGAATCTCAAATTATATCGACTAGTCGGCCTGTGGTACTTGTATAAGAGTGATTTGAATAAATCAAGACAAAATTGTTCAATGTAGTTTACAAGAAGAATGGGTGATGGTGATATATGCATTTTTTGTTTTATTCGTGTAAAGTTCGTAGCGTGTTTGTTTGAATGTGCGTAGCAATAAAGTAAAGGTGGAGATTTGGGAAGCCCCATATTAGGATAAAACTGAGAGCAAGTGCGTTTAGTTGTTAAAACGTGCAAATGCCTTATTGACGACTGTAGAAAACTTGACGGTGGCCCTACTTTCCAGCGTTAGTGTGCTCTGAATATTTAATTAATTTACCTTTTAATAAATGGTATAACAAAAAAAATGGTTCACAAACCATCTGCTGAATTTTGAAGAGCTACACTTTTGAGAAAATTAATCTGATTTGCACAACGTGCAGACACATTTTTTCAAAATGAAACCTCTTTCAGTGTGTGCAGGACGGGGCAGTCAAGTCTGCATTTTTGCATTGACTGTAAAAATAAATGGATGGATACTCTAAAATTGTATTTTTAAAATTATAATCTACGCCTAAAAGCATTTGAGAAACAACATTCACTGTTTAAAAGTAACGTTCCCTACTTTTGACCACTTTTTCGGATTCAGCGTTGAATTGCCTGCACGCCCAGTGCATTTTCATAATCAAGAGCTAACTTTTAAGGACCCTAATTCAACCTATAAATTAATCTTCATTATCAGTTTCTTGAACTTAAACTTCATTTCCGAAAAGCTTCCGGGAAGTTGCAAACCTCTGGGATTCTTTCAAATGTAATCAACTTCCTATGGATGGTTAACTTTGCGATTCTTCATCGATTTCATGGTGGACAGAGGCGTCTTGTTGGAAGGACTGAGGTGGTGGGCCGAATCGAAAAAAAGAAAGAGAAAAAATATAGTTCCTACTTTATTTTACAGTTTTAAATCCTGTTAATTATTATTATCTATTGAATTTAATTATTTTATTTACTGAAATGGAGGATTTTTTTCATCTCCGTGTGCAGAGAGGATTGTGAAAACCTGTAACAACAGGCACGTGCCGTACGTGACACGTCCGAACCTAACATCATACCTCACCTTGCTTAAACGGAGTTGTGATCGGAAGTTTTGTTTAATTACAAAACCGGAGAGATGGAAATGTGCCTCGTTGCTCATAAACAAGTGAACGAAAACATTGAGGGAACGAGAAGCAGACCGGAGGTCCAGGTTATCATCAAACGTTTCCAATAACGTTTCACGAAAACGTCGTCGGGCTCCAAAATCGTTTTCATCACGGGATGATGTATGGGTGATGGTGTAAACCTAACCTTAAGATTCTTCGAACTCTTGGTTGAAACGCCAAGTGCTGTTGTCCCGACCATCTCAGAGAGCTTCTTCCCACATCAACTCACAAGCGTTCAGTTCGCAAGAGTTCGCAATGATCTCGTACTGTCACCCTTTCTGCTCCTCATTACACCAATGATCATCAGTGAATAAACAAAACTTCGATATTGGAGTGGTGAAAACCCTTAACAACTCCATTAACAGTAGTAGTTTGATGCTCGTTGTTCTCAACAGGAACGTTGTCTTTAAACAGCGAATATTGTTCCTAAAATGCTTTTTAAAGTAGAATAAGATGGTAACCATAAAGTTTTGATATGTTCATCTTTTTTTACAGTCATTTAAAAATGTTGTTTCATTATTTAAAATAAATAAATTCCATCAATTAGTGCTGGTAATGCCCACTAACTACCACATTTTATCTCGTGAGAAAAACCATAAGTTAAGGCTCTACCGTAACTACACAAAACTTCGATATAGGGGTTTTTAATTGAGAATTAAACAAGCCAGTTTTTATTTCAATTGTAAAATGATGTTAAGATTGAAGTAGAGTGAATTTAACAGCAGAGCCTTTTACCCATTTTGTTTAATTTTTACTTTTCGAATTTGTTTCCAGTTCTAATTATATATGTCTTTAGCTATAAGTGGTCACTAATCGCAAATGAATTTTATATTGAGTGTTTACGAGAAGTTTCATTGTGTCAAGCAAGAGAACAACTTACTGAAGTCCGCTCACCCATAATCCTACAGCAGTGGAGTTCTACAGTGGCCAGTGCTATTAATTCTGAATTTCAAAATGATTAACTGCTTTGAGAGAGAACGGAAAAACTAACCTTTTGCCATTCTTCGAAGAGGAGTTTGGTGTAATTCACGAAGATCTGGTGGCAGCGGAGAGGAGCGTTGGTGCAGCCCTCGCGACAACTGCTCCACGAACAGTTGCTGAGTCCTTCGGCGTAGATGTGCTCAACCGCAACGCAGGTCACGGGCCTGTCCTCGTAGTCCGCCAGGATCGTCGAGATGGCCGGGTCCACGACGAACGGGATCAGAAAGAGAAACGCGAACACCGACAAGATGGCCGTCGTCCCGCAACACAAAGATGTGTAGAATTTCGTCTTGATTTTAAGCCCATCGACGTCTACGTTAGCCATCACCTTCTTCACCACCGTTGACAAACTGAGCTTCTCCTCCATATTTGCCATTTAGGGTATTATCAAAACCACTTCGAAATCCCGAGTCTTTACACTAAAAAAACCAAAACTTCCGTCGTGTGATGCAACACCAAATTCAACTCAAAAATCCGCACTCAAAAACTAAACTCATTTTACTAGCGTGCAAACAGTTTTTTCACTAACCAGCGGCTACTCAAAACTGACACTGTATTATTTACTCATTCAGAATTGTAACCGCTTGAAACTTCTGATAAGCCAAGCGACATTTTGTAAATCACAAAATGGAAGTCATTTCATAACTTTTTGCTTTGCATATGAAACGTAAGAAAACACAAAGGAAAGAAAAACAGATTCAGTCTTTAGTTTTAAATAGTAAGATAAAAAGTTCAATATAGACGCGTTCCCCTCCAAAGTTGGCAGTATTGTCTTGATGGTAAATGAATTTATAGGCAGCTTACGCTATTTACATGTTATGTTTTTATGTTATAGAAGCGTGCTTTCTAGTAAGAATAATGTCTAAGAAGTGCATATAGATGGATTAGTGCTTCTAGAAACCAGTGGTTAGGTCCCTGTACGGACGTTCGTCCCTTCAAGGGAATTATGCGATGGGCGTTCGATTCCTAGAAGAGTTTGACGTGCGCTTTCTTTTTAGTAGTCTTGTAATGAAAACACGTGCTGGTGCGTCGGGCTGTCCTGAAGGAGGGGAATGCCTGAAACAAAAGCAATAACACGTTTTATTCATTTGGAGGCTTTACTGAAATAACAATGAATACAGTTTAAATACGAACATGATTGGATCTTTGCCAGAATCACAATTGAAAAGGTGTTTTTTTAGAAACTCGAAGTATTTTGGACAAAATATACTATTTGCAACATTAGACTTTTTTGAAGGTATCCGGTAGCTTGTTGAAGGAATGAAAGAAGATTTTTTCCGAAAAATCTCATTTGTATACTTCGCTGAAATTTCTTGAGTAACCTGAACAGATTTTGACTTTTGAACCCATTATCTACAAAGTGTTGAATTTCATTTTAACATGGTGTACCTACTTTGATTCATAAAAAGTAGCATTTAATTACCATAACTACAGGTAGCGTAGACAATTTAATGCGTAGAATCGCTTTTTAATTTTCATAACTTCATGCACTATTCAAAAATTGAAAACAGAGGAAGTGACCTTTATAATGGGGTTTCTCAATGTTCTTCATGACATGAAATCATTATTGCCTAGCTAAAATAGTTAGTAAAATACCAAGAGCCGAATAGCAAAATCTGCATCATTCTCGTCAAACCGGTCCTCAAGTAACAATGCCCTAATCCAGCATCTGTCCCTCGATTGTTATCACAAATTAGCCCAAATAACAAAAAAACACAGATAGTGGAATGGGAAGGAAAACATTCACCACACATAACAAAAACAATAACAAAAAATAGCAAAAATAATACAATGAACGCAGCAAGACGACGATGCGACGTTGGAGACGGAGGAAACACCCCCTAAACTGGGTGGGGGAGGGGGGAATCAACGCGGCGCTGAGGTTATACTAGTTTGCACGACCTGCAGGTCTTGATGGTACTGTATAACTCGCGATGCGATTTGCTCTTAATTCCTTCGACTATCGTCTACTGGGAAACTAAATGAATAATTATTCAGTTATAATTGAGGGTGGTGACAAAAAACTGAACTTTTCCAAAACAAAATTTCAAACTTGCGTTTTACATTTTAAAAGCGAAACGACTTTGATTTAAATATTATTTGCCTGTTATTCCTTTGTGAAACACACAGGTTTCACAGGTGATAGAGGGATTATTGAATTTCAGGAGGTGTGCATAGAGCATGTAAATCTGTTCTCAACCAAAATACCTATTTGGATTGATCAGTTGATCATACTTGTGTGCCTCCTGAAATTTAATAATCGCTCTATCACTTGTGAAACACGCACACTCCAAAGCTTAGTAGAAATTCAAATCATGAACGCAAGCCAATTGAATAATAAACCCCAGTGAAAGAATTTGCAGCCTTTTTTTAATGTTACCAGAATGCTTCAACCCGTGTATTGGCTACAAAGCCTTTTAGGCGTTTACCCCAGTTTCCACATACCTACATCACTAAATCACTACATCACCAGGTTACTGATATCAACACAAAAACAATGATAAACCAAAATAACATGAATGTTGGCACCATAAATCGGACCATAGATCGGGAATTTTTTCACCTACGGACCTGGGGAGGGGCTCATTCGATTCCTCGTTGAGTGTTCTTCAAAAAGAGTACAAATTTAGGCCGCCTTGACGTTTTTTGAGGTTTTTGGGGATTTTACAAAACTCTGACAACCCTTAAAGGACACTTTAAATTGAATGAGAAAAAGAATTGGGGCGTCGTCGGAAAAACATGGATGTTTTCCTGAAAATTTTAGCTTTTTTGCTCTAGCCATTTGGGAGAAATCGTGCGTTCGGCGTACGACATACGGCGGACGGACAGAAAAATGTTTATTGCAGATTCGGATTCTACACTCTTTGAAACGTAATCCATGAAATTTTCAGGGGGGGTTAGAATTTTTTTTTTTTTTTCAAGAGCGATTACAATGGTTTATTATCGAATAATGAACCAAAAACACAGATAGCGGAATAGGAAGGAAAACATTAACCACACATAACAATAAACAATAGCAAAAATAATACAACGAACGCAGCAAAACACAGCTTCAAAGATTCTAAGCTTCACGGAGGAAACACTCCCTAAACTGGGTGGAGGAGGGGGGAATCAACGCGGCGCTGAGGTTATACTAGTTTGCACGACCTGGAGGTCTTGATGGTACTGTATAACTCGCGATGCGATTTGCTCAATTCCTTCGACTATCGTCTACTGGAAAACTTGCGTTTTACATTTTAAAAGCGAAACGAATTTGATTTGCCAGTGCGTCTGTTATTCCTTTGTAAAAATAATTGCTTTTCCGGTTTAAGAAATTTCGTTAGTTTTTTTCTACTAATATTTCTAACCTTCAACCTTCCTTACTAAATCGAAAACCGATTCCTAGTTCCTCCAATTTTCAGTTATCACACGGAATATTTAAGATTAAACTTTGCTAATTAGGTAAGCAAGTTACTAATTACGTTTTAACGGTAAACAACTTTTGTTTTCAAGGGAATGTGGTGTTTTATTGAAACAGTTTCTAAAGTGATTAACCAATACAGAGGAGCAGCTAAGTAATTTGCTCAGCTGAATCGAATGAAACACCTGCAGATCTCTCCAGTCTGAATCATGGGAGTTATTAACTTTAATTACCAATTTTTGAGTCATTTCTTTTTTTTAAATATCATTATTATCTAATTTGATTTTTTTCTCTAAATTGTATGCGTTTCTAGAAGTAAATTAAGGTTACGATGGAGTTTGATGAGTGTGTAACACCAGGTTTTGCACGTCTTATCACGGATTTTGCATGTGTTACCACTCATTTCTGTACGAGAAAGTATACAGAGGCCAATCATAGATAAGCCAAAACGAAAAACCAAAATGGGCAAATGAATAAATTGTTTTCATTAAGATTGATAAAACATTCTGTAGTCTCCGCTTTTGGAAACTTGTTCGTATCTAGAAAAATGAACTCTTTTTTCTACAATAACATCAATTTTTTTCTTGGTTTTTTTTTTTCAAGTCAAGCAATGATTGTTTTTGAAAATAAACACATGAATAACTTAGAATTTCTCAGGCATGAACAGTTTTAAAAGAGCTCTAAGATAGACCTTTTGTACAAAATTGGTGATACAATCGATCCTTGAGAACTGGATTATTCATTTTGGGACACCCTGTATAATGAGAACATCCTGGAATCATTCGGAACTATCAGGTCGGATTTTTATAACGCCAATTTTCGATCATTCAATTTTCAGCAATCTCATAACCAATACAATAGTAAGTTGGGATCGAATGAAAAAAACACGGTTTTTCGCAATTAACTTTGAAATTCCCTAAGTTTTTTGCACAACTAGAGAAAAATTGGAATAGAACAAAAAAAAATTCAGGCTGGAGAGCGCCGCAAAATTCATCAGACAAACATACACACACATACATATACCGATAGTTTTTTTTTCAGGGATTTCAATTACATTGAAATATATAACAAACATGCGGGTATCCCTTATAGTGATAGCGTGATTTTATCGAAGAGTTCGTTAAAAATGGATTATGAACAGAGCATATTGATTTATCGATTGTTGCTTACGTGACGGATCTCAGAGAGCCATCGCATGATCGCCTCCTCCCGTGTCACCGTCCACGTTTTCTTTGTCGTCTTTCTTAGCGGATATCATCGTGCTCATCTTCTTGATGCGCATTTTCGAGTCGTCTCCGACTTCTATCGTCCTCTGACAGATGATGAGGGTCAGGCAGGAGACGACGAACAGGACCGAAGGGACGATGGACGCCAGGAGGAATTCCTTGTAAGTCGCTTCCAAATTGAACCTCGCCACCACAACGTCCACGTTTTGTTCAGCGTAGAAACACGGGAACCTCCCGCGGGCGTTGTGGTCCGTGCCATCTTTGCCGTACTCACGAAGGAATTCCTTGCATTCGTCGCGCAAAGTGTTCACGCAACCTTCCATATTGATCAGGAGTTTGCTTTCGTTGGCTATCAACAAATCCATCTCAGGCGGCGCCACGATTCTCGTGTCGTCAAGGAGCTTGGTGTTGGTCACGCTCAAGTAGCTCAAATAAGTGAAATTGGTCAAATCACTTAACAGCGTCTTATCCAACAACGTCCCATTTATACAATCCACAGCATCTATAGTATCCGACGTATTTTCTATATTGTAACACGACATCATCAGTATATTGTTTTGGCTTTCATTCCAAATTTCTACATCTGTCCCTGTATCTGTCCCTGTCACAAACGCACGTTGACACTGAGATAAATACACTTTATCACCACTAAGAAGTATAGCATTTTTATTCCTGGTCGGGATATCCAGACATCTTCTATCGCAGTTGTACGGTGTGCGAATCCGTTCACATGTCCCCCGCACACAATTTTGTAAGCCGTCCATTTCGATGCAATTGATTTTGCCTCGGCGACCGGAGCACTTTAAAGGAGGATCTACGTTTTTGAAAATACACTCAAATGCATCTGTGATGTTTATGCACATACCAAGGGTACAGTTGAACGTTCCCGTCAGATTTCTGCATTCGTCCGCGATGCAACGGTATTTTTTGGCGTTTTCCTGGTCAATGCCATAGCATGTTTTGTTTGCCGTGTTGGTGCAATTGGCGAGATGAATGGTGGATCCGTTTCGGCGGAGGTTGACGTAAATTTGAATGCAGGATCCGCTAGTTTTGCTGAGGCACCATTCGCCGCAAGACCCCCAATCGCACGTGTCCGTCGTGACAGCCCTGGTCGTGGTGCACATCACCGGGTCGCTCACCATGCCCGACTGAAAAGCTCTCATGTACGGCATGTAAATGGCCACTGACAGATACACCAGAGCCACGCAGCTCAACACAGCTGTCATCTGACACATACATATTGTACCGCATATCTTGGTGTTTTGAGGAGGCACAACCAAGTCTTCTATAGGGATTTTCTTTTGTTTCGGCATTTCAGTACGTCTAACAGATTGACATTACGATTTGATCCCAAATTACGTCGACCGCTATCAGCTATGCGATTCACTCTCGACACCCGAATCTGTCACAAGGACTGGCAGGGATTCAAGTTTCTCACTCCCACCTCGTCCAATCGCTGTCATATCATTCAACCTCGACGACGCATCTGCGGACAAACTCTATCAACTAGCCCGAAACACAGGAACACTAACCGCAACGCACTTTATAACTTATTAATCCAACGAATTTTGTTTTCCAATGTTGCCTTTATGGAAAGTGTGAATGGACTGCATCTTGTCGGGTCGATCGATATCCCCTGGGGCTGGTGAGCCTGCGCCGTCCGGTCCCCGCACCACCGCAGACCCTCACGACCCACTTGATAACCTTTCCACACTGTACGTCTGGCCTTCAATATGGTCTATTATCTCGATCCACTGATCTGGACGACTGATTTTTCCATACACGCGACACCCCCTCCCTCCTCTCTGCAGTAGTTTGGACGATCTATCGATTCCGAAATATCTTCGTCCGATTGATCTCTTTCCGACGACACTAGTGACCGACATTTTGTCCTCCACCTTTCTTACCCCCACCAGAAGCTATCGAATCATTAAATCTTTAGAACTTATCTTAATTATTTTATGGGCACTGCACGAGACTAACATGCGATATCAACAATCGATACAATTTGCCTTATACCTAAATCATAAGTAAGAGCCCAAACAATCAACATCAAACATATAACGTACTTATATAATAGGGACGTAATATAATTCTATTCAACCCAAAACCCAGATCGGAAATGCAGTTTAACGTAGTGATTGAAGCATATTTTCTCTTCTTTTTGTTTAGTTTTTTTTTATTATTGTTTTTATTACCTACTGTACTGTAATTCAGTAATTTTTATTTTTCAGTTGGCCTAACAAATTGGTAAATTTTAATTAAAAAGGTTTGACAAATGCATGCGAGACATAGAAACTAAATATTACATGCAATATATAAATGAACATGATGGACGGAAACCACTGTCATGGGAGCTACAAGAATTTGTAGTTCGCAGCAGCTAGTAAAGAATCGATCTTGAAAGTAAATATTTTGGGTCATAAACTCCTATTCCCAAGGACCCTTTGACCGAGATCACCCCGATCGAGATCATACTTATGGATCATGAATTCCGCTTGCTCCTGAGCAGTAAAAATTAAGCAAGTTTTGTTTAATGACGAAATTTATAAGGGCCCATCTTGTACCTTCCTGCAAAATTTCACCGAAACCGGTAGAAAAATGAAGAAATATTGCTTATTGCAAGAGTTTCATATTAGCGCTTGCATAGAGCTGCCAATGATGAGTTTTTTATGAAATCGATGTGAGCTTCCACCGCTGCCCTCCAAATTTGAGCGACATCTGACGAATCAACAGTGAGAAAATTATGAGTGATGGAATCAGGTTGCCCATTCGTATTGATCATTGTAAACAATGAAACTTCCATAGCCTAAAAGCTTCGGTACCAAATTCACTGAAAATATCATCAAAATTTTATGGAAACTATGGAATGGAATTTTGTTAGAAGGATTTGAAAAACGACAGACGAATAGACAGACTCGAAACCTTAGATGTTCAGATTGATCTACAAGGTGAATATTGAGTAGAAATTTTGATGTTGGCGGCAAAGTTTTTTCATATTCTAAAAGTCAAAACTATGTTTCCGATAAGTTAGTAGAAGAAAGTACTGCATAGGTTCAGTTCTATATAGGTATAGATTGCGACCAAAAATCTATGTTAGTCAATCAAAGGATTTTCTTTTACCCTCTTTATCGGGAAAACAGTTTAAATATGTACATGGCAAAAACGAAAAGGAAAGAAAAACACCTTAGGTGACCTTGATGTTCAGCCTAGGTCGATTCATCTGCAGCTATATCGATCTATCAAAGCGCGGCTACCTTATTCCATTACCTTGGGAACACAGCTGGTTTCCTTCAAAACACTACAAATTAGATTTCGTGGAAAGGAAAGAACGACAAAGAAACGACATACAAAAAAAGCCTGTAAATCTTTTACATATAAAAGTTACGCTCTTCGCACGGGATTTAGTTTCATTTGGGAGTCTCACGCGAATAAATCTAGTGCACGTTTTCACTTCAATATCCGAACTCTACTGCTTGAAAACAATGGCATATGAATTACAGGGACGTTGAATAAGGTAGGAAAAACTGAAGAATGCTGTCCACCATTTGTTACATTTCAATGCCATAGCAACAATAACGAATCATTCTTTTGTTGTAATCGATTACGTGTTATTTTATTAACACAGCCTTAATGCTGTCAACAACATTACCCTCAAACGTATTCGTATTAAGAGTATTCAAATTGTAGGATTGTTACGTGTAAAAATAGAACTCGTCGGTCCCTCGGGTACCTTTAAATCTTTAGAGCGTTCTATTTTCATCCAACACGCATCACGCAATGCCCTTCCCTCGGGAAAATTTAATCATTCTAAAAACAGTTTTTGCATCCAATTGAGTAAACTATCATGGAATAAAGTTTACAATGTAATTTAAAATTAATTTGCAGAACTGACAAATTTTGAAAGCAATAAAAAGGGCACAAAAAAGGCAGTATGTTTTTGTAGTCTATAAAATAATATTAAAATAACCAAAAGCAGTTGCTGACGATTGTGGTTGTCAAAAGTTGGTCAAATATTGGTTTCAAGAAAGAGGTTTAGTGTAGGTTGCATGGTAAATTACACGCAATGCGCATCATTTTCATGCAAGTTACACATCGTCCACATAATAACAGTTCCCAGCTGTAGTTTGATGACGTTGAGAAACCAAACTCTCTACTGATTACTAGTAAATTCGGTACAAACGATAAAGAGGTTATTAGTATCTTTATTCAAAACGAGATGAATGAGTGTGATTCAGAGATCCCTATAAATAGTTAATGGATATGAAGAATATTATGAAGTTTCCGTAGCAGACAGGATATGTTGATGCGTATTCATTGATATGTTAACGAGGATGTTGTATTGTGGATGTAATCGATGTGAGAAATGAATGGTTGAATTGGGATACCACGGGATTGGCACCTTGAATACATTGGAATGCGTGGGATGGTGGTCAGAGATGGAAGTGGAGCTGAGAATGCAGAAACTAAAAAGAAAAGCTGCCTGGGGAAACGGAAAACGTTCGACTCACTTTTTCACGTTCCCGCTGTGAAAACGCGCGAATCCTCGACGCCCATGAGAATCCAAATGCGTTCTTCTGATCCTTCGTCCAAATGTTTACTTGATTTCGGCCTACGGGGAAAAAAAAGTTGACGAGAGCCGCTTGTAACCACCAGGAGAGTTTCGGCGTCAAATTCAAAATGGCGGTTGCGCCGATGCGGGCATCTAGCGAGGAAGTCGAGAAGGTTCCTGGATCGAATCAATAAAGTCAACCCTTCCGATGTGGATCGGGGGTGCGGGGAAGGTACTACGAGAGAGCGTCAAATGTATTTACAGGGAGACCGACCTGTGGAGATCTCAGTAGGGCAGAGCTCCTCCCTTAGGGGATCAGAATCGCAAGGTGGGCCATGCAGTCTCTCATTGGTCCCAAAGGAAGTGGCAGTTACGCAACATGTCTTCATGAGAACATTATCGTATTACCCTTATTCCAAATAGTATCGAAATGTGAGCACCTGAATGTATTTACACAGAGGCCAACCTGTGGAGGTATCAGTGGGACAGAGATCAGGAGATCAGGGTGATCTGTGGGGATACCCATTTTCCGACTAGACCTCCAGGAAGTAGTGGATATGCAACATGACCTTTGAGCTAATTTTCCAATTATTTATTTTAAATTGTTTGGAAGTGTGAGCACTTGAATTTATTCGGAGAGGGACAAAATTGTGGATGCCCCAGTCGGAGGGTGGTTTGTCCCACAGGGGGTTCGAGTTGCAAGGTGTGATACCCAGTTTTAGATTGAGCCCCGAAGAAGCGCCAGTGATGCATCGTGACGCCATGGGCGGATTATCGTATGACACATTTTTTTAAACTGTTTCTAAACGTGAGCACATGAATTTATTTACAGGTTAACCGACCTACATTCACGGACAGAGGGTGATGAGGGATCAGTGTGGGCTACCCAGTTTCCGACTGGCCCACAAGGTAGTTCCAGTTATGCACAATGACCTTATAGACAAACTTTCCTATTATTCACTTCAAATGGTGAAGAAATTTAAGCAATAAATCGTATTTATAGAAGGACAAACCTGGTCCTTTAGAGCAGGGGTCTCCAAACTACGAGTTTGATCTCGTATTTGGCCCAAGGGAAAATTTTGAAAATTAGACACGTGAAAAAGTGTTTTTAAGCACTCCTAGACGAGTTTGACGAAAATGAGTGGTTTTATTTTTTTAAATTCCATAATAACTTTTCCGTTGTTCAATAAAAATGAATAAAAATTGAATTTTCAGGAATTTTGAGAGTCAGAACCTTGAAAACAGGGTTTTTAAGCACTCCTAGACGAATTTGACAAGAGTACGGAGAGCTTTCACTGGGTCACATGGCAAACTTTTCTTGCTATTATGGCGGTCGCCTAATTTTGGTTTATTATTCAATAATAAACCATTGTAATCGGCATTTCCAAATAGGCATTTTGGTTGAGAACAGATTTACGTGCTCTATGCATATCTCCTGAAATTCAATAATCGCTCTATCACCTGTGAAACAGGGACATTCCAAAGCTCAATAGAAATTCAAATCATGAACGCAAGCCAATTGAATAATGAACCCCAGTGAAAGAATTTGCAGCGTTTTTTATTCAGTAGCTTAAATTTGCGAAACTACAAACATAGTTTTAATGTTAAGACGTATATTCACCATGCTGTTCGTCAAAATATGCTCAAAATGCTTTGTGGAACCCCTATTATTATTGAATAATAAACCATTGTAATCGCTCTCGAAAAAAAATTCTAACCCCCCCTGAAAATTTCATGGTTGAAGTTTCAAAGGGTGTAGGATCCGAATCTGCAATAAAAAATTTTCCGTCCGTCCGCCGTACGCCGTACGCACGATTTCTCCCAAACGGCTGGAGCAAAAGATCTGAAATTTTCAGGAAAAATCCATCTCGGTCCGACGACGCCCCAATTCTTGAGCCAGCTCTTTCACTCAATTTAAAGTGCCCTTTGAGGGCTGTCAAAGTTTTGTAAAATCGCTAAAAACCTCAAAACAAGTCGAAGCGGCCTAAATTTGTACTCTTTTTGAAGAACATACCATGAGGAATCGAATGAGACCCTCCCCACGTCCGTAGGTCAAACCATTCCCGATGTATGGCCCGATTTATGGTGCCAACATTTGCGTTTTTTGGTTTATTATTGTTTTGTTATTTATTATTATTTGTGCGTTTTTTTTTTTTTTTTTTTTTTTCAAACGGTTTACTCTTGTTATTAGATGATTAGGATGGAACCTCAGATCTGTTAACACAGAGATCAACGCCACGGAATAACGCAAGTTCACTATCAGAACTTATCGTTTACTGGTTATTTTTTCCTCTAATTGGCTATTGAAATTTAGATTTTGTTTTCCTTTTTCAATTATTTGATATAAGTATATGAGTCTTCCTATACGGAGATTCTGCCGACAAAATATTCTTCGTCGGATGGTTGGAGGTGATAAGGTGAGGTGATTTTTGCTCTCCTTTCTGAAGTTATCTTCTGAAGTTTCTGAAATATCTTTGTTCCTCATTCTGGTTCTCGTTCGGAGAGCCCCTATTGGATCCCCTTTCCCCCCACCAACTACCTCCAACATCGTCCATTATGCTCGGCCTATGAATCAATTATATAATGAGTGCCCTGACATTGATCTCTTCTGCAAATCTGCGTCAATTGTTCGGAATGAGCCTCATTTGATTCAATTTATTTATACTGAACTTTGATGAAGTACTGTAATGATTTGATTTGTATTTTGAAATTATTTCTATATCGAAGCTTCATATTATGTTATTATTTTTGACGTATTGCCCGTTTTAAATCAATAAACAGAACATCCTCCGTTTGCAAAAGTAAAAGCACGAATACTTCAACAGTTGGTCGGTTGTTAAGGTATTGATCAAGAAGAAACAACCCCTATGATTTTATAACGTTTCTAAAGTTTCCTCTAAACACTAAAATAACCCTTTTTGTAATAAATTGTCGTGTTATTAAAGTGCTAGGTCGGAAGTACAAGTTTACGTGTTCACTGCATTGTGGATAGTTTCAATTTCACAGGTAACGAGAAAGGAAAATTGTCGCGGACACGTTGAACTACCGGAACTCACGGTGTCCTATTGTGGGGAATCCCACTGCACCTACCTGAAAAAAATTGTCCTTGGTCATTCCATCTCCGGGCTTATGCGGTAAAATAACCTATTTCCTCCGCTTTCCGAGAGACCGATTTGTTTTGTTTGAAAACACCGCGTCACGTCGACGGGCGATGGGTTCCGATAGTACATAATTCTCGACGCTTAACAGCGAATTTCCCTGGACACGAGCCGTCAGTCTGACAACTGTTAGATGAGAGTTGACATGGCGAGGGTTGGGCTCATTTTCCTATTCACGATTTCATCCGGCTGTGCATCGGTAAGTCTGACATCTCGTAAGAACAATCATAGTCCTGCAGCATGACCTTACGAGTGACATTCATGATTTGATTTATTATCTTGGGTTATTATTTTCAATATTAAACCTTTGTAATCTATCACGGAAATTAACATTTTTGTTTTTAAGATTTATTTTATTAAATGAGACCATTTTGGTCTTCTTTGAGAAACCTCAACTTCAAGTATTGAAAATCGGTCGTCTACGGTCAGATAAAAGTTCGAGCAAAACAACCGGGCTGCAGATCCCGTTCAGCGGGAGGTCTGAGGAAGCATTTTCTTCTTGAATGCAATTACAAGGAATGGAATCGCGAGATATAGAGTTTAGATAATGTACCCACAAACTACGTACAATATGTATACTCGTAGATAAGTATAAGAGGGGCTATCGAATACAGAAATAATAAGCCCCTCAGTAATAATTTAAAGCACTTGTCTTTAATACTTTCAATACTAAACCTTCAGGATTAACAAAGAAAACCTTTATGAGTGATTCTCAAAAAGCGCAAATAGTGTGTGATTAAGGATCCCTTTAGATACATGAGATCTTGTGTACGATTTCTTCATTCAAAATATCTTAAATACCAATGTGATCAATAATCATGGTCACTCATTTATTTCTATTCATAAACCATTTTTTATTTGACATTAAACTCAATTCATCATTACCATCACCTGTAACGATCTCATTTCCATTCATTGCATCCTCTGTTATAATGTGGGACGTGTATTTTTTGTTGAAAAATCTTTTAAAACTTGGAAAACGTTGTTCAACCTTTACAGAAATGAAAAGACTTCTTCTTCTAACGTGAATGTAATGCCCAGAAACTCATTTGAAAGTTTGCAACCACGAAAATCATCATTTGCCCTCCTAAGGGAATCAAAGGAGGGAATTTCGCAAGACTGACAGTTTTGGAAAGGTAGCAACACTGCCAAAGAGTAAGGAAGGCTTCCCAAACAACCTCACTTCAGCTAGTTGACAGCAAGCAGGAAGAGAGTCCATCATTCAGTTGCGTACATTTGTAGGTCCCATTACCACAATTCTATCATTTTTCAATTAAGAAATATATGCAGGGGAATGAGGGGTTATACCGTGCATCGGGTAATGCCGCCCATGGCTGTTTCGGATGTACGAATCGACACCAGAAACGTGGGAATGAGCGCCGATCCTAGAGAAATGTCCCGCCAACTAGGTTCTAGCGTTACCCTACCTGCAGAGTTAGCCTTCTTGACGCGAGTGCAGTGAGTATTTTTCCTAATCGTTTGATGTTATTTTTTGTGCATCGAAAATACGCAATGTAAGTCCCATTTTCAACTCTTTTTTAGATTAGTTTTCATGTATATACGCAGAATTTCATCATCTTTCTGAAGCACTAACCAAATTTAAGTTTTGATTGTAAATGAAGTCAGCGTGAATGAATTACGAAAAACGTAAACATTCGGGTAATGCCGCCCATCGCATCGGGGGAATGCCGTGCATTTCTGAAACGTCAGAAAAAGATGGAAAAGAACAACAAATAACCAACAAAGCGCCAAATTCAGCTGGATTTTGATCAACTCACTATTAGTCGCAGAGATGGGGTTCAGAAGAAGAAGAAGAAAGGTGGAAATCATGAAAAAAATTGAAAGACCTCAAAAAAATAAAGAGAAGCGTAAGAGAACCAGAAGTGAGAGCAGTGACAGTGATGACTGGGGAGATATCTCTGAGGGAGACCTTGTTGTAGACAGACGAAGATGTTAAAGAATTCTTGACTTCGTCTTTTGTGGACAGCTTGTGTACAATTTGCCAAGAAGCCGATAATAATTCGCCAAAGTGGAATTGCTAGCATTGCAATCACAGCAGCCACTGCATGTGTTCCATGGGACGACCTGATCACGGACTATGTGATGTATGCAAGGCTATTTTATAATTTTGTAAAGAAAGAAAAGCTAAATATTAGTGTGGGCTCAAAAAAGTTATATACACAAGACTGTAGTTTACCTATTTCTAAGTCATCGTTCATTTTAACTATAGTTTATTGACTGTTTTCATGGTTTTTATCGTTATAAATACATTTAACCTTCTAACTTTGGAAAAAAATGGGTTGAATGACGGTTGAGAGGGGAACATAATTCAGTTCTCGGGGTTGGGCGTCGTTACCCCATAGTGCGGGCGGCATTACCCCACAGTGTGGGAAATGCCGCCCAAAGCACTTTATTAACATTCACGGCTTTTTATCCTTTAAAAATCCTTTTATGTAAGGGAAATGCTCAGATATCGAAAATAGAATAAATTCTAGAGCCATTCGTCCAAGAAAAACATTTTTATGACGTTCTGTCCCTTAAGTGCACGGTATTGCCCCTCGTTCCCCCACATGTTTAATTTAAGTGTTATGTGTGTACCTTAAAACGGTTTTTGAAAACAAACCATGATGTTTGAGAAACCTGCACCATCTTAAGGAAAGGTCGGCTCACATACTCCATATTCTCATTACCACACATCAATCCTCCTCATCACCACCATCAAATCATTGATCAACTGATGATAATTGATTAAATGTTGGAATTTTAGATGTGAAATTGTCAAATTTGAGCATCGTATTGTTCTTTGTTTTTCTCTTTGTTTAATTCGGAAGAAATTTGGAGATGTTTCACTGTCGAACGATTTCAGCATTGGAAATTGGGCTTTTTTAGAATCACCCTTATTTCCATAAAATATTGTTTTATACGTTTTACACGTGTAGATTGCAAAAACGTGTCGGTAACAAGAATGTATAGGTCATTGAAATTTTATAAATAATCTTGAAACACTCTTAAATTAAGATATGGAACGTGGATTTGGTAACACTAAAATCTATAGTATTCGTATATTAGATTCTATTTTATTCTGATTGTTCTAGGAACTAATGGACGCCTTGAAAGAGTGTAAGAAAATAACCCCTGAAGACGTCGTAAGTTATTTCATATGATGAATTTATAATGAATTGGAATAGTAAGTAACTATTATGAGTAGCTAGTGTGGAACTACGATATAAATCTCCAATGAATTGAAACTGAAACTTGTAGAGAACTTTTTACAATATATCGAGAACAATCCCTACGATTTGCAAACTTGGCCAAGTACAGTAGTTGACCCTACTTTACAAAATTCTATGTTAGATAACAAACAACAATGTTTGTGCGTGCGAAGACCTTCTTCGTATCCATATAGGCATTTACATAAAATGTATATACATATTTTATAAACATGAATATACAGGATGTTCCCTAAAAGGTGGACCATCATTTCCATCTCCGTTATTTGGAGGGGTAGAAATAAACTTCAAACGGTAACCTCCCTTAACTTTTAGCGAGGGATGTAAATATCCTATTTTGGCGGATCACTCAATTGCGCAATTTTTCGATGCATATCAACTTACTTTTTTTGCATATTTGGATTCAACGCTCGGAACTTAGCCAATTTGCGCAATCTAGAGATTGAGCAAAAAAGAGGAGGTACGCTAACCCCTCGTGAGGCTCACGAACTTTCACTATTTTTCAGCGCTGACTCACGCGGTGCCATCAGTTTCTCAATTTGAGCCTAATTCAGCACAATTAAGGCCAAAAATAATTATCATCATTAGCAATGGTTAACTATTGAATCGTAATTTTTCTGGAGTGCTGCCCACAATTCGTGCCGCAAAGATTACTTAAAAATGAAGTTCTATGTTGCAACTCCGTGAACATTTCATTTATGAACGCTTTAGGTGCTGGTTTCTTCAGGAAACTTATTAATACCCCTATTTACTGTTCAAGGAAACCATAGCTTTTTTAAATTCTGCTTTAACTCTTACACAATTTTCAGAAAATTCAGGAGAAAGTGTGTTAGTTTGTTTTTGTGTTAGTAGATGCGTCCGTAGTTCCGAAACTACACGAGCATTGATAGTGTAAAGGGAGGTTGCTGTTAGAAGTTTTTTCTACCCCTCAAAATAACGGAGATAAATATGCTGGTCCACCTATTAGAGAACACTCTGTGTATGGATGTGTATAAAATAACGTTAAAAGGTCCCATAGCGGGTAGTAAAGTTGGGGAAAACAGTAAACCAATATAGAGCGGGAGACGCAACCCTGGGCATTGTTGTAAACATTAACTAAAAGACGTAAGCGTACACAAAACTGCTTATACAGAAATAATAAACCTTTGTGTAATAATTGGCAACGTTTTCGTTTCAGGAATCAATCCCGCAATGCTGCGACTACAAGTTGCCTTTTGATAGTGAAACGTTGCGTACGTGTAACAAGAAAGGTACGATACCTACTTAACTATTGAATAAGGACGCTCATTTGAGTTTATATCATAACCAACACTTGGTTATACAACTGACCTTCTTTTAACATTAAAAATCGTTTATGAACGTTTTCAGAAAACAGTGGAAAATACCCCAAACAATTTGAGGTTTGTGCACAATATTCTGAATATTCGTATCAATGTATCAACGTTTTTCATCATCAATTCACATTTAATGTTTGCTAGATGATTTCAATTCTCTAATTGAATTAATTTAACTCGAAAATTAACCAGTAGTAATTTATAATATTTTTATTATTCTTCCAGTGCTTCCAAGACTGCTTATTTTCATCAGCCGGTGTTTTGGTATGATTTTTTCTCCATACAAAATAACAGTGATTCAACTATAAATTAACATGGAATTGGCCCTTCGGGCCTCTCTGGGGGTCAAGCCCACAGCTAAGACTGGAACATGCTTTAGACGCGCTTTCTTATTCTGTTTAATTTTATGTTTTTGTTTGGAAGAATGCGATCAAAACGGTTTCGCTATTTCGATAGCCTTTTAAAAAACGCTGCAAATTCTTTCACTGGGGTTTATTAATCAATTGCCTTGCGTTCATGATTTGAATTTCTACGAAGCTTTGGAGTGTGCGTGTTTCACAGGTGATAGAGCGATTATTGAATTTCAGGAGCAATTTCGACCCCAAACCTCCCCCGAACAGTGAATTTGCCTCTATCGTGCGAGCTAGCCTCCATACCTAACAGGTGCGGTGCCACCTGTTAACAATATTTCCCAGAAATAGGAAGATTCTTTCAACATTTACTTAATACAGTCCAGCAAAGCAATACAACTTTACGCATTTCAGACCTTGGCGTTAATGAAGAGCCATCATGGCATTCTAGTAACAACAATATACATATACATACAACAATATACATACATACATGTACGTGTGACACATTTTATGGACGTTCCCCAGCATGCAATTCTTAATCGATTTTCATAATCCTTTTGGTTGTGATACAATTTCGAAACCGGTTGGGTTGGTGTCAGGTTTGCGCCAACACAAAAGCTTAAACTAGAAGACCATCTACACCCTAAACCTCAAAATCTCCGAAAATTTGTAGATGATTGGATGGAAAGTGTAGACATCATCAAGCTAGTTAAAGGGTTTTCACACACCGGTTGACACACAGGTACGAAACGTAAGTTGTTCAGAATGGTCTAAAACGTAAACTGCGAGTGGGAATTCCGATTTCGGTGAGAAAAAAGTATTATACTCCAAAACCAAAAACAATATTTCTGCTAAGAAGAGGTAGAATCTATCTAATTCAGTCTGGGTCTAGCACCTATCGTGTTCACACGTGTCGTGTATCGCTCCGCATTGTTTTTCGTTTTGACAGGGTAAAATTTGATAATTCACCTTGAATTTTGGCACAGCAACTGTTTAAGGCTTGTATATTCTTGATTCGTCCAGACCTGTACAAGGAGAGGAGGCGAAAAAGTATTTTATTGCCTTATTATTATCCTTATCGGTTCGTGGAGGTGTTCTGGGACGTGTCGGTGTTGGCGCGCGTTAGTGCGAGGTGATAGCTGTCCCCACTTCGCGGAATCAGTGCTCCGGCTCTCGGTCGAGTGAGTTCCCTTCTCCTTTCATCTATTTGTTTTTTTTTTTTTTTTCGGTCGCAGGTGAGGAAATCTTTGAGATCCTTAGGTGGAAATCGGATCTCCTAAGATACCCAAAAGGGACCGCACTTTGGGTTATGTGGGATTCAAACCCACTAAAACCTCACCTTCCATTTCCCACGACGGAACTCAGCCTGGAACTGTTTGACACATTACTTCAGGCTGGGTATTTTTTGTTATCGCTGATAGAAGTGAGCCCTCTCCTCTCGTCTTTCGGTTTTGGTGCGGCTCAGCTGGGTCGCTTGACCAATGTAGGTGTACCTACACCTACGGATACCGTGCCTTGTACTCCCAGCGTATTCACATCGAACGTTTACCCCCGATTGGAAATATTTTCCGAAGCAGAAAAGCGGGAGTGATTCTGATCGAGGTGTGAGTAAAAGCGAACCAAGTACACCAGTTCCAAAATAAATAAATTCCAGGCAAAATACATTTAACCCGGCTACTACCGAAATGGACTGCGCTAAATGTTCACGTGAGCTCCACACACCGAAAAAAACGGCTAAATGCAGTGAATCAAATTGTTTCACCCTGGATGCATACGTCTAAAAACAGTCGAAAACTGTAAAAAGATGAAAACGGTACTCAAAAATCAATGGGAATGCGATGATTGTTCTTCGGCTTTGGATGGACACGCAAGCAAGGATGATGAAATCTGAAGATGAGGTGTCATCACCTTGTCTTTTTCGCGTTCCAGAGTGCAGGAGGCTGAAAATTTTTCAATAAAACTACATACATGGCACAGACCTCATGGCATGCTCTTGTCCATCGTTGGAGCGAGTGCAGTTTGTGAGGTACTTGGGAGTATACTTGGGCGAAGGTTTGAAGTGGGATGTTCAAATTTCTTTGCTTACCAAAAGATTGAAAAAGTTTATTTATGTTTTCTACGCCCTGAGACGCCATATTTCAACCCAGTTGCTTGTTCTTGTATACAAAGCCTTAGTGCAGAGTGTCATATCCTTTGGAATTATTTCTTGAGGATGGGGCAGCCTCCGCAGTTCTGAACCCTTTGAGAGTTATGCAACGAACCATACTGAAAATCATTTTTCGTAAGCCTCCACGCTACCCCGCTAGTTTGCTTTTTAGTGATTTAGCCGTATTTTATGTTGAACAATTGTACATAAAATCTGCACTCTGTTTTTACCACAAATATCCAAATTATTTTTTCCTCAATCATAATCAACCCTTGTACGCCCTTCGTCCTTCTGTCGTATCGTCATTCCCTGCAACCCCTTCAAATTTGATTTCTAGCCATAGGCACATATGTTTCAGCCTCGCTCTCTTGTTGAGGAATACAAATTTTATTCCCGTAATCAGTATAAGAAGCTGCTTTTCACCTGGCTCATTCATGTGGGGCCCACAAATACTGATTCCTTATTTACGAGTATCTATAAAAGTTAAGTTAAATTAGTTCTTTTTTTCCCCTTTAATGTATGGAAGATTGACAAAACTATTATTTTTGTTTCGAATCAAGCTCCACCATCACGGGTACTGGCGGGTTTTCGTGCAACCTATGATCCACCATAATATATTACATATTATGTAATATAATATATTGATTGACTGGACTCCCCCACGCAACACGGAACTGTGGTTCCACAGAACTGGGGTATTTTACAGTCGGTAGTAAATATTGCAAGAAGTAGTATTATTTTGTATATACATACGTTTTGTAATTTTATTTTTATAACATACTTAAATGCTTTGGTCATTCATTCATGGAATGAAATATTCATTCATTCATACAAACTCATCAGTGTTAATCCTGGATATTATTATTTTGGAGTAATGGCGTTACTTCAAATTAAGAAAGCAACTTCGTTCTTTCCTTTCGGTTTATTGTATTCGATCATGAACCTTTGTAATCGTCCAAGAAAAAAATTGTTAACCCCCTCAAAAGTTGGTTTACGTTTCAAAATATTGTGAGCATCGCCCGCCGACAACGGGACAAATTGACGTGAGACCATCGATTGGAGACGTTAATTATGATTTTAATGTTTTATCTTTTTTAATGGTTCATCTAATAAAGGGGGGCTCGTCCCACATTTTCGCCCCCCTTCCTTTTGTATTACGTTTTTGGAGTTGGTTGGTCGTGTTAAGTGCTGGGTAACCCTTATTTTATTGTAAGCCGAATTCTTGGAATCTGCGAGAGGCTCCGGGATTTTTGTTTATTTGGTCAATGGTCCTGGTAGGAATTAGGATTGGGCAACACACGGTGACAAGGAGGGGAACCGAGGAGGCGTCAGCCGAGAGGTTGAGGAGGATCTCTCTCTTCTCTTCTTGACTCCAGCCGATCAACAGGACCGACGTCACCCCCGAGGAGACCGGGGGCTGAGGGTGGCCGACCGACACGTCTCGCCGACTCTCCGCCGTGGACCCGCCGCCTACATACCCCATACATCAAGGTATTGTGTTGCCCCTCTCCTATTTAATACCAGAAGTTTTTTTTTTTTTTTTTTTTTTTTTTTTTTTTTTTTAGAGTCCCGCATTTATAGCCCCCAGATCCTAGGAATGAGGCTATAGGGGCCCAGCATCGGCGCCAACTTCATAGGGCCAGTGTTGAAAGAATTTCCCCTAATATAACGGTTCAAACGGCCACCGGACTAACGTTATTCTGAGTTCTACCGAAGCCCCTCGTTCCTAATCCTTGCACACCCCCTACACGCTCCCATTGATCTATTTACACCTAGTTAAGGGTATATGGGTAAGATAGGGAACGCTCAGCGACTCCGCCCACGGGCCTGTGCTTCTCCCGTTTTAGGTGCTGCCTCCAGGGACTTCAAGAGCTCGCCACCCGATCAACAGGTACAGGACACAAGAGGAGAGCGCCGGAGTAAGAGCACGGTCTTAGGAGCGCGGCGAATGCAGGACCTTGGGTAAGTTACCGCCCGGGGGAAGTCGATGTCCCCCCGGGACCCTCCTCGCGCCGTAGGGAAAGACAGGTTGGCGGCCCGAGAGGGGTGGGTGCTGACAATATGTAGATTTAAAAAAATTGAATTTAAAAAAAATCCATTCGTAGTCTAGCAGTCCCCCTTCTGAAGAGCTTCTCCAAAACTGCTGGACTAAATTTTACGAAATTTGCCTGGCAAATCCAACAACGATCCTGAATGTGTTAGTAATCTTGATCAATGAACCCTAAGGGATTACATTTAAGGATTAATCCGTCAACAAGTCGAAATCACAAAAACTTTCGACGTAAGAGGCTGGTTTTTTTGGTGGATTAAGATAGAAATGAGTTCCCTGAATCGAATGAGACCACTAGGGTTACTGTACCATCTTCCGTTAACTGATCACTTGAAAAACTTCAAAGTTGGATAATGAAAATCGATCGTCTGCGGTCATGTTGAGGAGGCGACAAGGCGGTTGGGCTTCAGTGCCCGTTCAACGGGAAGTCTGTGCTAGACCGCATGGCTGGCGGGCGCTCAAGTATTTTCATCTTCAATGCAATTACAAGGTACGGAGGAGTGTGAAGTCGACTTTAGATAATGTACCACAGACTAACAGTATGCTGGAAGTATGCAGTATGGTAGAAGGGCTACCTAATACAGAAATAATAAACTGCATCGTTTTTTTTTTCTAGGATGCAAATGAAAAGTTTGATCCTGCATCATGGAAGGAACACGTGATAGGCTTAATAATTGACGAATGGCGGGATGTGATGGCCGACTCCGGGAGCAGCTGTGAAAGTAGGTCCATACTCCCGCAGCACCCACGTGCAGCGATTTCTCAACTACTCATAGGCACACGTAACGGGTTCGCGGGCTTTAGGAGGAGAGTAATTGCGTTGTAAATGTAAAAACTTTACAAGGGATTAAACTTACAAAACTTTACAAGGGTCTACCAGAGTAGTTTTACAAGAAGTCTACCATGAAGTATGCTAGTTCTTTCGGGTTCGCGGGCTTTAGGGAAAGAGTAATTTCGTTGCAAATGTAAAAACCTTACAAGGGATTATACTTACGAAAAAAGTATGCTAATTCTTTCACTGGGGCTTATTATTCAATGATTCGTTATTTGAATTTCTACTAAGCTTTGGAGAGTGCGTGTTTCACAGGTGATAGAGCGATTATTGAATTTCAGGAGATATGCAGAAAGCACTTAAATCGGTTCTCAACCAAAATTATTATTTGGATTGATCAGTTGATCATATTTGTGTGCCTCCTGAAATTCAATAATCGCTCTATCACCTGTGAAACACGCACACTCCAAAGCTTAGTAGAAATTCAAATCATAAATCATTGAATAATAAACCCCACTGAAAGAATTTGCAGCGTTTTTGGTTTATTATTTTCAAGAGCGATTACAATGGAAAAATATTCTATTTGAAAATTTTGAATTTCGTAAGACGGAGCATGCATATCAGAATGCTTCAACCCGTGTATCGGCTTTAGAGGGTTTATACCCTCTTAGGAGTTCACTCCAGTATCCACATTCACTACATCACTAGGTTACTGCGATCAAAACAAAAAAAACTCTTGTGTTTGTTTTGATCGCAGTAACCTAGTGATGTAGTGAATGCGGATGCAAATGTTGGCACCATAAATCGGGCCATACATCTCGAATGGTTTGAGCTACGGACCTGGGGAAGGGCTCATTCGATTCCTCGTGGAAAGTTCTTCAAAAAAAGTCCAAATTTAGGCCGCCTTGACTTTTTTGAGGTTTTTAGGGATTTTACAAAACTTTGACAACCCTTAAAGGGCACTTTAAATTAAATGAGAGTGCTGGCTAAAGAATTGGGGCGTTGTCGGACCAATATTGATTTTTCCTGAAAATGTCAGATTTTTTGCTCCAGCCGTTTGGGAGAAATCGTCCGTACGGCGTACGGACGGAAAAATTTTAATTGAAGATTTGGATTGTACACCCTTCGAAACGTAAACAATGAAATTTTCAGGAGAGGTTAAATTTTTTTTTCATGAGCGATTACAATGGTTTATTATTGAATAATAAACCAAAAGTATGCTTGTTTCAGTTTATTATTTTCAATAATGAAGTTTTGCAATCGTCATTGAGAAAAAATTATAATCCCCCTCAAAAGTTGTTGGTCTACATTTCAAAATATGTAGATTTCAAAAATTCAATTTAAAAAATCTGACCGTCCGCCGTCCGAAGGTTTTCTCCTGAACTCTTGGATCAACTCCACAAAATTTGCTTCAAAAACCCAACATTTTTTCGGGATGTGCCAATCTCAGCATCTCGTCTTGACCATTTGAGAAACGTCATCTCTGGGTAATGACTATTGGTCAGGTAGACGGTCGAGTTGAAGAGCCGGGCTGCGGAGCCCTTTCAACTTGAGGGCTAAGCTCTACCGCGTTGCTTTTCCATTTTGAAGTATTTTCCTCTTAAATGCAATTACAACGGGTGAAACGGCTTGGTTGTATAGAAAATGTCCAGTTGGAAACTTTAATTTTAGTTTTTCTAAATTTAAAAAATTTCTTATAACCCCTTCAAATTCTTCCCTTTTACGTTTCAATTTGAGTTTGATAAAATTCCTTACAATTGGTGTAAAAAAAACTGTTCTTTCTCACGCAAACCCATTTTGGGGTCAAATTGTTCCTAATTTCTTGCCATCCGGGTCGCCTTACACGCACAAACGCTATAGGTCGAAAAATGACTAGAAATAAAACTCGAGTTTTCTATTTGTTTACTGACATAGTCAAGTGAGATGCCTTCGACAAGTAATTTTGGACGCAAAATCGACTGAGATACGTTTAAGACCCGTAGGAATTCACCTATGCCAAATATTCGGCAATCATCACGAGCAATCATTCGTCATTCAAAAATTATGAACCCATGTGTTAGAATCCGCAGCGTTTCAAATTTAGCGTAGAAGAATGAATTATTTATCAAGATGCTTCTCACCTTAAATTACTCCCTTCATCTCTCATCTAATTTATTTATTTTACATTTTTTCTTCTCTCAATTCTTCTTCTTCATTCCATATTTTTCATTTTTAAACCAACAAGTTATTTAAACGTAGGCATTTAACCTATGAATACTATAACATCTGAAAGTGTATAGATAAATGTATGTGTATGGGTGAACTGTGCTGTTTATATCATCCACATTTACATTTACGTATGCATGTTGCCTGTGCATAGATAAAATACTAAAATAAACGTATTTTTCCCTCTTTCGTCTTCACAAGGTTCAAGTTTAAGCCACTTAAAAGAGGTATCATGAATTCTACCAACATTTTCATTTTCAGCGTTCATAAAACTGTTGGGTAAGGGGTCGGCAACAAGTTGTCCTACAAGCAAATCTGACAAGTACCTCGCTTGCATGTCACTCAGGTGGTACTTGGTAAGTTACTCTACCAACCAGAATTATAAATAAGAATTATAATTATATAAGTGTTTTGAATATTATGTTTCTCTAGTGTAAGGGATCATGCAACAATTCAAGGGGTTCGAACAAACCACAAGCCGCACTTCACATTTTAGTTTTCAAGATTGATTAAGAGAGAAAATAGCCCTTGGGTATGCGTATTTTGGTAACCCTTGGTTAAGAGGTTTTTTACAGTTACAAAATAATAAACCAAAAGACAGCAGGATTAATTTTCTGGTATACTTTGAATAACTAACTTCTCTCTAACTTAGCACCTACCTACTGTAGGCCCCTGGCTGCCCCCCCCCCCCGGGATAGGGGACTTGTTCCCCCTCTTGGATGAAAAGGCCTGAAGACTGTGAGAGGGGGTTCCCTGGGAGAGGGGAGCGTCCACCACCTGGGCCCTCTCCCAGAGGCCTCATCTGCCAGAAGTTTCTATGCCATCGAAGAGTCAACAGCCTTTATATTTGTCTCCAGTTGTGAGAAGTGTCCAGCTTGCAATCCACGTTAGAGGTAGAAGTCTTACCCTGTGTATATGTCAACAGCTCGTACGAGCTCCCCCCCAGATTGTTGTTTGAAGCCAAGTAGCGAGGCAGTAACCTCAATAGTGTCGTCTATCCCCCAGTCCCCCAGCAAGTCACGTACCCCAGGAAGCCAGCACACACCACAATCTGCCCTATTGGACAATAGCTCTTCTAGCTCGCGAGCCTCCATCACCTGTAAGGTAGTGTCAAATTGTATGGTCTTTTCCCCCTGCTGCAATTAGGTTGAATTGTACCACAATAAACCCCATAAGGGTGCAAGATCGTTTTGGCTCGCCCAGCTCGTTCATAGCTTGTCATAGCGTCTACCTAGGTCTGCTGCATCACGGCTCAAGCCTAGCTTGTTCACAGCTCATTCACAGCTCACTTATACCTTTTACTCAGATTGCCGCCTCATGGCTCGCATACAGTTCACCGAGCTATCCAGCCATACGTACACTGTCAATACTAATTATAAGATTAATTTGCTAGGGTCAGTGAAACAGTTCCTATTATTTTAGCTAATAAGATAGCTCTTAAGAATCTATCCATGGACTCACAGTTTATACCTTTATTTTTGTGTACTGAACTATTTGCATTGATTTCATTAACATATATTTTGAATTGCCAAATGTTAAGGTGTCTAATAAACTACTTGCTGTTACTTGGTCTAGCTCTATAAACTAAATTTATACTTCACTACATATTTCACTGCATATTTAGTTTACATATTTCACTGCAGCCTAGGTTGGGACATAATTGTGTTCAGTAAACTCCCTTCAGGAGTCTTTGACCCCTCAGGTCCGCTACCCCTAGAAAGGAATCCACCAGTAAAGCTCATGAAGCTCTTTCAGATCTTGACTCAAGGGTTTAAGAATAAAGGGAGGCTTACACTACTAATTAGTAGGTAGTGATCATTAATGATTGTAATATAAAACATGAACCTTTGCAAATATAAGGCTTTGATTCGCTAAACTTGGCGTAAGAACATAGTTTTGAATAATGACAAGTATGAACAAAAGTATTATGTAAGTGACACGTCAGCGGTAGCTATCGGGAATTGTTTTTGCCAACCAGTAATAATAATCTTCCGATTCACCACAATGATTAAGTTAAACTTCATGCTGTTTCAGTACTGTCCAAGGTCTGCCAGGGACACAAGTAAGTTGAAAGTAACAATCATAGAGAGGTACTTTAAAAATTAGGGCGTCGTTGGAAGGTTATTTCCGGAAACTTGAGAGTGCACATAGCACATGCACAACATAAAAACTATTTAAAAAATCATCAAAATGCAATTCTAGTTTTGATAAACAATATTTTGTTTAAACGCTTTGGCAAAATTTCGAATGAACATAATTTTTGGAAGAGTTATATTTTACATATTTTTTCACATTCAAGGGTCTTACTTAACTTAACTTGAGAAACCACTGAAAGAAATAAATTCAAAGATCGGAGATTCGTAAGTTTTTTATACTTTCAGAGAAGCCAACAGGGATATCAACTCTGGAAACGACTGTACTAGGCAATCTATGACAAAAAATCTCTTGGGCAAACTTTTTGGATGTATCAAAGAGCCTTGATTCCCTTAAAAGTTCTGAGGAATGAGAATTAATGCGATTAGACTGGTTTTCTTACTACATAATGGGCAGAAATGAATAGAACAATAAGCAACCTGATGCGATTGGTTTTTAAAATGTTGGTCTAAGCCTGGGAACATTGTTAACTCCGATGATATTCTGAAATTCGGTGAATTACGCATTTAATTTGAGTTTAAAACATGAAATTAATTTACTATATTTAAAAAAAATTACTCTTTCCAGAACCTAAAAAAAGTTTACCAAGTTTAGTGTGACACTTACCTTCTAAAAAAAATTAACATCATTTTAATTTGATGACACAATTTATGATAACGCCTTCAAGTGGGTAGGTCAACGAATTGCAGCTACGTTGCAGTGCTAAATCTATGGCAGCTACAACAACAGTACCTACAGTCAACTTGATATTGATACAAGATGATTAAACCATCTTCCCCCGCATACCAGCCCAATTTGAACAATATCGAAAGATCACAGAATGATCTGATGGTTTTGACTTTTGCGCATGTGCAGAAGCTACTAATGACTACTTACGTTTTGACTAGGTAATTGATGAGAAGCTTAAATTGCCCTTTCCCGACTACACTTCAAATTTGTGGGGGATTGGAGAACTAGGACGTGATGGAACTCTGACAGACGGATTTCATGTATGACCTCAAACGAATCATCTACAGCCTAAATCCCAAGTCCACTAAAAATATCACTGTAGGAGTGAAGCCTGTTATAGGGTTCTGCGATCCCTCTCTTAAAAACTCCTCTCTTTTTAAATACTATTCACAAAGATAGAAGAGGCACACCATTAAGAAAAAACAAATAAACTAAATTGAAAAGGAGGAACGCCCAGGTTTACCCAATGCTGGCAGAAGGTATTATAGAAAATTACCACCAGTTATGGTAAGAGCCTTAAATGACTTGGAAGTGACACTGTAAAGCCTCTGACGAAATGCCCAATTCGATCACCTCCGTGGTCAAGACCTTGATGACGGGCCTCACTCCTTCCAGCCCAGATATTGCTTGACACAGGACATTCCTATCACATTTATCTCAGCGTTCCAGGTCTGCTCCATGCCTATAGATGAACAAGTTGGGTGTCCAGGGTTGTGGCAGACCTATCAGGCTTGGCGGCAATGATATCTGGCTTCTTGCCCTGATCTCTTGGCATATAATGCAGTCCCTTCCTTTCCACATCCCAGCCACTGGACGAGAGGTCGGATTGCATCTGCTATGTCCTTTGGGTTGCCATCATGATGTATGGTGCAGCCACCATGAGTCTGTGGAGACTGTGGACCACACAGTACAGGTTCTCATTTTTATCTTGACAGCCAAGTCAAAGGGTATCTCCTATGACCACCTCACAAACCCTATGAAGCCACCTGAGGGCATGAAAATATTGGTAGTCGCAGGCCCCAATTTTCTCTGAAGCACGTACCCACATGGACCCAGTACACAGTTACAACACGTACACATTCACAGGTACACCCAGAAGCAAATGTAATGTTAAAAAACAATTTTTAAATCCAAAAACCTCCAAAACATCGAATTTTCTTGCTCTTATTCGCCTTGTCTTAAATCCATTTTCAACACTGTTTTAGATTTTCCTTAGGTACTCAGCTAATGATTATTTTAAATCTACAGGTAACTTTTGTGAAGCGTCGAGAAAGAAGCTGACAGGTTGTTATAGACCATTGTTCGATAAAATTTAGTTTTAAGTAATTATATTCTATCAAGTTCCTTTCATGCAATGCCATAACCCTTGGTTCTAATATCGAAAAACATACATGATGTAAAAGAAGTAAGATTATCTTTAACTAACTGTAACCACCTATCACTGGTACACAATAACTGGTACTTACATGAAAATGTTCTCTAATGTCTTCCATGAGATAATAAACTTAAAATTGTATAATGTGGATTGAAATATAAATCTAAATACGAAGGAAATATTTGAATTTCATGGTAGAGTTACTTTCAGACCTTACTCTATCCTTTTCACAGGTGAAGATGTTTGTTCATGACATTCATTCATGTAACATGTCGTTAGTCATGACAATTGTTTTTGTTCAAGGTGGCAAGGCAACACCAAAATGGCAAAGCCAGTCTCTATTATTTGCCGACGATTTTTTTTATTTAGGTTTGTATAGGTGTGGCTCTTCCACACAGATTGCTAGCCAACAATTAATTAGGTATTAAACGAGCTTAATGGCATATTATCTAAATAAAACAGCTGAAGTAGCAATGTAAGCAGCATCTTACCAAACTGAAGCAAGGGTCAAATGTGTGCAGAACAAAGGGTCGTTCCCAGGGCCTGTGACTCGACGAGTCACGTCCTAAGTTCATCAAGCTTGCACAGTAGGAGTAGCAATGCTAGTTGAGACTTTGCATAGCTCGAGGTCAGTCTGTTTGTCCAATTTCAGCTGCTCGCTGCATTGTTGGTCAGCAACCCAGTCTGCCTTTCCCATTCGTAATTTTATGAAGAATATTATTAGGTAGCTATTGCTTGCAAATATTGAAGCGTCAGTAGGTCCAAATGCTAGCTTGGTCTCAGCAACCCAGCTCAATGGCCTCTTCCCATTCGTAATTTTATGAAGAATATTATTTGGTAGTTACTATTGTTGCGAATATTGAAGCAGTCCAACAAAGAAATTAAATATGTATGAGGGAGAACCATATATTTGGAATCCTCTAAATGCTGACCTGCAAAGGAAGAAGGGAAATTTAATGGATTGGATTTTGTCCACCACATGGGCCAACTTGAGGTGTTTGATACTTGAAAAGCTGCTAGCCTCCCCAAGCCATGGGAACACCTCAGGTTTGACATTCAACAAGCTTTTCTAACAATAGACTACAAGTCAGGGGTGTTTTGCTAGGTCACAGACTTTGAGAACAATTGAACTCAAAGCTAGTTTTAGAGACCAAAATGTCAAAAGTCAATAAGTCATTGAAGTTTAGTGGCACTTGCCATCTTCATACTTCCTATGTGATCTGTCTTCTTCTTCATGTGAAGATAAAACGTTGTCTATATTGCTATAAACCTACCTATTGTTTTTCAACTGAATTCCTCTTTACTTTCACATTAAGCGTTCAATTTCCAAATAAATCTTTTAAATAATAAGTGGTTATTCCCAGTGAGTCTGCTAATTTCAATGCCACACGCAATATTACTTGACTTATAACGATGCTCGTGGCACGTATGGTATGACATTTAAACTAACATTTCTAGTTGAATCTTCTGATCCAAACCACCACCTATAAGAAGTCCACCATCGTTAAATGGCGGGAACAACGATGATGGTTTACCTCCCTCGTCTTTATTATGACGTTTTCTTTTGATTGGAAGTACCTACCTACTATTTATTGTAATTTCAAATACTCGAGTGCACATATAACAGAAGGTAAAACGTATATAACAATTAGATATGTACAACATTTACTAGTTCAATAAATTTGTCTAAGATGAAGCTGCTAATCCTGACAATAATTTATTATTTAGTTGTGTAAAATGTATCACAGCGGCTTCGTCTTGAGTGTGTCTTATTAAAGAATCCATTTACTTTCGTGTTTCACTTTCTACGAACGAAATCTATTCCTGAGTTATGGCCCCTGATTTGTTTTTTAAGGCCGATAGCCCTAACCCAATAGTGTCTGCAATCGTCTTCATTGTGTTATGATTGGGCATACAGTCTTGATATTTATATTGACATCTCTCCTGGATTTGATCCATCGCTTGACATAAGAACCCTCTCGAGTTATCAATCAGTTTAGTTTAAATTACGTCAGGGATAACGATCATCCTTGTTAATCTACTTTTTGAGCATAATTCTCTTTGCAGTAAACTATATTAAATCACAGATGGGTTTAGATGATATTTCTCTTCCTTCCGTTTTAAAATTGCTCCCAATCATCTGACCCTATCTATCTACTGGATTAACTTATGCATCACTAAGATGCATGCACTAATGCACACTTCTTTTGTGAACACTAAAGTTCAGTGAGTGATTATTGACCTGAGTTTTTAATGCAAATATTTATATAAATTTAATTCAATATATTAAATCTGGAGGGGGATTGTGAATTTGTCAAGGTTTCTGTCTGCTGTTATATATTGAAGGTATCCAGGATGCTTTCGTTTGTGGCATCCACTTATTGAAGTCTCGAAATCTCATTGGCATTCGAGATATTGATGTAGGAAGGCCATTGTCAAACAAAATACCTAGATCTGTATTGCCAAGAATGACGAACTGTGAAACTGGCAAAGAAAGTGGTTTGCATACCAAACAAAATACCATTTTATTTCATTGTAAAATATGTTGAAGCGTGTAACTCAACATCAAGCTGTGAATGCAGTTTGATGTTATATAACAGTGAGTTATACAGACTAAGTTACTCAAGACGAAGTTGTGGAAACCCATTTCAATAAAACGGAGAAGAATGTTATCTACATTTCCACGAAAATAACGAGTTACACAGTTAGGTCGATTTTGACAGTTAGGTCATCATCAGTAACAAACATAAACTGAAGGTACATCACAGAAAGCACATCTTATATAGGCCCAGGTGAAAGGAGATTGAATCCTATTGGCTCAGGGAAGTGAAAGAGACGGGGAAGACCAACCAGTGCCACATAAGGCTTACAAAGCCCAGAAATATTTTGAGGAATAACCTCATTTAAGTAAACATTTTCCAGTCTCAAAATTTCAATTTTTTTTTTTTTTTTTTAGCACATTCAACATATCTTAATTTGGCACTCCCTCCATAATGTTACTGTTTGTGCCCCTTTCACTTTGTAAGCCTTGAGTGAGCATCGGTTGGTCCTCCCCATCCCTTTTGCTTCCCTGAGCCAATAGGATTCAACCTCCTTTCCTTTGGGCCTGTGATGTACCTTCAGTTCATGTTTGTTACCAATGATGATGTAATCGTTGAAATCGATTCAACTCATTATTTTCATGGAAATATAGGCAACGTTCTATTTTACGGTAATATTTAGTTATGTTCTTGAAAGTTGAGTCATTTAGGTCCTTACCAAAGTTCATCGATCCCTAACAGCCCTCCATCTTATGCATACTCACAATGAACTCTATGAAGGTGGTGACACAACTAATCAGATTCTGTCATTTCCTTGTCGTACTGCTATGAATTATATATTTTATTGTTCAAGTAGGTAAAAATTCCAATATATGAGTTTAGCTCGCCTTATTGTGCTTAAATGCGCCTTCCTAGTAGTATTGGAATCGGTTATTTTTACATATCTTATTGAATTATAGTACTAATTGTATTTGATGCATTAGTATTTTGGTTTTTCTTAATTAAACAATTAATCAAAAGTTGCAGAACACCTCCCTCCCTCTACAGCTGTGAAGATATTTTGCTGTAGATCGATTGGTCTTGTCACAGTTTAGTTTTGGCCTTACCTCTGCCCTTTGTAACAGAAGATATTTCAAAACTGCTGAACGACTTTATAAGTAGTGTTCATTTCATTGTATGTTCGGGTTATTGTTTGTTAATGATCACGAAGACATAACCATCAAATCGATTTAACCTTATAACTCATTAATTTAAATAAACAAAGTTCTTCATCTGGCTTCCTTTTTTTGGAGAAGTGGACCAATGCTGCAGAGCCTAGTAAAGCCTATTCGAACTGGGATCATCTGGCTCCTGCCTGCCTATACTTCTCTAATTAGGCTGGGACTTCAATTAGTTAACTTGTAGATCTACTGGCAGTCTAGTAGAATAGCAGCACTGCTGGTGGTGACATTAAAGACAAGAAGGGAAACGAAAGAAGAGGGAGACTGGGATATATTGCAATTGTGCAATTGCTGATTAGGGTGGATGGATGGTACACACAATGCAGATGAGTCGTCTTGGTGATCATAACTATGAAGACTTGAAAGTCAAGGTCTCCTGAATATCCAGGAAGTTTATTAGATGGGGGGAGGTCTCGCCCTTGCGACTGGGAGGGCCTTCTACTTTAACAAATAATGTGCAAAGCACGACTGTGTTGTAAGTTTGCACAATACTCCATGCACACAGAGATGAATAAATCTCATTTTCAGTAAGTATAATAATTACTGATAGTAGGAACTATATATTTTCTCTTTCTTTTTTCCCTTTGGCCCACCAAATTGGTTGCCTTGTCCAATACACTGTGTATTTAATGGCAAGAATTTCGCTAAAACTCATAAATATCTACACGTACTATATGGTATGTCATTGTGGGTGACTTAACCACCTTCTCACGGTTTCGCTAAAGACAATTCACCTCAACATACCAATTAGGTTTTAATGAGATAGGCAAGGAAGGTTACGAAACATTTCGAACCACAGTGCAGTGATGATTAGTAATTTTGGTGATTACTAGGATACAGAGGCATTAAGTGCATGCAATTGAAATATTACGACTGGCCCATTTGTCTTCTAACGCATAGGGATTCGATATGGCCTATAAAAGTGTGATTAGTTTTTGTAAAAGTTATGGTGTTCTAAACTTGACTTCACCTATTTATGTTGGAGGCACTATAATATTGTTAAATTGTCAAGAATATGTGGTATTGCCTAGGTTTAATATAAATGAGCGTCCACAAGGAAATCTGGCTTTTATTATGGCTGTGACTGAGATATAGGTCTTCGACTCCTACTCTGCCCTCAGTGCGGTTAATAAGTGTGGCTTAAAATTAAGGTTTTTCCAGTTTGAACGAATTTGATCCTCTATTGAAAACAGGAGGGATTTGAGAATTATGTTTGGCGCTCGACCATTATCTTCAAATAGTAGTACAGTACACCACTATGTATGCTAATGTCAAAAGTAGGGATTTTCCCCGTCCAGGTGGCCAATTGGTTCACATTTCCTAACCTTCATCTTCACAAAACTAGTATCCAATTAGCGTGCTTTTAAAATATTGCTGGGACTGATGACAGCCATTCCAACAGTCTAGACAACCATACAGTATCTTTGATTATGGTAATATCCTGGCTATTTGTAGGGTAGCCTAGGGGTTTTAGAAATCCGTACACAGGTTGCCACTGTAGGTTAAGACATCATAAGCAGCAGGAGCAATCCGAATTTCCTTAAGCTTCTGACGGATAAAATGGGATTTTTTCACAGAATGATGACGTCGATAGTCCCAATTTGCCTCTGGCTTGCAATATAAAATATATATATTTTTTTTAGAAACGCCTATATACCACATAAACTCAAACTGTTATTGATTCTCATGTTCAATTGTGTAGTTACGTTTATGATAGTAGTTTGTAATTCTAAATATGTGTTTTCACAGGGTCATGGCCTGTCAAGCCGTTGAAAAGTTTATGAAAAATGCAAATCGTCCCTATTCCGCCAACGATGTGGTGCAAGCCCTGAAAGATCTGAACAAAAACACTGTTCAAAAGAGTCTCGACGAACTGGTCACAAAAGGATCACTGAGGATGAAGGAGTATGGAAAACAGAAAGTTTATTGTGTGGTCCAGCGAGAGACGCTCGATTCTGACGATGAAGTCGCCAACATTGACTCGAAGGTATTCACGGCTTTGTTATTGTATTTAAGGGGCGTTCGTAAGACTTTGTTAACTTGTATCTCGGGAATGAGTCATTTTCTCAAAAACTGCGTATATCGAGGTCATTATTTTTAGCATATAACATCACGCAGAAGTGGAATGGGGGAGGGGTGACGCGAGATATATAAGATAAGAATAATGTACTTCCTTTTATGGAAGTTGGTGGTGAGTCATCATGAGCGCTATAATCTTCTGCATTCCTCAATCAAACAAAGGTTGCATATTCTCTTAATTTCACCAAAATCAACCTTATCGAACGGTTTGTGGAGTTTAAAGGCGACATATTTAAGGAACTTTTTATGGACTCTTTCCAATCGTGCTCTGAGGTATTTAATGGGGCGACCATACAAAGATGCTTTCTCAAGTATTGGGAGAGGCCCCTATACTGGAGAATTATTCCGGGTATGTCCTCAAACTCTATGGTGATCAATATGGGCGATAAACTAGAGCTTTTGCGACTAGCTGAACACCAAGATCCCGCACGATACCTGGAAATATGTGCACTATTAAGAATGTAGTCGAAAATGAGAACATCGTGAGATCGACTGAAGGAAGCAACCGATCATTTGTCGACGTTCAAATATAAGCTATTCTGAGCGTACATCTTCTGCAGTCTTTGGTAATCCTCAGGTGACTCGACATACAGGTCATCTGTGAAGAGCAGATATCTCACGTCACCAAACACCTTATAATGTATGTACAAATTACGTAGGCACCAATGTAATTTGCTGTGCTGATAACTATTTCAACGTTGATAAACTTTTACAATGTTTCAGATTTTGGCTGCACAAGAACAGCTCAATCAACTGAAGCAGGAGCTGGGGAGGGCTGAGGGCAAGTTGAAAACCTTCCTCTCTTCTAGAACATCAGAAGATCTAGTAAGTGAAAATCTACTGTTTGAGAAGGAAATTGAGTCGTTGCGTGCGAAACTAATAACTTTGGAGCAATCTCAAGGCACAATGTCTGAAGTTGAAAGAAAAGACATCACTACTAAGTGGGATTCATTCTTCAAAGAATACAGAAAACGTAAGCGGATAGTTACAGACATTGTAGATCAAATCCTAGAAGGATATCCAAAGACAAAAAAGCAGCTGATCGAAGAAATAGGAATAGAGGATGACGAAAGCGTCCAAATGCCCAAGTTGGGTTAATTGTATTGGCAGATTACAACATTTGTGGTTTATTTATGTTGTTTTATTTGTATTGGAAAAGTGTAATGGTTATTCTTCAAGAAATGTTTTTATTTTTGTAAATTGAGTGAGTTTAATTGTCGCATATTCATCGTTATCATAGTTCAAAACCAACCTTACTCTCCTCCTCCACCCCATCAATGCATCATATGTTATTTTTTAAATGACAAAAGGAAAAAAAAGTTGGCTTGTAAAAATAAGTCAGATGTTGTGTTTATTAACTTAGTGCAATAAACTGATAATTGGAATTGAAACTTGGAAAATTATTTTTGAAGTCTGATTCCCAGTTAATGAAGGTAATTTATGCACTCGGTGCTGTTCAATGATAGTATTCGTATACAAAATTTGCTACGCCGAATTCATCTCGATGTAATCTTTCATGAATCTAGCAGATGCTTTAGGAGTCCTAGTCCGTCCTGGCTTTCCAAAATCTACATGCACCAATCCAAACCGCTCGCTGAAACAGAACATTTTACTTTCTGGTAAATTGCCCTAAATTCAATACTATTCATTTGGTTTGACATGAATATAATAACAATTATTTGGAATTATTTTAGCTCCGACCAAACTCGCATATCAGGCCATGACCTCAAACTGATCTCTATGACTGTTTTGGCTGTTACTGGAAATGAACCTATTTATTCGTAAAGTAAACTAGGCAGCCACTTTATGATAATCTATTTGTACCTTTCACATCATGACTAGAGGTACCTAGTTGCCAGAATCATGGGCCATAATGAACCATCTGCCTGTTCTTGAATATAGATTCCTATGATTGCCATCCAAAATTATGGAAGTGATGATCACGATAGTAAACTTTGGTTGGAAATCTAGGGAGCTTTCTCTTCAGCTATGATGTGTTGAAATGGAAGGATGTAGTGAATGTCAGAATGCCCTATGGCTTGGGACATGCCTGGGGAATAAGAATTCCCTCGTGTTTCAATTTTTCCTGAGCTTGATAATTGAGAAGCTTACTTTCAAACAGGCACATATCCATTCCGACAAAATGTTCAGGAAGTGAAAAAAACGATTTTCAGATTAGTGGAGGTGTTTTTCTGCAGTTTCTCATTGGAGTAATGTGTGAGAAGGCACAGATAGGGATGCCTCAGAATATGAATCAATTTTCTCCAAAACACGAGGCTGTATATCCATTTTCACTTCGGAAATGTGCCCTTTTGATCAAAACTCATGGATTTGTGCCTTTTTGAAAAAGAAAGAATTCATTCTGTAGGTTTTATTGAAAACTTTACCTGTATCCATATTTCCATTTGTCATGCCTGCCATCTATCGAGTCTCGTGTAAATATTCAACGTCAAGACGAAGGCGCAATGCTTCTTTTTGGATATGTGCATTTTTGAAAACCCACGACTTATCGCCTGACGAAATTCGGAGGATATGTGCCATTTCGTTTGCAAGGCACTGAAAAAAAATGTAGGGGACGGATTTGTTACCTTTCGATGCAAACACATAACTTTAGCCCCGGATTTGACGTGGATGTGTTCTGTTTTGTTCGGAAATGATATTGGGATCTGATTCAACACATATTCAGAGATAGACAATTGAGAAAAAAAGTTTTCTCCCAGATTTGGATGTGTGCCTTTTTGAAAGTATGCTCCTCAATTGTAGAATTCCAGAATGAAAAAGGGCGAGTCTTGGAAAGATTGGGCTTGAACATAAGATTTAAAGAAGAAAAATATTCAAACTCTAAACGAAAGCTGTAAAAAAAAACGGCAGGACACAAAGTTGGCCACTTTCAGAGGAATGACCTCAATATTTGTCTGTGAAATTAGTTTTAGCTAAAATTATGAATTGCTTACCTAAATGAGGTTATCTCAAAGAAACAAAAATTATTCATTTAATTGTTTTTTGCTGATATCACTGATGTATAATGCATTCGAAATACTAACTGTTATCAGCTGACTTATTCAACTTACGTGTAACCAGCTCGCCATTCAAAATTGTCGATAATAGACCAAACGGTGTATCCTATCACATTGCATCCATCTTCATAAATCGCCTTCTCCATTTCATTCAAATACCCCTAAAAATATAATTACAATAAATTGTCACAACAGAAAATTTAATATGATGTAGATGTTGTTTCTTTTCCCAATCATCTTACCTTGAGATAATCGATTCTTCCTTGGTCATTCAGTACGTTAAAATCACTAAATCCATTCTCCGTCACAAAAATTTCTGGTTCATTGTATTCATAATTAATCCAGTTCAGCAGTTTACGAAACCCTTCAGGTACCACCTTCATAGCATAGTGTTAGTATTAGATGTGATTGTATGGAAAAGGTGAATGGGTTCATTAATCATTGATAATTTATAACGGACCTTGAGCCAGGAAGATTGAGATGGAGGCCAGCTTTGGTTGAAGTATGCCCTTACTTCAGTGTCTCTCGACCATGAGGGACTGCGTCCTGATTTCCCAGTTGTGCACATTCTTGATGAATAGTGGTTCAGAGCGAAAAAATCGTAAGTCCCTGGAGATGACAAACGCTTTCCATGGAGTAATTAGGTTTAATAAGGTCAGTCATATAAATATACTAGTTTAATGGCCCTGCTACGCAGGTTGAAAAGAAATAGGTGAATAACACAATGAGGGAGTATAATAACAATATGCAAAGTCAACAAATCGTATATCCCAAATCCTGGAGGAGGGGACCACGTCGCTTGCCCTGCGAGACGCTTCCCCCCGCTGGGGCCCTATTTCCTTCACTGGGGGGGTCGGGGAGGGGGGAGCAGGTCAGTTGCCCTGGGAGACGGGGGCGAGAATTCCAACCACCCAGCGTTACCACCCCCTGAAAAGTGGATATACTCTGATAAGCTCGTCTTTATATAGTGTGATTTCCATTTTCCCCAGTTGTTGTTTTCAAAGATTGTGATAAATTGTTTTCCATAGTTTTGGTAGGAATTGATTGAGACCAACTCCAGGTCGCTACGATGCTTGGGTATATAGCTAGAGCTGTTTAAATTAACCACTGTTTTTGAAGCGAAACGCCTTACCCGAGTTCCCTTTGTTTCTTTAGGTTTTGTTGGCTTTAAAAAAACTGGTACCTACCTACCTCCTATTTATGAGAGGTGATTAGGAGGCCATTTACAGTCCAATTAGTTATTCTAAATTTTGACTTCTTGTGTTTGGCTGCCCTACAAACTCTTTGTACTACATTAACTGGAAAAGTAGGAAGTTTTCCACAAATCGATTCACCTACATATTGTGATCCACAGACAGTGGGAAGACAGTAAAATTGAATTTATGTTTGCCGTGATGGAAGCCGTGATATATTTGAGGTGAGAGTGCTTTGAAGCTAGTGGAAATTTGGCGACAAGTCCGTGAAGGGAAAACTAGTTCGTTTTGAGCGCTAAATTGCACTGCGGGGACTAGAGGAACCTGGCAGAGATAAGACCCACCATTGTATCTAGAAGGCATTACCTAAAGTTGAATGTCGAAGCCTTTTTTGAAGAATCATTTTTTATTGCTGCTTCTGTTGTTGATGAAATAGAATACTATTTCTGCACACACCCCAACCACTCATCTTAATGTGTGACACCAAATGAATGACAAACATACTTATTAGGTATTACATATCAGATATCTGCCTCAGGAATGAGTAATGACGACGCCAACTCACTCTGGTAGCTGATATTGGAACCAAACAGTTCAGTCTTTGATAAAGACTTTTGTTTTCAAATTTGCTAACATCTTGGCTTATTGATATATTTACAGGTAAATAATCAGCAGACAGATATTAGTCCAATCAGCTAGATAGTTAACTTAGGGAAAGAAGGAACGATACAGGGATTCGCTTTTCTTGGCAACAGAATACTTGATTCAAGATCCATTATTTTGCACGAACTGTGGCTACTCCCACTCTATCCAGATTTATCTTAAGTAAAAATAATATTAGTGTCAATAGCTTTACCCTGCCGGCCATATTTTCATTATAACAGGTTTCTGTTTCAACTTTATTCAGAGGTCATATCAAAGGTTAATACCGTTGAACCATGCAATGTTTGCTGAAATGAAGTAACCATAGGTAACGTACCTTGTATTTCATTAATTTCCTTTTGTGAGAAATATGGGAGCCTTGAGTAATTGCGCCCTTCTCGCGCACTGTTATTGTCAATCTGGACTCTCATGATGTAAGGATAATCTCCGTAAGTGCTGAATACTGGGTGTGCAAACCACCCTAGCTGCCTTGAAATCATTGGAATTAGTTTCTTTTGTACCAAGATACCTAACATGCAAGTAGGGTATAAGTAACATGCAATTATACGTGCCTATGACGATTATTTCAGAGCAATAGGTAGGTTTTACAACATTAATTAGGTAAATCGAAATGTTTTATATCAATAAATAATCTAAGCATAAGGAAACCAAATAGATAACTGTGCACCAACGCTCTACTTCCTCAACAAACCTTGTAAATTTGTAGATTTCAAACGTAATGGCATTGCGAACTCCATCAAACAACTACAAGTTCGTTTATCCATGGGAGAATCAATAGTTCATGGCGGCATTTTATGTTTTCTTATTATTCCCACTCAATCGATTTTTGTGGCTGTACACAATTTATGTAGTTATCTCGCTAAGCTTAGTGACTCTGCAATTTCAAATTTCTAATTCCTTTTCTGCAAAGAGGCATGAGCTCGAATTTGGCCAAATTATTTATAACTTTACAAGCATTTTCCTTTTTTCTGAACTAATAAATTAGGCCTTTTCTACCCCAGTGCCCACCATTGTTAGAGAGAGGATCCCCCTCAGTAGTTAATATCGTGAATGGTTAGAACAACTCGTAGAGTAGGTTAAGAGAGAGTGGTTGGAGGAGTATGTTTGAATTATTTGTGAAGGTACTTTGTGAAGGATCAGAATACGGGTCCCCAGACTGAGGCCCGTGGAAGGATTATAACTGGCCCGCCACCTGCGGACGCCAGTGGAAAAAATTAGGCCACTGCCAGAACAAAAAGAAAAGTCTGTCATGTGACCCAGAAAAAGCTACCTGTACTCCCCTCTGCTACCCATACTCCCCTCCACCAGGCACGAAGGTTGGACTCATCCAAACTCGAAGCCAACCTCCCACTCCCTCCCCATCCACAACAACACACTACAATATATACAAAAAAATATTTAATCACTAAAAACTAAGTTTTGGTTCCTATATCTAGCCTAATTTTGAATTTGTCAGGCTCGTCTAACAGTGTTTAAAAACATTGTTTTCAAGTGTCTAATTTTCAAAATTTTCCGGGGAGTTTCCAGGGCCCCACCACCTCCACATTATGATATGTCCCTTGGGGCAAATAGTTTGGAGATCCCTGGGTTAGAACACTGAGCGCACCTCTTGAGACTCCCAAAGTCAACTTCCTCCTTTACTGTGAGAGGAAACTAGCGATAAATCTCGTTGTTGTCTTCAAAAAAGATCGGATACCCCAGTATAGTGGAGGAGCCACTTGGAAACGATTGTCCTCCTGGGAATAGTAAGGATAAGGTGGAAGAGAGCATTCGAGATGTAAGAATAGAATGGATTCTACACGCCCGTAGAGCAGATAGACATGTAACTATGTACCTCAGGTTCTATCTCTGATCCTGTACAGTAGTTGAGCCAGCTTGGAACATAAGCGCCCCATTGGGGTGATCAAAGGGAGGAATTGATATTGACCAGTCGAAAGTTCGTTGAGTTTGACTTTTTTGATCATGTAGAAACATTTTAGCACTTGTTTATTGGTCTACCTATCTGAAAGTAGTGCATTTTGGTGTTTTAATAGTGGAGTAGTTAAATACAAAATAGCACATTGCCTAACGGTTTGTCCTAGTGGGAGCCCGATTGCAACAAGCTGTGCTCATCAAAAATTATAAATACCATCGCAGAATTCGAACTCGGACTTTTCGGGGGACGATCACACCCAGACACAAGGCTACCGGGGTCTACTAATCAAATTTCTCCTAAACCTGGAATTACCTTTCAATTATCTGCTCTAACGTACATGTTTCCAACCTTGGTGGACAGCTCTGTGGCTCTTGAACTCCTTTTCTAGGACGTCTCTCTAAGGCAAGACTTCTGGGACAACCCAAACATGAGATGAGACGTTAGTGAATGCCAATCTGATTCAGACCAATCTTAGATCGAATCCGTGAGAAAAACGATAGGTTTGTCTTCCTCTATCTCTATGATAGATCTCTCTATTTGTGTGATAAATTTTGTCCTTCACAGACCAGCCTGAAATTTTCAATCGATTTTCATGTTTCTTTTTTTTGCGATCCCAGTTCTAGTCTAGTTGTGCAACATACCTCGGAAATTTTGGTTTTGCTGACAGGAGGTGAATAGAGGGGTCCAAAATTCTCAACAATTTAGAGTTTTGTTTATCGTTCAAATACATATCAGCACATTCATTTTTCAATATGAAAGGGGGCAGTAGTGATAAATACTTATTTCACTAATTTCATCTGATTTCAATGACTGTTTGAATCACATTTTTTCAGCTCCAATTTTAGTGTATTTAAGAATAAACCTGGACAAATTTGAATTTTCTGTCAGGAGTCGAAATGGAGATGGTAATACACAATCCATTCAAGCTCTGTTTAAAGCTTATACCGCAGATTTTCTTGTTGCGTTTTTTGTTCAATTAAGAACTTTTGTCTTGTTTAGAAACTTATTTCAGATCATTCAAGTTCAATTATGGAATGGAGGAGGGATGAATGGAGGGGGTAATTGCGGTTAATCGTTTCGTCTTCAGTATCTTCTTCCATCTGTGTTTTTTGTTAATAGCCAATCCATTTAGGGGCTACTCATACGTACTAGAATTCCGGCCTATTTAAGTACATTTTTTGTTCGGTTAAGATTTGGTGTAGATTTTAAAATTATTTATAAATGTTTATTATAACCGGATATGGGGGGTACCTGTGATGCACTTACTCAACGATATCTTACTAGCTTTGATTGCTCAAGAATTCGTTGACGTACCTGGAACTGCATGAATCGCTCACATGCCCTCACATCTTCTTCGTCGGAAGCGTTTTTTGGAAAAGCGCCAACTGCGTCCAAACTGAGGCTCAGCTTTCCTTGTGAAACCGACAAACAATGAGCTCAGATGTTGAAAATCAATTTTTCAATAATTGAATATCAAATTTCAAAAGAAGAGTAAGGTTTTTCAAAAAGGTGAAAGGTTCAGGTATACTGCTTCTACCCATCCTGCGGGTTCTTAGACACTTTCATAATCAACTGAAGTGTAAGTATGGCATAACACTACTTAATCCACTGGTTTTACAGCTAATAGGTAAATAGTTACTGGTAAGGATGAAGTTACATTATATATTCAACTGATTCAGTTTCAAGAAACAACAAAGCTCTGCCGTGTAACTATTTCTAGTTGTTAAACTACAGTCTAGTGCGTGATTATTCAATCAACTTAATAATACTAGATCACCAAATGAACTGGACCTAGGCACTGCACTAACAACTGTAGGTATGATGAGTCATTTTGGTTAGGATTGTATTCATAAAATCCAGGTAAATACCTCTTTGATGCTGGTACTTAGCTTTGTAAAGACGATACACGCTTGCGTGTGCTTTTAGTATGTTATGGCCAGCTAAGTAATCCCCCTCTCCTGTCAGGTTTAGTGCAGGTGCGTAGTCATCACTCCCGTAACCAAAAACTATCGAGTAAGGTTCATTGATGGTTATCCACCATTTTACCTGTAAAGTAGGCAGTCGTAGAATGAAATAATCATTTCAGACGAATGTTGTGAAATTGGAGAACTGCGAATTAAAGGTATACAGTTAAACTACAGTTGGTAACAGTTTGTTGAGTGAGTGTAGGCAGAGGTTAGGTCTCCTAACCTATCAATAATACTCACCTTATTCCCAAGTCTTGAGAATATTAAATCGGCATAATCTCGAAAATATTCCACAATCTTGGGGTTGAGCCATCCTCCCATCTCTTGTAATTTCACTGGTAGGTCCCAATGGTACAGTGTTACCTGTTTCAAATTAGATAATTATTCACTTATCTGTCATTGATAATGAAATAAATTCAGAAAACTACGTTCATTGTGGAAGGAGAACAAGTTACACTATTATATTGATTTGAGCGACTGCATCATCATCATCAAATCACCTCTTGATCTCTCGTGATCCCAAATTGATTCATACCATTGTTTGCTTACCTAGTTCAATATTGCTCTTGTTGATCTTGATCCCTTAGTATAAGATCTTATGCTCGCCATCATCCATGATCTCATGATTGCTCATGCTCGTGCTCTCATATGATCTCTAACTTTGATATAGCCATTCGACATTTACTTTGCTAATTTGTATCCCATTGCTATAAATCTCAGCAATCTACTTTTTCCAACATAGGTACATATATACCTATGCTTTTGCTCATTACCATATTTCGTTGTCATGTCATTTTGTGATTACTTGCTAGTGTTTAAGAGTCATACGTTCATTTGAATATTCTAAGGATATACCCATTTTATCTTACACATATATACTATTCATTTATTTTTATATATGTATTTTGTTGTTTGCAATCATTTTGGTTAATAAACCAGGTTGTATAAACGTGTGTTGCTCTGTTTCTCCCCTGATTCCCTTGCAGCTAAATTGGATATTTTACAGTAAACCCTCTTCAGGGAATTTTGACCCATCAGCTCCTGGTACCAAACATCAGGTTATTGCATTTTTGAGGTATTTGGGGAAATTCCATAGAAGGGAGGCTTATAATGTCTATGTCTTTTCTTAATTGGTTTCCTGGGGAGTGGGTGATAGATATTATTATTCGATGAAATAATATAAGAGAAATAGTAGGAAAGCAATCTCTCCTAACTTTGCGAGTCATCAAGTTCCAAGGAATGAAAAAGAAAGTGTAGCTAATTTCATCTTAGTTCCTATCCTATTATTCGATTATTTTACTTGAAGGTTAAGGAACCGCTACTCTTTGTCTTTGTGGAATGATGGTGGGTTATTATGTATAATTTGCCTTTCCATCATATTAGCGCCTAATGAAATAATTGTGTATTCTAAAATATCGTTTACCATTGGTGTGATGTCTTGAGACAATAATTCGTTGATCAAGTCGTCGTAGTATTTTAGCCCTGGTTCGTTGATATTCTTGGTTGTCCCATCCGGAAGTACGCGTGCCCACGATATGGAAAATCTGTACATCCTGAACTAAATGTAAAGAAAAGTGAGGATCAAGTTTTCAAACTGGTCTACGCTTAGGTGTTGAGTAATCTAAGGTAAGGCACATGGTGAAAGGAACAAATTCTACTGAGGGTAGAAGCACATTCCAAGAACGGTAGGCTCGCCTAGACAAACATCAACCTCCTTAAAGATAATTATTCAATTCCAGGTGGATGGCAAATTATAATTGATGCTAAATGGAAATGTGATACGATAATATCAGTTTGCTCATTAAATTATCCTTAAAACCCCTCTTTTAAGAGCCTTTTTCATAATTACAGTCCACTTTGGGTTTGTAACGATAGTGTTATGCTCTTTTCTCATCAGCTTTTCTGCTGGTTCCAACTTGAAGTGAGTTCTTCTCAAAATGGCCTTAATCGGACTTTTTTTCACTGATGCACCAGTGGCATCATGCCATCGTCACCTCCTTGAAAGATTACCCACATACCTATGAGCACTCTGTTAACCGATATATCAGAATGATCCTCTTGTTGCAGCAGCCTACTATAATAGTAGTTTCTGTATTTAGCCAACATATTAGGGACTACCTGGAAGGTCTCTAATTAGTATGTTTTACGTAAGTACCTTCTTAGTTCTTCAACCTACTCTACGATTGGGCTGTATGTTTTACGTAAGTACCTTCTTAGTTCTTCAACCTACGCCACGATTGCCGAGTATTCTCATATTCAGGGTAACGTAACATGAAATGCTATCTGCTGTATGAAGGGTGCAAGGGGAAAAGGGTAAGACTCCAGGATGTTCAGGAAAACAAAATTAAACTTCATAACTCGTAGTTAAGTTTTTCATCCAAGTTAAAATTACCAAGAAATTTCACCAATACCGTATAACCCTTTTGATTTAATTGCAGTTAAAAAAAAAGTACTTTATGACGAAAATGTACCTGAAAAAAATTATACCGAGAAGAAGTGTGGAATTTAATCTTTTTCTCCATATTTGAGGATTTCAATTTCCAATCATCACAGAGCCGAAGTTCTCACCTGAGTACGCATTCTTATGAAAAATGAATTTGGGAGAAAATTTTCGAATTTCAAGCACCCTCACTGGTCGTGTACCCTTCATACTTATATATGTTTTTATTTATTTATTTTAATATTTCCTGGATAGCATCTTTGAATAGTTATACGAAGCCAAAGAGTGAGGCAGTGAAAATTCTGGGATTAAATGTTAGGTAACATTATCAATTTTTTAATTTGGAGAGAATTAAAAATTACCCTACACTGCCCCTGAACTAGATACATGCTTAAGTCGAAGTGTTAATATGTTAACGAACCAGGTATTTTTACGTGATCACATGAAATTCAACCAACCCCAATTTCCTTTATTAGTTTTACGTCGTCCTTAAAATGGTGGTAAGAGTCACACGCCTCATCTCCGTTCGTACGATCTGCCACAAACCATGGATTCGTGTGAAGGGTTCGATCCCATATGTTTTCTCCTTTGCCTGTAAAACGAAGCATCACAATCGATGTAACGCGAGTCGTGTCGAACCGCTATCCCACGTGTTCTGCAAGTCATTTCCGACCAAAAGAGCCTCTTTTTTATCTTAATTTGCTCTAAGAAATACAATTTTAAGATACCGTTGGAAAGAGCATTAAATGCTTGAAGAAAAGTTTTTAGGCCAAATTGAAGCGTGAAAATGGGAGTCCAAAATTTAAATTTTGTCAAAATTACCCACTTTTTAAACGCTTTGTGGTTTGTTTTCTTAGCCGGTTTCCTTAAAACTGAGTCAAAAGGTATTCATGAATGTTTTTATTTTTTAAATAAAATTAATTAATTAATTTTGAATTTTATGTAACTTTTTTCGTTGAATCGTGCAATTTTATTTGCTGATCGAGGAGGCTGTTGAGAGTAACCATTCAATTCAGCGAAAAAGATAGGTAAAATCCAAATTTTTGTAAGGGAAGCCGGTTTCGGGGACGTTTGGTACGTATGTTTGATGAAGTAGTCAAGTCTTTTGTTTACCTAAGGATCTTGGTGACAAATAGGAATAAAGTAAAGGATGAGATATGCTCTGGAATAACGGCGGGCAACCGAGCATGTTATGTCAATATAAAACTCTTCAGGAGACGTGTGATCTCCAGTACAACGAAGATGAGGCTTTACAGAAAACTGGTGCGATGGTCTGTTACGGGTCTGATGCTTGGAGGGGATGAGAAAGGATTGCGGGTATTTGAGAGAACGATTGTAAGAAGAATCTATGGTGCAGTCTGAGAAGGTCAAGGTTGAAGAACTAGACGAAATGCAGAAATTGATATAATGTTAGAGCATGAAGACATTGTCCGATTTATCTAGGCTGGAGCATGTTGACCGCAAGCCAAGAGAGGCCTGCCCGAAATGCTGCGAGCTCGGATGGAAACTAGAAGACGAAAAGGTCGTCCTCGGAATCGCTGGCTTGATGAGGTCTTGAGGGACCTCCAGGTGGTGAGGATGCGGAGGTCTCAGGCGGATGACTGCACCCGGTGGCGGAGAGGTGTTCGGGAAGCCAAGGCCCACATCAGGCTATAGTACTTTGTAGTTAGTCAGTTTTGAGTGGAAAGCATCGATTTCGACGTAAAAAGTCATGTTTTTCCGCGCTCAAACCTAATTTTTTCTATGAATTTCAATTTCAACGAAAAAAATGCATTAGTCCTTGAGCTGACCTTTTGTCACAGTTTTTAGAAGACATACACAGTCCTGATTTAAAAACTGATGGGATCACTATCAGTAAAAATAGGTCATTATGGAATTTGTGATGGATATGGTTAGTTGGCCCTTTCCGATTCTTAAATCACGCCTTCAAGCGTCTGGGTCATCCTCTGAACGTGGCGGACCATTATTCCGCATTCAGCTCAATGGAAGGAGCATTCCATAAATTTACCAGTTAGACTCAAATTGCACGCCTCAATTCTGCCCGAAAATTTTTTGTCAAGCATTCAGAGACAGGAAATGTAACGCTCATTCTAACGATATCCTCGGATTTTAATTTTTAGTGCAAATTAAACAGTTATGGCAATTTCAATAAAGTAAGGTCGAAGACACGACACGGTATCCTGCAGAGAAAGATCATCCTGAGAGGAGTAATACATCCCAAGGACTTGCCCCGAAGTAGTGTTAAACAGTTCCAGGCCAAGTTCCAACGTGGGAAAGGAAGGTGAGGTTTTAGTGAGAGGAAGGTAATATATCCGATTCCACCTTAGGATCTTAAAGATGTTCTCGCCTACCTACCGAAAAAAACGCTGCAAATTCTTTCACAGGGGTTTATTATTCAATTGGCGTGCGTTCATGATTTGAATTTCCACTAAGCTTTGGAGTGTGCGTGTTTCACAGGTGATAGAGTTATTATTGTATTTCAGGAGACACACAAATATGATCAACTGATCAATCCAAATAGGTATTTTGGTTGAGAACAGATTTACGTGCTCTATGCATATCTCCTGAAATCCAATAATCGCTTTATCACCTGTGAAACCCAAAGCTTAGTAGAAATTCAAATCATGAACGCAAGACAATTGAATAATCAACCCCAGTGAAAGAATTTGCAGCGTTTTCCTGAAAATTTCAGATTTTCTGATTTTTCCTGAAAATTATCAGAATGCCTTTTAGGAGTTCACTCCAGTATCCACGTTACTACATCACTACGTCACTAGGTTACTGACATAAACACAAAAACAATGATGAACCAAAATAAAGCGAATGTTGGCACCATGAATCGGGCCATAGATCGGGAATGGTTTGACCTACGGACCTGGGGAGCGGATCATTCGATTCCTCGTGGATTGTTCTTCAAAAAAAGTACACATTTAGGCCGCCTTGACTTTTTTTTTTTTTTTTTTTTTTTGAGGTTTCTAGGGATTTTACAAAACTTTGACAACCCTTAAAGGGCACTCTAAATTAAGTGATAGAGCTGGCCCGAGAATCGGGGCGTCGTCGGACCGAAATGGATTTTTCCTGAAAATTTCAGCTTTTTGGAAGAAATCGTGCGTACGGCGTACGGACGGAAAATTTTTTTATTGCAGATTCGGATTCTACACCCTTTGAAACGTAAACCATAAAATTTTCAGGGGGGTTAGCATTTTTTTTTTTTTTTTTTTTTTTTTTCCAAGAGCGATTACAAATTATTGAATAATAAACCAAAAAGGTCAAAGACACGGGAAACATCTTAAAAGTGGAATAACTCTGAAACTAAGCCTGAAAAATTCTCTATAAGGCCCTTTTGGTCAGAAAAAGGAGCCTAAATACCTTTAAAAATACACAAATCCATTCTCTACGAGATCATTTTTTACAATTTGTTGTTTTAGAACTATCTAAATAACAAACAAAACTCAACTCACAACTAACAAAAATGAGAAAACCAAACTTTTCCTATATGCTAGTATAGCAAAATTGGGAATATGATTTTACTAACCGCTGACATTCCAAGCTCCTTCCACCTGATAAGCAGCTGTTGATGTCGCGAAAATGAATCCTTTTGGCAACGATCTTCGTCTCCCGACGCTGATAATGTTAATTTCGTCGGATGAAGTTTCGACCGGACCCAAGTTTGAGAGCACAATCAAAGGAAAAAGTAAAATTCCGTACAGGATCATGATTACCACCAGGACTAGATATGTATATAATTTGGTCTCGTGTTCTGTATACATATGTGGAGCTCCGACCACAGTATCTAATCTGAAATGAATTGATAAGATAGTTCTATCACAATTTGAGCCCAATATCTAACTATGGTCAACTAGGTATTCGCATTGAAGCAATAATAAAGATCTATTTGGGTTAATAACTAATAGATACTAGAGGTCTGTCATACCGTTGAGTTTGGAAGGCAAAACATGAGAACACTGTGCTCAAATTTGAGTAATGTTTAGAAAAAAACGCTGCAAATTCTTTCACTGGGGTTTATTATTAAATGATTCATGATTTGAATTTCTACTAAGCTTTGGAGTGTGCGTGTTTCACAGGTGATAGAGCGATTATTGAATTTCAGGAGATACGCATAGAGCACTTAAATCGGTTCTCAACCAAAATACCTATTTGGATTGATCAGTTGATCATATTTGTGTGCCTCCTGAAATTCAATAATCGCTCTATCACCTGTGAAACACGCACACTCCAAAGCTTAGTAGAAATTCAAATCATGAATCATGAATAATACACCCCCGTGAAAGAATTTGCAGCGCTTTTTACAAGAGCGATTACTATGGAAAAATATTGTATTTGAAAATTTTAAATTTCGTAAGACGGAGCGTGCATATCAGAATGCTTCAACCCGTGTATCGGCTATAAACCCTTTTAGGAGTTCACTCCAGTATCCACATTCACTACATTACTAGGTTACTGCGATCAAAAAAAAAAAAAACAAAAAAAAAAAAAACGCTGCTCTTTTTGTTTTGATCGCAGTAACCTAGTAATGTAGTGAATGTGGATGCAAATGTTGGCACCATAAATTGGGCCATACATCGGGAATGGTTTGAGCTACGAACCTAGGGAAAGGGTCATTCGATTCCTCATGGAAAGTTCTTCAAAAAAAAATCCAAATTTAGGCCGCCTTGACTTTTTTTGAGGTTTTTAGGGATTTTACAAAACTTTGACAACCCTTTAAGGGAACTTAAAATTAAGTGAGAGGGCTGGCTGAAGAATTGGGGCGTTGTCGGACCAATATTGTTTTTTCCTGAAAATTTCAGATTTTTTGCTCCAGCTATTTGGGAGAAATCGTGCGTACGGCGGACGGATGCAAATTTTTTTATTGCAGATTTGTGTTCTACACCCTTTGAAACGTAAACCATGAAATTTTTAGAGGGGGTTACAATTTTTTTAATATTATTGAATAATAAACCAAAATTAAAATGGCAGATTGTTACTTGAAAGTTTACTACTTCGATCCCTGATTAATAGTTAGTAGATTTTATTATTTTACGAGATATGGTGATTGGAACAACTGGATGTGATTTGTCTTAATATAAACTCAAAAGAAAATGTGAAATGAGACACAAAAGTCGTTTGAGAGTAAAACATTTGAGCACACAAAGCTCAAATTTAAAAATGACCAGAATTGGCAAAAATGAGCGTTAACTATTTATTTCAACATATTACTTTTTTAGTACTAACACATTTATCATTCATTTTTTTAAAAAAAAGGTAATTAATTACAAATTTATACATTTTAATGAAAAATGTGCATAATTTCAGTTCAAATATTGTTGAAAATTGCAGCAACGAAATGGTTCGAAATGCAGCAAACGGGTGTGGTAGAATATTTATCAGATTTGGTGTTGTCAGTACGTGTTGGTTTTCAATTTCTAGTAGTATAGTGTTCCAATTGCAAAACAATTCGACAAATTTAACGAGAAAAGTTATGAAAATAAGCTTATTGTGTGCATACCGGATGACTGGAACTTTACAAATGATTTAAATCCATTTTTTCTGAGTCAAAAAATAATTGTTCGCCCTACCTTCGAGTGAGAGATGTTTCTAATCTCTGTCAAGCACGAGTGAATGTACCCATACGAAAAAAATATGTAGACCAATTGTACATAAAATCTGATTTTCGAGCATTTACGTGACATTTTGGTTTCAAAGGTTCTTGCATATAAAGACTATACCAGTAATTGAGCTTATTTAGTGTGCATACCTTTAAAATGGAGGTACAACATGCCTCTTCCACCAAACAATCGAGCATCCAGCACAAAAATGTGTTTAAAATACACATCAAATAGTGGAGGGTTTGGCTAAAACTCTACCAAGAATTTGATTATCACAGAATATTGTTTTGAAACGTTATTCAGAACCTATAGAACAAGAAATCAGGAGAGCTCGAAGGAAAATTTGCTCATGAAGTTATGGACAGGGACTTCAGCTGCAGTATTGACGTGATTGACGATTCAATTAGTTATAATTTAAATAGTGACCTGGCCAAACTATTTCCTCTTCTTTGCATGTGGGTCACTTCAAAATGTCTGTCACATTTGGGTATCGACTTTTCTAAAAAATAAAAGTTGAAACTTGATCAATTTTCTTGTTTCTAATCAATCACTGCAGTTCTCTCGACATATAACCCAAGTGAGCACACATAACTGATCTTGAACCACTGAACTTGAACCATGCTGATACGCCATTTTGAAAAAAAAAATTTGTAGGGAGTGAGGTATTTACTACTATTTTTCCCCTCTTGATCCTCCAACCTCCATGGGAATTGCCGCTCAAGTCTTTCAAATTAAGTGAGTGGAACAGCACAAATTAGCTTAATTTTAGCTACAGTAAATACTAAGGTTTCCTTGCCAAAATCTCACTTGCTACAAGCAGATCTCACTCCCCACAATTTAAGGGGCTATTGGCTGGATATTGTAGGGAGTGAGAGAGTAGGGAGTTTCATCGCCTTTACAGGCCACAAATCAATTGAAACTGGTTGAACCAAAATGTTGTCAACAAACTTTCAACAACTACACTAATTGTCAACAAGTGCGATCAAGTTGCACTTGCCACAGTCAGAATGTTACTGGAGTGGGGAGTGAGAGTTAAAAAACCCACACTGCTGCCTCCAGGGATGGTTTTCCCGGTAGAACTGACTGGGAAGGTCTAGGCAAAATCCAACGACCAGCGTTGGGACCATCTTGAATAAGATGTCAACAAAACAGAAGCAACTTCATAAACACCCTTTCCTGCCTGTTGGGCGCTACTTTTCAAAACATTGTAGGGAGTGAGGAAAAACCGCGTGACACTGAAATAATGGGCTGATAAGGCTACTTGATTTGATCCAATTTTTTTTCCTGAGGCGGATATCCATTGTAGATGGTATGTTCTCTCATAGTGTAAGTGGATATAACAGCCCCAATAAATATTTCGCTGAGTAGTGAAGATGGAAGTTGTATACCTCTGGTTAGTGACAGCTGTAGGGCGTGAGAAATACGGACTTTGGTATTTTCTCCTGGGTCCTGTAGGCACAACTTTTCCATGGAACATGTACATCTACATAGGAGCAAATTTTAAAACACTTACAAAACTGTATTTAGTTGAGATTTGACGGCAATACTGATCAGTGACATAAATGTAACCGAAATTTTGAAATGACTCATATATCTATCACCCCTCAATAGGAATTATTCGAAGAGAACGCCTAACAACTTTTATCCACGGATTGCGATGAATTCTTTTCATTTTCGTTCGGTTTAAGGCAAATTATGTGAAAATCAACAAAACTTTTGGAAAATTTGAAAAAACCTAGATATATTATTGTTCAAAATCTCCAACTTATCAACTCCCGTTCCTGTCACTGCCAAATGTGAGTCGTGACAGATTAGTGATTCCGCCTCTACGAAAGTGCCCCTTAGTTTATTAATTCATCTCATTCTCTAAACAAACAAACAAACAATGATCATCTTTAGGAGTGAATCTGTATATTTTACTGGGCAACATAGATCGAACACAAATGTACATTTATTTTAAAATTTCAGGAAACCATTATTACAAGTATACGCACGATAAGGAATTCATAAAGAGTGATGAGGATGAGAAATCATTTTGAGTCTTCTTCCCCATCCAAATCGTCACCATCAACATGATCAGCGAAACGGAAGTTGCTCTGGTAGCTGGCAGCACCGTCTCGCGCGAGAGAATCTGCCATTTCATTCCCTGCAACTCCCATATGCCCGCGTACGTGCTTCCACTCGACAACGTCAACTAGTTGAATGGCATTATCAAGCTTGATCAACTCAGTCTTATTTTTGACAGGGCCACCGGTCGTCAATTTCCAATCGTTCTTCTTCCACTTGTGGATCCACTTTGTAATGCAGTCAATAACGAATTTGGAGTCTGTGTGAATCGCGAGGTTTTTAATGCCCGCTTTGGCAGCTTGGGTGATGGCCACTCGAGCGGCCTGGATTTCAGCGGTATTGTTTGTAGGTGGACCTTTGACGGGGGCGGACACATTCAGAGGATGGTTGTGATTGAACCAAATTCCTATCCCGGCTTTAGCTCCTTGCTGACCATTAGAGCTACACGCGCCATCCGTGTACACGCATACGAAACCTTTTTTGTCTTTTTGAAAAGAATCCTCAGGCAGGTCCATACTATCTGTGCTGGGCGGCCTATCGGGTTTAGCTCTTTTGGAAGCCCCTGCATCACTGGAGGAAGATTGGTTCATGACGCCTTCCAATTTGGCAACTCTAGCTATCAGCGTGTCGAACATTTTCGAAGTTTTATCCATGAAAGTGTTCAATTTGTCTTCTAACACCGTTAATCTTGAGTTAATAGCGAACATGGGCCCATCAGAAGGGGATACCCTTTCAACTCTCATCATGGCAGGTGGGTAAATGTTTTCTGCCATGAAATGTATAAATGGATCTGAACTTTCCATGTCATCAGGCCCATCAGTTTGATCATGCTTACGTTTACGACCCCCTTTGTGGATATCTATAAATTCTTGGGCTTCCTCTTCAGTGTTGAACTTCTTGAATAACGCCCCTTTGCATCCCTTGACTTGAGCACTACACTCGGTCCAGGTGTCGTAAATCCCCGGCTGGTGTCCAACCGCTACAGCATATTTCGGCATGATCAATGAGTTCCAATAGGGTTTTAAACCAATTTTTTGTAACAGTAAGCCAACTGAGAAAGAGAACATAGATTGTGGGGTAATTCGAGTGGAACTCACAGATGGTTGGCCGACGTACGCTTCACTGTTGAAACAACACTACGTAAATGAACTAAAGTTGATTCATTTTAAATATCTACATGATTTAAACAGCGTTGTTCATATAACTGATCTGTTTTCAAAATAAATAATTGAATCGTCCCAGTAAAAGTACCATAGTACCTGACAAAAGTGGCAACTGCTTTGCAGATGGACACTGCTGTTTACATGAAAATAAGGTTAAGTATGTATGGACACTTACAGTATCCACGCCTATGGAAATGGATGTACAGTGTTATGATATGGTTTGTTAGAAGTCCTATTCACATGTTCACAATAGCAAAAGAGTACATAATGCAGTTGAACAAATTATGTGATTATGCAATATTTCAACAATTTTGATAATCACGTTGTGCAGGGGTCTTTAAACTACCGGATCCACGGATACAGCCCTCAGAAGGATTTGGTCCAGCCCGCAGACGACAATGAAAATAAATAGGCTACGGCCAGAGCAGAAAGAAAAGTCAGTGACCCAGTGATATATTTAGAATATGTATAACTTATATATACATTTATTAATACAAGGCGTAGGTCAAATAAATAAACAAAAAAATCCCAGTAATTCTAAGACAGTTTTCATTTCCAGGTCATTGTGAGTGATGACATCTAGGGGATCAAGAGTTTTGCCAAACAAACGATAACAATTTTTGGTTCAACGTATGTTTCCGAACAAACCTTTTCAAAAATGACACATGTCAAGTCCAAATATCGAGCTATGCTTTCAGAAGAACACTTGAAAAATTTACTTTTGATTGGAACAACAAACTTTCATCCTAAATGGAAAGACTGTAAGCAAAAAACAATCGCCCATTTCACATTAGATCGGTTTTCCAAAAATACTTTTTTGAATGTAATAATTTTAAATAAATTAATAAAAAATATATTTCTCTAAAATGCTTTGTTTTTATATTTCTGAAGATGAAACGGTTATTATTTCTTATTGAACAATGAAAAACTAATAATCATGGAATTAAACGAATCTATTTAATCACTAAAAACTAAGTTTCGTTTTCTATATTAGGCCTAAAATTTGTCAAATTCGTCCAGGAGTGCTTAAAAACCCTGTTTTCAAGTGTCTGACTTTCAAAATTTTCCATTCCTGAAAATTCATTTGTTGATCTTATCTATTGAACAACAAAAAAGTAATTACTACGGAATTTAAAAAATACAGTCACTAAAAACTAATTTTTTGTACCTATATCAGGCCCAATTTTAAATTTGTCAAACTCGTTTATGAGTGCTTCAAAACCCTGTTTTCAAGTGTTTCGTGTTCAAAATTTTCTGGGGTAGGGCCCCCAAACCAACCTATTTGAGGGCTGGATTAGGGGGCTAGAGATAGATATTTCTTTTCAGTTGAATGTGTATTGCGAATAAGATGAAGCCATTAGCTGTTTATTTATTTACTAAGAACTGAATAGGAATCAACTGTCTCAATAACAGTTATTTTGTAACTAAATACCTATAACAGTGTAATTTGGGTGATTCCTCTCCTCTCCTTGTGTTGATGTTTTTCACACTTTTTCAGCTAACTTAATTACTTGATTTTTAGTACTGCGTCATCCACAAATTCAATTCTTTCTTGTTCACTGTTTGTATCATTTAATGAGGATTGTGAACTGTATTTGTTGAGATAATGAATCGTTTGATCTTTGTAGGATCAGAAAATGGCAATACCTATTCAATAAGTTAATGGAATAATAAGATGCACCAACAAGGGCAATCGTCATACCGAGCACAACGTTAATTAATCACAAATAATTATTGGTAATTGATAAGTAATGGATACCTACTTGCATCAAAAAGCTTGTCATTGTGTTTTGGTTTATGTGTGTCGTTCCAACCAGGGAAGTTCTTTTCTTCCACGCTTCTACACTCTCATCTTTCGACATGGAATCAACAATTCCACGGTACTTTAACCGTGGAAGAACGAACTCTTCTTCCATGATCTTATCAAGGAGCAACAAGAACAAGAACGTGATATTTCTGTACCTCTTAAATACGACCTGAAAGCGGAACAACCAAATCACACAAAGTTTATTTCTTTCGATCATTAATAGAAGTTGTTATTTCATTGATAATCCTTGATCATGATTAATAGCTGCTGGTTGTGATGGTACACATTTGTTGCATAATGGAAGGAAATCCGCCTGTTGCAAGTTGAAGCCACTTTTTTTCAATTCCACTTGTATTCTCACTTCATCATCTGAATTGTGTCTTGCAATTCGTTCTGTCGGATTTAAGTTCAACAGGTAAGTGTTAAAATTAAGTAATGATGCTAGCAGATAGGTCAGTTATGGATCACACTTCGGACGGGACCCATGCTCCACCAGGTTTCCGCGCCGGATCATTCCAATTGTGTTCTGGGCTTTTCTGTTACCTATACTATTAAAATCGTTGAACAGACAATCGGCTACATTCAAGCTTAGAGCTTAACAACAACAAAAATCTTTGAAAATAGTAAATTGTCTTCAAACAAAACCCATTTCCACCCATCTATGATTGTACTCTGAAGGTACAAATGTCAATGAGGCATCAGGTCAGAGGTCGTTGGTGGTTGAGGTGGTCTTGAGGTTGTAGGTAATAAATGCCAGTTTGTGATTTTTGGTTACTAAAAACATACGGGCTCCCTGGTCGTAAAGATTATTGGCTGAAGTTCAGAATAGGGAGCCCCTCCTGATAAGAAGAATATATCGGTGTTTTTGTAGGATCATAATATCGGTCCCTGGATTGCTTTGCACAACCATCTTCGAGCAGCTCAAGGCCCCCCCATCTTTCCCACTTCTATTCAACCTTTCGTTCTTGAACCAGCACAACTGTCAACCTTCTATTTGTCCAACTGATCTATACTTTACTAGAAGGATTGATGTAGGATATTTTTTTGTTTTTGAGATGCGAGCATCCAGACCAGCAAACTAGACAGAACACATTAGAACACACATCGTGAGTCACATTATGCACGAATTGAACCTAGCTAAGGCTACTGTTGCTGATTGGCGTAGTTTTTTTTAGAGAGGTTTGTGTGGATTTGTTGGCGAGTGTTACGGACATGGCTGGAGGTGAGAATAAGATAGTTGAGATAGATGAGAGCAGTTGTAGATGTCAGCCGAGATGTTTTTTTTCCCTACCAGGTGCGTAACCTACGTATTTCACAATGTTCATTTCCCGCCATTTGCTACTTAGAAGTTCGTTATTTTCCGCCATATTCAAAAGTTGCAGTTTGTAGAGGTAACGCGTATCATCAATTTATATATCGAAAGCGTGGATCGATATATAGACGTCGGGATACGCCGATGACATCGACATCATAGGTAGGACTTTTGCAGCCATGAGTGAGGCTTTTGCAAATCTGGAATCTGCAGCTGCACGGTTTGGACTGGAAGTCAACCAGTCAAAAACCAAATACATGCTAACCAATGCCACAGGAAGAGGACCCAAATGCATTCAAGCAAACGGATACACATTCAACACTGTGAATGAATTTGTCTATCTTGGATCTCTTGTAACAAATGATAATGAAGTGGTAGCAGAAGTGCAGCGAAGGATACAGGCGGCCAATCGATGCTATTTTGGGTTAGTTTATCAGCTCAAAAGCAGGGTGATCTCCCGAACAACCAAGCTGCACCTGTACAAAACCTTGATCAGACCAGTCCTTACCTATGGTTCCGAGACATGGACCCTTACCAAAGCACTGGAAGAGGACTTACGCCGTTTTGAAGGAAAAGTGCTAAGGAGAATCCTCGGTGGGACCTACGATGTTGAGGAACTCGTCTGGAGACGTCGAACTAACCAGGAAGTCATGGAACTATATAAAGAGAAAGACGTCATCCAATTTATAAAGGTGGGTCGGCTTCGATGGGCTGGGCATGTTGCCAGGATGAGCCCAGAGGAGCCACTCTAAAAGATCCTCGATGAGAAAATCTATGCCAAGCGAAGGATAGGGCACCCTAATCTTTGCTGGTTGGACTGTGTCAACTCAGATTCCTGCTCCATCCTCGGGACAAGAAACTGGAGAGCAGCAGCACAAAATAGAGAGGACTGGCGGACATCACTACAGGAGGCCCTGACCCCACGCCGGGTTGTAGCGCCATAAAGTAGTAAAGTAGTGGTAGTAGGTTACAACGGTCTTCTCAGGAAGGGCTCCCTATTCTGAACTTCTACTCCAACAAGTGCCACAATGTCAGACGACTTTGGTTTCCCAACAGACCTTTTCTACAATTTTTCTCAATTGTTCAAGATTAAGTAGGCATTTTTTCAGAGTAAACACATGTTTTCGGCTTTTGAGAATTCCTGGAATTGTAAATTTAACGTAGAACGAACTTACCTGACGCATCACATGTTGCCTTGACGTCAGAAAAACACTGATCTCAGTACAGGCATTTCTACGGTTCCTTATCAAGTTTTTCACTATCTTCTATGCCACCAAACGGTGCTGCCATCAGACACGACACAAAATGTGAAATTTGCTGAATAAAGGGAAACAGTACCATGTACCTGAGTTCATGCTGAACAAAGTCCATATTTCACTAATTTTTTAAAGTTAAAATTATACGGCTATGATGTTTTAAAACAGGGTTTTCCTATTCTTGTTAGTCAGCCCTTACGAGTCAGCTTGATGACTTTTTGTCTGGACACTTTTAATATGAGGTCGTCTCCTAGGCATACCAAATGGAATTTTAATGATTTTCGAAGGGTTTAGAAATATTCTGTAGTGGGATTTTTTCTACCTACAGTATTTTCTTCTCCGTAGGGCAAAAGTTCCCCAAAATAAATGGACCAAAGTTCACGAAATTCGGCTCAAAAATCCAACATCATCTGTAATGTGCTAGCAATTTTGGCATCTTGGTCAATTAACTCTGAGGGCTAATATTTTAGGGTAGAACTGTTTTTGAAAAAATCGAAATCTCAAAAAACGTTTGATGTAAGAAGGTAGTTTTTGTTGGAATCAGATGGAAATGAGTTACTTGGAATTATGGAAACCATCCAGGTTGATGTATAGATCATCAGTTCTCTGTGAGGATGAGTAACGGTGGATACAGCCCCTGAGCTTGGTGGATACTATATTCCTCTAACAGGGCTGCCCACCAGGGGGGGGGGGTTATGACGCAGATGACGTCATAGTTGCTCAACCCCCCCCCCCTGGGGGGCACCCTGCCTCTGAATCATCTGCAGCCCACTGATCTACATAGGATGGCCATATAATACAGATATAATAAACCTTTGTGTAACAATTTCTAGCAATTTGGCATATTGTCTTCAGTTTATTTTTATTTTTCAGGTGTACCACGGAAAATGCCTAAAAAGTCGAAAAAGGATAAAGGGAAGAATAAAATGGATCATCGGGATTTCACTGAAGAAGAACTCCGTGGAAGCCGCCCCCCTCCATGGGCAAAAGCGAAGATGATCGGCATGTGGCATAAAGCTAGACACATACATAAATTAGTGAATGGAGAACGAGGAGAGACAACTTCCAAAGGGAAACCTAGTAAAGTGAAAAAACCTCCAGTTCGTGAACCCCCTTGCGTACCCCTGTACGTCCCATCAGAAAAGATCCTTGAGATACAAGAGATGTTGAAGAAAATTGGAGTGTCAGCCCCGCCTTGTGTTCAGTCCGCGAGAAGCACCAACATTCATGAACGGTATAAACACGTGGAAGAGAGTGCTTTCAAGTCAAAATTCTTCCGATGCCTTACTGGTAATATCCAAAACACAATGTCATCAGTAAAATATTGTTCACTGAATAAAAACCCAGCTCTAGATGAGCGTTATATTTTTGAAGAAAAAAATAAAATGAATAACGGAAAAGTTAGAGAAATGTTGAATTTCCGTAAGAAACTGCCAGTGTGGGATAAGCGCATGGAAATACTCGATGCATTGGACAGGAATAACGTGATTCTCGTAACTGGTGAAACTGGCTGTGGAAAAACTACCCAGGTTGCTCAATTTATTTTAGAAGATGCCATTCGGAGTGGTAGAGGATCTCAAACGAATATAGTTTGCACGCAGCCACGGAGGATCTCTGCTATCACAGTGGCAGAGAGGGTGGCCAGTGAGCGGGGAGAACGTCTAGGCAACAGCGTGGGGTATCAAATCAGGTTGGAAAAAATCATGCCAAGAAGTTCAGGATCGATATTGTACTGTACGACTGGAGTGCTGTTGCAATACATGCATGGTGACCCTCATTTAACCAGAGTGTCTACTGTGATCATCGATGAGATACATGAAAGGAACACTGTCTCCGATTTTGTGATCACATTACTGAAAGATATCATTCCCCTTCGGCCAGATTTGAAGGTTATTTTGATGAGTGCTACATTGAATGCAGAGCGTTTTTCAAAATATCTCAACGATTGCCCTACTGTTCATATTCCTGGTTTCACATTTGCTGTGGAAGAATTTTACTTAGAAGATATCCTAGAGCGAATACCATACACCTTTCCGCAATCTGGTGGCCCCAAAATGAAAAAAGCCATGAAAGAATTAAGCAAGGATGAAAACTTGTTCATGGAAGCTTATTATCGTGATTTGGAGCAATCTGGAAAATATTCTAAAAAAACCATTGCTAGTTTAAAAAATCCAGAAAGCAACGAAATTCATTTGCAGTTAATTGCAGATCTTGTGCATTATATCTGTACTAGGTTGGATTCAGGAGCGATTCTCGTATTTCTTCCTGGCTGGGACAAAATTTCTGCTGTCAATAGGTTGTTGACAGAGTCTGGAAAATTTCCCTCTCATCGATTTCGAATTTTACCGTTACATTCTTTGATGCCTACAGCTAATCAGAAAAAGGTGTTTGAGCGTCCTCCACAAGGAATCAGGAAGATAGTGTTGGCTACCAACATTGCCGAAACATCCATCACTATTGATGACATAGTTTATGTCATTGATTGCGGCAAAATAAAAACTACCAATTTTGACGTTGATGGCAATATTTCTACTCTTAAGGAAGAATGGGTGAGTTTAGCCAATGCCAGGCAGAGAAGGGGTCGTGCTGGGCGAGTACAGGAAGGTGTATGTTTTCACATGTACTCTAGAGGTCGAGAGATGCTTCTCGAGAAAGACATGCTTCCAGAGATGCTCCGAACTCGTCTTGAGGAAGTCGTACTCCAAGGGAAAATTCTTCAGGTTGGTAAGATAGGTCCGTTCCTTCAAAAGGTGATGGACCCACCGTCTGAGCAATCCGTTGAGTTGTCACTCAATCTGCTGATTGCAATGAACGCGTTGGATAGCGATGAAAATCTCACACCACTCGGCTTCCACTTGGCGAGTCTCCCCATTGATCCGCAAGCTGGGAAAATGCTACTTGTCGCTTCCTTGTTCAGCATCGTGGACCCTATAGCGTCCATCACTGCTGCCCTATCTCACAAAGACCCCTGGGTCATTCCCATGGGCAAAGAGAAGGAGGTGGATAAGATAAGAAATTCTTTCGACGCTGGCCACAAATCTGACCACCTTATTCTAGCAAAAGCTATAAAACAGTACGAGTGTGCGAAGAGCTCAGGAAATGGTAGTTCATTTGCTAATACCAACTTCATGTCTCAAAGTGTATTAGAACAGCTGCGTGACATGAAAAGACAGTTCTGCATGCTTTTACACGATATGAAATTCGCCCCAAACGCGAATGTGAATAGTGAAGAGAACAATGTGAATTCTCGTAATATCTCACTTGTCAGATCTGTTGTGTGTGCTGGGCTGTTCCCTAACGTAGCTATAATTGAAAAGTGTAAAAAAGTGGGCAAAGGACGGACGATAATTTCGATGTACACTACCGATTCACAAAGAGTTCAATTCCACCCTAAATCCATTTTCGTTTCAAACGAAGAGTTCCCCAGTAGGTTCGTTGTGTACTTTGAAAAACTGAAAAGTTCTCAGATCTATTTGTATGATTCCACAATGGTTTACCCGATGGCGTTGATATTTTTCAGCCACGATCTCAAAGTGCACAACAAGTCGGACTACAAATTGATCAATGTGGGGATCAATTTAACTTTCCGTTGTTCGAACGAGATAGCAGCTTTAATAGTCGAGCTGAGAAGCTGGCTCGATTGGCTCCTGGAGTATAAAATGTGCCATCCCGGTGTTACAAATTGGTCAGCCGGGTCTGATGAGTCTCTAATACTGAAAGCTATCGTCGAGCTCATCACAACTGAAGAGAGCGCGTGCGTGAAATTAGACGATGAAGAAGATGATGATGACGACTACGATTCTGACAGCGGTTCTTCTGATTCACCTGATTAAAAAGAACTGTGATTAAGGACACTCTTTACCACGAATAAATTAATAACTTAAATACGCGGAACTTTATTATTTTGTTTTGTGATTGGATCCGTCGTAGATATTACTTTCTACAAGGTTAGGTTTTCTTTTGTTTTGCCTTTCATTGTTCCTCAGTGCGAAATATCCTCGGTGAACAAGTTGGAGGAGAGTTTTTTGGTTTCAAAAGTTCTTGTTTGTGATAAGTAGCTTTACAGGAGCTTCTTCTAGTTGGTTGTCAATTGTCATTTCCTCAAGCATTTACTGTTTACTATAAAAAATTATAAGAAAAAAGCTATTGAATGGTTTCAGACATTTTAAAATACAAAATTTTGTCATTAAAATTCGCTTTTACGCATTTTGAAAACGTTCTTGGATTTTAATGCATTTTTGCGTTGAATATACTATGTGATAAACTGAAAAGCGAGAATGAGAATAAAAAAGATGTAATCAGCAAAACCGCATTATGCTCAAATCCAAGCCCTGGATCCCCTGGGCAACGAAAAATGTTGGTTTTTATATTGAATGGATCATTATTATTATCTACGTCCGTTCAAATGGCAAAATGTATCCATAAAGTTATATTTTCTGTTTGTTCTGTGTCCGAAAAGTGCCGTTTGTGGCGAATCATTAAGCCGAAATGGGTGGCAAGATGCTAATGTTCAGGACAGCTTGGCAATTCAATCAGCTTTCGATGGTATGGTCCAAAATTCGGCTGAAATTCAAAAAACATTAGCCATGCTATTTTTGAGGTTTTCCTTTCGCTAATTCCTTATCATTCTGCTGGTTTCAATTTGCTATTTTCGTGTCTGCTATTCGGGCTTTACCTACATGACGGATGTGATCTAATATCACTGATCTCCGTGGTCTGCCTGAAATATATCTATCTTAAAAATGCTGTTGGACTGATTATGGAAATGAGGACTCGCAGCTCAGGTTCTCGCAGATCTATAAAGGATTATAGCGCTTATGTTTACTCACCACTAACTTCCATAAAAGGGAGCACATTATTCTTAAGTTATATAATTTCTAGCGTCAACCCTCTGGCGTTAAACTTCCCTGTAACGTTTTTTGGCTAGTTAGTCCAAGGCTAATCCATGCTAATACGTTATCAACCAATCCAATTCACTATTTTCCCCAGTTTTTGCTGTTGAGTGTTTACTTCTTATAATCTTCGGATACCTCTTTTTCTGCCCACGTTCTTTCTCCTTCAAACTGGAATTTCTCCATGAAATAGATTTGGAATCTTCAAGTTGATGTTTTGTACTATTGGTAACCCATTTCATTCTTTGAAAATAATTATCCTAATTTACATTTTACATCAACATTTGTATCCCAGAGGTTCTTTGTTGGGTGTTTCAGAAGTTATCCGACGTTTTTCACCTATAGACCGTAATTTCTCCATAGGGAATCGCTAAGTTGACCATACCATTTTAAAAGCGATTGAATGTGCAAGTTTTCCTGATATTTGTCTGCATCCTGCACTTGGGAATACTATAAAAGTTCAATTATTCACAGGAACTAACTATTTTGTAAACGTTGGGCGTTTGAAGTCCTATTAGCCTCCTACCAGTTAGTTTTTATCATTTAAATGATTAACAGGAGTACAATCCTGTTCTTAGCGATTGACCCGACAGTTCCCCGACCAACCTGCTCAACACTCCTTCAAGTAACCTTCGGGTGGGCTCCTTCCGCCCTTTGTTATCCCGGCATCACCACTTTTCCGTCCGCCCAAGGGGGTCATTCGTGTACCGGCCACCTTGGTAAGCACTAGCCTCTCTAGTAAGTTCCAATTCGCATGCAACATTACCTCAATATCAATAAATTGATAATCTTGGCAATTTTTCATCTTTGGTACTTGAATGTGTAAAATTAATCATTTAAATGATCTGGCTGTAGAACGATAGACGTCTATTTACTGTCCCGTTTTTTTTTTTATAATGAAAATGCACTAAGCGTGTAGGACGTTTGACGCTAAATCCAAAAATCTGGTCCAAATAAAAATGTCGTTTTTGAGTGGTAAAATGTGATTTTACCGCTCAAAACTTGTTTTTCTTGTAAAAACATATAAACTTTCAAAAATCATATTTTGGGAATGAGATAGAAAAGTGCGTTTTCCTCCATTTTCACTTTAGTTTTACCCAAAACAATTTTAAGTCTTGGTGCGGAAAATCCTGTATCTACACAATATTTCTCCATTGACTTGAAAGTTCCGTTCTTTTGTTTAAAAATAATAATGATAACAATTCATTGGAAAGGACTTCACAAACGTTTCATAGTAAAGCTCAGGGTTTGATACCTTGAGATTTTCGTTCACACCCTCAGTCCTCATTGAACCAGGCTGTAGTGTACACTAGTCATCATAGTGTTGTGAACTGTTTGCCCAATTATCAGGAGGTTTCTCGAGATGTCTTCCGTCACCTCTGTCATATGTCTCCTCGTCAAATGATTACAATTTAAAAGTCGTCAAAAATCGGCCAAGCAACCGAAGGCATCCATTGTCTTAGTCAATCACAATAATACCTTCAAAAACGGTTCACAATGCTTGAGAAAAGAAAGGCTAGCCGTTTCCCTTGTTAGCTTTCTTATTCATGAGGTATGGACGCATTTTAACCTAAGGTTTGCTCATGAATTTGTTAGACAAAATTTCTTCTTCATTGATAGAAAGAAGCTTGGTGTACACCTTACCATTACTACTGTTAGAACCAAACTTCATCTTCCTCATGGTCTAAAACAAACTGGTTGATCTTGGGTCGGAGAAATGTCTCTATCGTGCGACAATAGCGATTGGTATTGAAGGTTACTGTTTGTCCCTCTTCAAAAAAGTACGATCCTCACACCAAATTCCGCAACGGCGCACCAAACTGTTCTAACTTTTGGGCTGTGTACTGGTTGATGGTGGCCTTCCCTAGGATTTTCTGCAGCCCAGTAGCAGAAATTCTGTTTGTTAACATTTGCACAGAAGTGGAAGTGGGCTTCATTAGAAGAAATGAAGACAGCATGTGGGGGAAAGTTTTGCAAAATGAAATCACATGTAGCCCTGCGAGTTCCATAATCTTTTTCAGATAACTTTTGGGGAACCATTATTTTGTAGGGATGCGAATGAAGTTCTTTATGCAGAGTTCTCCTCATACTCCTTTCTGACTATCCCAGGGCAGCTGCATGATTAACCGCTGAACGCTTTGGAGACTGTTCAATGGATGTTCCCACTCACGCCGCATTCTCCGGTGATATTGCAGTACAAGGCCGATGAGTTGGTTTTCTTATTAGTCCTGACCCTGGGGGTCCTTGACACTTTCTCTACACACAGTCTAATCGTTTTTGCACCAGGAACACTATCACGTCGGCCAAGTTTGAATCGAATCCGAAACGCACGTTGAGTAGAAATCACAGAACCGCCATTTTTAATATACTCCTCCACAATAAAAGCTCACTGAACCAAGCCATTGCGAACACTGAAAATGGCACCCACATCTCTACCCCCACTACAACTCTCGCAGTAGCTTGCTCAAACCAGGCAGGTTTTTTTGCCAGACTCTGTACTTGAAGCGAAAGGGTAGCCGCATGCATAAAAAATATTACATCCTGAACGACTCCAGTAATAATTCTGTTTTTTAAATTGATGTACTATAATTGTTTTTGGTTACTGTGATCTTATTGCTTTTATAATAGTTTTTGGTTACTGTGATGATAAAAAAGTTATTATAATGACATCCTTTACAACAGGACTGCTTCCATCTAAATTATCATTTTCAGATTTTTACTCATTCATTTGACCTTTGAAAAACCAAAAAAATCTCTAAAAATGGCCGAAGTTGGGTACATCTACGGTACACTTTTACCAAATCATTTCATTATTGTTACGAGTAAAGAAAAGAGTATTAGTTCCTCCTGTAGTATTAAAACTCCAGTCAGAGCTCTCGTTTTTAATTTACTTACTGTCAGTTTTTGATTACTGTAATCTTCGCGCGATACAGTTTTTTGAAATCATTTCATTATTGTTACGAGTAAAGGAAAAAGTATTAAATCCTGAACAACTCCAGTCAGAGCTATATTTTTTATTTTATTTACTGCCCTTGTTTTTGTTTACTGTAGTCTCGATAGTTTTTCTAATTTATTTCATTATTGTTACGAGTAAAAGAAAGAGCATTACATTCTGAACCGTTCATATTTTCCAAGTGAAACCTCTAAGTGATATTTCGATATAGTGAGGGATCAAAGTCTCCACATATTCGTGACTGTAACTTTTCTAATTCCGTCAATGATCGATTCTACCAGAAGTTTTAATGTTATTTTATTAATTTATTGAGCCTCATCTTCTTTTTCAAGTTAGTCTAAATTATGTGCATATGCCAACCTTTGTAACTGCCCAAGGGCGTTATAGAATTAAATCTATCTATTACTCCAGTCAGAACTGTATTTTGTAATTGATTTACTATCATTGTTTTCGGTTGCTCGATACAGTTTTTCTTATGTATCACAAAATCGTTAAGAGTAAAGGAAAGAGTACATTTCGAACCACTCCAGTCAGAACTCTCTTTTTTCTGTGATTTTTTATGCGCTGTGCAACTAGTTCGAAGTAAGTATTAAGGTAATTTCGGCTACTTTTACCGCTGTATTTCCTTGTTGTTAATGCTCTCTCTTCATCATTGCCTCTATAACTTTAACGTCATTGCAAGAAAATTAGAAATTTATTTTTGTGAAGTTGGAGGAAAGTCGTAATTATTACGGACATTGTAGATAGCAACTGTATACGTTCTTGTCACGCCCTCCTCTGTACAGACTTTACATTCTAGGTTATTCGTATTCTTTTTTATCCAAAGACTAACTATAAATTCCTATCAGATGGCGAAAGTCGTTGAAAAAGCTATCTACCCACCTGATCTGTGTGTTTGTGATTTTGTAATTTTTGTTTTTATTCTACTTCTTGTAAGTATGAATTTTGTTATCAATAAATAATAAAAATTACCGATAATTTCCTCGTAATTTTTTGTGTATACCAGGTGAATACCTATCCAAGCCTCTTCTTTGGCGCAGTATGTAAATGTTTAGGTACTGATCCCGACAAAATCGAAGCAAGCATTGAATGAGCAATGCACTCTACTAGGAAATTTTGGAACTAAACAGTATAACTCTCTAGCAACAAATTAGTTGAATCAAAAGTTGATTGCAAAGGCGGAACATTTGGGCAAATGAATATATTTCTTGGTTAACGGCACGAAAGGCCCAGTTGTATCAATCCGATTGTTAGCTTGGAACGATAAGCTTCAAGAAGTAGGAATGGAATAATTGGGTTGCCTTTTTTAAAACCTGCCCCAAAACTCCTACCCCACCTAATTAATTACGTACACTTTCAATGTGGGACCAGAATTATCTTTGGTTACCCAATGCCCTACTGACGGGAGTGCTCAAAAGACTTTTGAAATTTGACGTTGGGTCTTTAGCAACAGATTAGGGTATATATGAATAGGTACTTGTTTCATAGCCCCAAAACTCCTACCCCACCTAATTAATCAACACTTTCAATGAAGATGAGATAGGAAATTTGACAAAAATACTTGGCTCTTTAGGGTAAGATGAGATAGTGAGATAATACCAATGTTCAAGGCATGATGTCATATGACATCACCTGTGAGCCATGAAAGTCCGAGTTATGCAAACCCGCAATGACTCAACAATTTTGTTCCTGCTGACTATATTTGCTTGTGGTAAACGATCTGAAACTCCTCCAAAATCATGTTGTTCGGTTGATAAGAGTGATTACCCACAATGAGAGCATTGTACGAAATAAAGCCTGTTTTTGGCAAGTCTTTTATAAAATAAAATGAACAAGGTGAAAACGGCACATTCTATATTGCACGTTGGGAACTAATGAATAGAAATTCCACCTCACGAGGTTTCTAGATGGAACCAGGTTCTCAGGCGGGATTTCCAAAATTTGGAACAGCTAGAAGAGCCCACGATGTCATATGACATCACCCATCTGTGACAAAAATCATCATGATATCACATGACATCATCAGCGTTGAAAGTGTTAAGTGTACCTCGGTATTTTCTTTTTAAATGAAGTGCACCTTTAACACCTTCAAGGGGGTTGATGACATCATGACGATTTTTGTCACTAAAGGGTGATGTCTTTGGCTTTTTTAGCTGTTCCAAACTTTGAAAATCCCGCCTGAGTATCTCGCTCCATCTAGAAACCTCGTGAGGTGGTATTTCTCCTTATTAGTTCCCCACGTACAATATAGAATGCACCGTTTTCACCTGGATGTTTTTGTGTGGATCGCCTATTATTTACATGCGTGAGGTGAACCTTGTGAGATGATGGAATGGTATAGTTGCCCCTTCCATTGAGGTGGATGCAGATATTAATACTCCGCCACACTCAGAGGATGACCCAGGCACTTGAAAACGTCTGATTCAACCCCTAAGGCGTCGGATTCTAAGATTGGTAAGGGCCAACTAACCATTGCCATCAAAACCTTCCTCCATGGGCTGGTGAGCACTCCCATCAGGGGCGTTTGGTTGGGTTTCTGGTCCCGGGGTTGAAAGTGTTCATACCCATCTATACTTAATTGACAAGCAGTACCTACTGGTACAAAAGTGAGGAGTAGCACCTGTCCATTGTGGGAGTACTCGCACAAATGACAATTTTCTTTACTCCAAGAGATGAAATCCAGAGAAATTTGGGTTATAAACACTATATTACCAGGCTTCCAGGGATACACTCTCTTCTCTTAGGGTCTGGGGCAGCTTATGCGCGCATGTGCACCCTAACATAAAATAAATTTTCTTTTTCAAGAGTATGTTGGCTGGTTACAGGAGACTTGATTACACTATTTGAATCAACAATGCATTAACCAGACCTTCTCAGGTCTGGTGCACCTAATTAACCAGGACAGCAGCTACTCAAAGGCTGCCATGCTACTGCAGGGTTTCTGGAGACTTGATCATCGATTACCTTCCCGAATGTTACCTTTCCGGTGTTGCACGGTCCGTAAGGTCTAGGTCACTCAACTACCGCCAGGTTCGCTAGTATCGCACAGAGTGATCCCCAACCGTGGGGAGGAAACCCTCTATTATCTACTTAGAAAAAACACACGAGTCAAACACGTAGCAGGAAAATGAACAATGCACAACACAGTTTTCAAAATAGCAGAACATTTTAACGATGAATTTATTATTATTAAAACATATATATATCTAATTACATAAATTTATAAGTAATAGTATTAAATAACACCCTTGAACATGACTTCAATGAACTAACAATAAATTCGCTTCAACAGGTAGGATTCAATTTTCCTGCGATTAGGTAGGTAATTAATGCATATTTTATATAATCATGTATTTTATGGTTTAATACATTTATCCGTCACTTTTTTCTAGTGGCATGAATAATTGGTTAAGGTAGGTACGTACACATAAAAGAGCGGAGTCAAAGAGCCATCAAATCGTTCGATATCTTCTTTTCTCAAGTTGAATTCAAAAGAAAAAATTTTTAATGGTCACCAAAGACTCGTCAAATTCGTCACTTGTACAGAAAGGCACTTAAACGTAGAAATTATTTAAACAAAAAAATAAATCGATGACTATTTTTCTTGCTAATTTTGTTATAATGAATTTTCTTCTTGCGAATGACATCGATAATAGTTCATATCAATTATAAGCATTGGGTAGATGAAATTAATTGGGAGGAAAAAATCAAAGTTGTTGATCAAAAATAAATTCACTAACTATAACACTATATACAGCCGTTAAATAAAATATCATGAAACTGTATAATAATATTAATAAATACGTAATAATTTGACGCGTTAATAAATTCTACGGTTGTTTATGATACATGAAACCATTTACAAACTAAACAAAGTAGATGTGGAGGTTCATTTTACGCATTTTTATATTTTATGACAGCGTGATATGCTACAAGCACAAGTTCCAAATCATTGGTTCATTTCTAGGTATTTTATTTACACACAAGAAAAGAGGGAAAAAATCATAACAAATGTCTGGGTTAGTGGGGGTGCTTTTAGTTCATTGATGGCGCTCATCAGGGAGCAGAAAGTGTGAAGCATTCCAAAGTTTGTTGGGATTACCATAGAGTGGTGCACGCAAGGCGTTGATTTTGAATAACACGAGATGTTTTTTTTTTATAGCAATTTTGAGGAGAAAATCCAATTTACATGTACCTCATGATGGAGAATGAGACAATTCAAATGTTTTGACATTCGACTATGCTAAAAGTTACGTAGGCAGCCGTCTACCGCTTTCTGCAAGGTTTTTAATGTCACGCTAACGCTCACCATTTCATGTCAACAAATACGATAAAACTTCAAGGCTTAGATTTCATAATTGATTCAACTTTTCCAAAAATCCAGTAAATACATGAATTTTGCACAACTACTGACATCTCACTCTCCATCACAATGTTACTCAGATGGCAACACAATATAATTTAGGCATAAAATTAATAAAAATCATTCGAGTTAGGTATGCAGCCATGAAACGAGTCTTAAAAATTAAATCAAAGATTTCATCTCTCAGTCTTCTATTCCAAAGAAAGTGCAATCATACATTCAGGCGCTATGATTATCCAACGGAACAAAAAGAAATTAACATAATAAATAACAATACAAATGATGAAAGAATCCGCAAAGGAGAGATTGACACAGCACACAGATTCTCTATATTTACAATTGATCAGCTAAATATTTTGTTCTAAATAATCGAGGACTGACGTAATCGGAAAGGGACCAACTTAAAATGAATGTGGTATTTAAAAATTTGCGACGAAAGCTTTGTTATTTCTTTCCCCTTTTAGGACGCCGAAACGACTTAATGCTGCCATCATGTTCATTTGAACTCGCTTATGACAGTAAATCTGAAACCAAAAATTATTCAGGTCAACATCAAACGAAATTGCGGATCATAAATGAAGGAGTGGCGGGAATAACATTGTATGTGGGATTTCGAGATTTTTTCCGGTAGAATAACGTTGAATTTAACATATGGAAGTGGAATATACTCATATTTGTTCGTTCTTGTGCCGGGAGAATGCACCAGATTCCAGTGAACTTCAAGGTCCACCTGGCTGTGTCCCCTCTACTTTTTGAATATCGTGCCTGTTGTTTTACAGTTTTTTAGTGTTTGTTTTGAGTTCTGTCATTATGAATACATCCTGGAACTTTACTGAAAGTGATAAATATAGGTGGCCAAACCAATAATTGTACAATTTTTGGACACAGGGCATAGTTTATGAGAGACTTTATCTAATCGAGCGAGCAAAGAAAAACATTGAGGGAATCGTGCCTAGCGACTGGAAATATGTGATTGGGGTTGACAAAGTAAATGAAATATTTACCATTTTTCAAATGCAGCGAGAGAATTTCAAAGATCTGGAAGCTTTCTCGAGGGGGTTCAAAAATAAAACAAAAACAGATCACAAGATCTGTCTGGTATAAATTATCGGCCATTGAGCCAACAACTCTTTATGCTCGAAAACCCCACAACGTCTTACAACCTTGGGTTCCCTACGGGGTTTTCGTAAACATCACACCAGTCACAATTCTGTGATATGCCTTCTTTGTATACTGAACCACTCTACCGCTTGCAAATGTGACCTGAGGTTTTCTCAAACTTGCTAAATTTGTTGAGGCCTCATATTGAGAGAAAAAAACATGATTATGCCTGAAACTGTGAGTGCTGAGGAATGGTTGATGGCCATGATTGGATCGGTGAGATCCTCCTGGTAGATGGTTATACGTCCCGTTTACCAGGAGAAGTGGTCCTGGTCTGTCTCCACCCTTCCTGGACCTGGTCGCCCCCCATTGTGACCAGGGGTGCTGGTTTACACGACCAGATTTCAGGGTCTAACAGAGGGGGATCTTATGATACACACCCAGGCCGGAAAAACCATTACGATACGCACCCAGGTGCACGTTATTATACACACCCTCCATTACGATATGCACCCCTACAAAGATTATCTTATACACCCGATGTGAGCTATAAGCGTGACCCAGAGGACACCACGTGGTTGCTCACGTTGTCCCCATATCAGTGAGGCGGCATTTGAGATGTGGCATGAGCCAAATCGTCAAAGTATTCAAAGTAGGCATGTCTATTTCGGATGAGGTTCCAGTTTGAAGGAGAGGACTTTGACGAGCTTGTAAGTAGAAACGTTATGCTTGCAAGTTCTTTTTGAAAAACGAACTTGAAATCACCACGGAAAATAACGTCACGTCCTTTTTTTGCACCGCCTTTTACCCGCTCAGTCTCCGATTTGCTTGAACTCATGATTGCTACTGGCCACACGCAGCAGTGAGCTCTATTGGCTCATCGGGTGTTTATGATAAAAGCAGTGGCGAAGCCTGTGGTCATCTCTGGATTCGGCGATGACCAGACGATTTATTAAATTTAGAGAATTAGTTAATACTAATGTTGAATATTCAATTTCCTCTTTATAAAAAAGAGTTGTTCATGCTCGCAGTTGGCGCAAATACTGCCTCATTGGCGACATTAGCGCTTGTGTGGAAGCGCTGTCATTCTGCGTATCTCATACATCCCCCCCGCACCCACTGCAGAGGGACCCCTCATCTTACTCCCTCCAAAACATCGACCAATCAAATTGCTTTAAGACTCGTGCTCAAACACGCAACTTCGAGCGAGTCTAGCAACCTTTGGTAGCTCTCGTGACTTCTCAGTGGCATCTGTGGAATTCTGGTTCAAAGTCACAACAACAGGGTTGCTGTAGCAAACGATTTTCAACCTTAAGGCGGGGTTTGTGAATTTCAGACGTCAAAAACACCTTAGATTGGCGTTTTTGACAGGTAATCTTTCAAAATTTCCCGCGGAAGGACCCTCCTTCTTTGCTGGGGAGAGTGCCCCCAGACCCCCCCCCCCCCCCACTTCTGGTTACTAATCGCCGCCACTGGCGATGACCTAGCCATAGTGTTACGCCTCGCCACTGGATAAAAGGTTTAAGAGTCATAGGCCAACGAATAGGTGTAGTATCATAACGCGACCCAGCGGTCTTTCACTTCCAAGCGGCCAGTCGGGTGTGTATCTCAAGTCGCCCTAACAGAGATCAGGCCCGACGTTGGGTCAGAATTCCGGCCGTGTAAATGGGCCTTTAGGTAGACGGTGTTGCTGCAGATTCTTAGTTCAACTGGAAGTCTGAGCTAGACTGCATGTCTGGCGTTAATCCAAGTAGCATGTTCGTTTTTATTTTATCATGTTAAGTTCCTGTTTAATTTCTACGTATGCTTCAGAGTGCACCATGGAAGCATTTTCTCTGGATGTACAGACCAGTTATGAGTCCAGTGATACACATACGAGAGTTATCTATTTAGAAATGATAAACCTTTGTAGTAATATTCTACTTGCAAAGTTGACAAACTTCGTTTAGTAATGTTACACTAAAAACGTCTCCCAAGTTTGCACTGGTACATAGCTTCCACGGATCGGTAACATGAAATGTTTTTCAAACATCATAATTTTCGTTAGATTACCTCAATTTTCCAGAGGTGATTTCACTATTGTTTTCCTTAATTTCTCATGGAACTACTTCCAGAAAAATAAAAGAAAAAATCGTGCCAATTCCCCTTTATCTTGTCTGCCAAGTGGGTATGGCACATAGCTTCCTCGTATCCATAACATGACTGTATAGATCGAGGCTAAAAAATATAAATTGACAGTTGACAAATTGACGCTGAATGGATTGATAAATAAAGTGATAAATTGACATTATAGCATTTCGAAAAATAAAATATATGCATCGTTCAATGATGGTTCAATATGGTTCGATCCAAGCTCGAGGCTAAAACTTTATTTTCTCTTTATTACTCACGAGGACCATCTTTACATCAGTCCGAACAATCCCTGAAAATTTCATTGAAATCAGTCATGAACTCCCGGAGTTATGCGTGTAACAAGGATTTCACATTTGCGGATGCGCAGAGGCTACTATTGATCCGGGGGGGGGACCATCATGAAACTTATAAATCAGGGATCATCTACACATCAAACCGAACAATCCCTGAAAATCTCATCGAAATTGGTCAAGAACTCCCAGAGTTATGCGCGTAACAAGGATTTCTTTTGCGCATGCGCAGAGACTACTATTGATCCGGGGTCATGAAACTCATAGGGGACCATCTACACATCAAACCGAACAATCCCTGAAAATTTCATCGAAATTGGTCAAGAACTCCCGGAGTTATGCCCGTAACAAGGATTTCACGTTTGCGCATGCGCAGAGGCATCTATTGATCCGGGGGTCATGAAACCTAAAGGGGACCATCTACACCCCAACCCGCACAATCCCTGAAAATTTCATCAAAATCGGACTATAACTTCGTGTAGTTTTGCCCGTAACAAGGATTTGCTGACAGACAGACAGACACGGAACCAAAATTGTTCAGAAAGCTCTAAAACGCAAAATGGATTTTTGATTTTGGAGACAAAAAAATTTTCACATTCCGAAAGTGAAAACAATGCTTCCGCTACCTTGGTAGACTCGGAAGCAAAATCATGCCAATTCCCCTTTATAAAGCAATATTCAAGTCTGAAACTATTATCTAGTTGTCAGTAAGAATTACCGTTGACGGTGTGCGGATCTTTTTTATCTTGGAACTGTGGGATGAATTGTGGTGCTTCTGCGTTCAATTTGCCTCCGCTGCTCTCCAAAATGTCACTCACTCGATGAAGGTCGCTCACTTTTTCTTCTCCCAGGTCGAGCAACGAGTTGGTCACGTTGTTCTGGGTACTGCTGAAATTTAAATAATATTCATAAAATAACATCGTAAATTAATATAAATGTACAGATATAAATGTAAATGTGAATATTTTAAAAATTACATAGTGTGACTTAACATGGTGGTAACATGCTAGCGAAGAAAGTACAAAAAGGCAGCGGAAGTATGATTTTCGTAAATGATTAAAATTACATCAAATATTGAATATACGATGATCAAAACATTGAACCTAGAATAGTCATTGTCTAGTTTACAATATCTAAAAATCGTTTAAAATTTTGACATTTTCTGTCGTTGAATTTTAAGAAGTCAATTCATAATCCTGATATTCTTCCAATGGAAAAGCCACTTTAACCATTAAGATTGCTGGCAAGACACCATAAATTTTTGTAAAAATTAAAAAAAAAACAAAAAAAAAAAAAAATGCAATTCGACCATTTTAAGAGTTGAAATTTACTGGCTTTTCGTTATCTGAAACTAAATCAATATTGGGAGGTTAAATAGTATAACAAATCGTTAATCAAGTTAAACTCAAGTTGGTCTAATCTAAAATTACTATTCGATAATTATTCACACTATATTGGTAATTATTTATTATTATCGAAGGCACGAATTAGGATTCAAAATGGAATCAATAAATTTGGTGGACGAAAGAAAATCGTTTCGATAATCGTATCAGGAAAAACAGTAATTATGTCCCAAAATGCTAAGATAAAGAAGGATTGGTACAATGAAAATTTTAAATTTTGGTTTAATAATGAGCAATTTAACTGCTTCACTATGTCGAAAAGACACGACCGAACTAAACTATGTGTTAGTTGAGCTTGACTAAAACTATTCTTTCAGACTTTAAACTAATGGTATCAATAACGCCGTTATAGCTCTAATTCCACATATACGAGTACATTGAGCAACTATGTTTACAGAGAGCATTAAACACGAATTTGAAACATTCATGCTGTTACTTTGATGATTCTTAATAAGCCTTGGCATGCATTAACAATTCATGATATTCTCTATGGAAAATTGTAACGAAAGTATTGAATAATCGATACTTGATTGAACACTTACATTTCCTTATTTATTGATTGTGACGAACATGAAATACGGGAGTACAAATCATTGGAGTCATTCGGATCAACAATTTATTACATTATTATGAGAGCTGCCAATTTTAATGAAACAGTACGATAATTGAAATTATAATTTCGACTTTTTTCTTGGTTACAATGGAGATTAGTTTACATCCGTTAACATCGAAGCGCTATCTTGATGAGGGGGGGGGGGGATACATCACTAAATCGCTACTGATAACAATACACTCCTTCCTCACAATAGTTATACAAAATATATCATCTAACATATTTCCTCGTCTACTTATATACATCGAACTGTGAATACACGAACAAGAAAGGTACTCAGAGGTACCAAAAATAACGTAAATACCATAATACGCGACAAAAATAGTTTATTATTCCTTGGATCCTATTTTAACGAAAATAATAATTGAAACAATCGGGATTTATATGGCTTTATATTGCTCAAATTGAAGCGTTGGTTGGAAAAAAGAGAGCTACACGTTTTAGGATGAGTTGTGTTAGGAATTCAGTTTAGGAATTCATTAATCGAGCACAAAGGTTCTACGATCTGAAGAAAAGCAGTGGTGATGTAACAGAATCATACCTAATCAAGAAAAATCATCACTAAATCATTAAATGGAAAGTAAAATAAAAGCCATGAGGTTAACTTCTTGGTAAGCGCCTTCTTTTATTCTTTTACAAACAGTCCGTGCTACAGTCTCCCCTGTGATCTTTTTTTTAATGGGATATCATTTTTCAGTTGATACTGTCTCAAAATCTGTTGTCCAACCAATAATGTTTGTTTATAAGGAAGAACATAATTTTCAGCATGTAATCACAATAAAAACGGAGTAAGATGGAACGTTGTCTATATTTCTACGAGAACAATGAGCTACATAGTTAAATAGATTTCAACGGTTATGTCATTATCAGTAACAATCATGAACTGAAGATCGCAGAAAGCAAACCATTGGCCCAGGTGAAAGGAGATTGAATCCTATTGGCTCAGGGAAGTGAAAGGGACGGGGATGACCAACCAATGCAACTTAAGGCTTACAAAGTGAACGGGAATAGGATGGGGGGGGGGTCCCCCCATAGGGGAAATTTCATTTCATTTTTGAATAGGTTAGGAAAATGTTTAAATGAGGTCAACATATTTCACCATTAATGGGCTCATTCTTGCAATAAGTTTGGCTCCCCCTCTCCATAATATTACTATTTGTGCCCCTTTCAGTTTGTAAGCCTTCAAGCAACATTGGTTGGTCTTCCCTGTCCCTTTCACTTCCCTGAGCCAATGAGATTCTATATCCTTTCACCTGGGCCAATAAGATGTGCTTCTGAGGAACCATTCTATAAAACATCAGTATCTGGTAATTTGAGAAGCCCTGCATTAGCGTTTTGACCATCTGTAGAATCCTCACCACAATCTCAGGAGAAGATAACCTGTACTGTAACTTCCCCTCAATCCTGTGACTACCCTAAGACGCAGAATACTACAAGTTGACGTCGGAGAGGGCACAAGGCCCGTCTCAGCTTTCATCCGCCAAAATCTTAATGTTTTAAAGCATACGCTCTTTTTTCCAACTAACGCCCTATTCTCACCCCTTTTCATCAGTGTAATGAGGTAAAAAGTTAGTTACAGTGAAAATACTAAATGAAGCGTCGCGATTATATAGGTTCCAAGGTCTGATGGCTATAAGGTGAATCCATGAAACTGGAGAATCAACAAAATGGGTGTTGTAGCTACATGTCCATTATAAAAATGGAATCAACCATCAAATGATTAGGAAAAACGTATTGAGCGCAACCTTTAAATAAAATTTTGTATCCATTACACCCCAATCTTTAGAACGATTAATAAATACCTTCGTAATTTTATGAATTAGGTAATTTGTCAACGTGCAATTCTCATATTTGAGTTAGAAATGTATCACTTCAACCTTATCTTTTTTTACATTTGACTGTGCAAAACTTGTAAGTGCCTTTGATTTAGGTTCTATCGACAACTAACTCAAGAGGAAACTCAAATGAGGCCTTAATCCTTGGATTATCCAAAGATATGTTCTGGCGGAATCGAGTTTCTACCAAGACATTCGTAAGTAGATGTACGTCACAGCACGTGGGTACAGCTAATTTGCATGACATAATGATAACAAAGAAGTTACAAATGAAGAAAGGATATTCCACTTTTTTCAAGTAAAAAGGCACACGCAAACAATTGTATAAACTGGTCACTAACATCCTGTCTCATCCCAACCAGTTCAGTTGCAGAAACTTTTTGCAAACAACTTCAAATGAGTTTAATACAATTATGACATCTATGTGAGGGTAATGAAAAGATTTCCTTGCACTCAGCACCTCAACTTTTGCTAATTAACTCAAGATTGCAGGAACATACCTGCGAAATATTTCACAAGCAGGAATCGATGGACCAAATGAAACTAACCATGTTTCTCGAGGAAATTAAACATGAAGAATTATTGTGAATATCGAGTCAAAAATCAAAGAATGGGAGAATACCCCAAGAATGATTCGTTTTTGCGCTAGAAAAGAGCGTGTAGCCGTATAATTTTGAATTTAGAGATAGCAGCCACTGGATATGTTTCTTCGTGAGGGAACTTGCCATGGATCTATGGACGCGGAAGATTCTGTTCATTTAGAAGAATCTTTAACTTATTATTAGTACTTTGACTTTTGCATCCTTATGTTACACCAAATAAAATCACATCATGCTATTCACATTACACGGGTTAGTTCAATAGTTTCCCTCATTAGATTATCAACTCTTCGGTTTCCATAGATTGTTCAGCAAGAGTGAGATCAAAACAATGGAATGATTGTACGTGGGTATGTGAGCACTCATAGAAGTGAGTAAGCAATCACGATGTAAAAAGACATAAATACATAGGTACACAGAATAGGCAATGAAATTTACAACCATGTTACTAGCACCAGCAAACCTTCCTAAACAAAAATGTAGAAATCACCAGCAAACCTTTCTACACAAAAATTTATAAATCACCATGCGCCTATCACTTAGAAGAAATGATTTTTTATTAATTAATGTCATGTTTGAAAATATAACAGTGAGTATCAAGTGCATTGTACGACCGAACTACAACAAATAGGTACAAGATTTGTTCGCTTAATTTTTAGAACAAAAAATGCGACGGCATAAAACTACCAACAAAGACCATCATCCTTCAACATGTAAAATCTTGTAGTTTTCAGAGATTCATGAAGAGACGAATCAGTTTGATAAATGGAATTGTATTCTTGGGAAGTAATCACGAATTTTACACCCACTACTCAGTATAACATTAGTTGCTTCACAACTCTTCAAACATGGACACACAAACCGTTCGTAAGATCCCTGCATCTATGTCGAAGTGAAATTGAGTGGGGAAAAATTTAACAAAAAACGGGACAATAGATCTCTATCGTTCTACACCCAGATCATTTATATGATTAATTGTACACATTTAAGTACCAAAGATGAAAAATTGTCTATGCAACCTACAAATATGGGATTCTAGCTCAGAGGAGGGGAGGGGAGCTAGTAAACAGAGATGAAAGCTATGGCTGGGGGGGGGGTACACGAATGACCCCATCGGTGGACGGAAAAATGGTGATGCCGGGATAACAAAGGGCAGAACTGTCGGGTCGGTACAGTCGCTAAGAACTAGATTGTACTCCTGTTAATAATTTAAATGATAAAATAAGAATGGGATGATATATACTTCATAATCCATTCGCAGAATATACCAACAGTACCTATCGATCATGTTGCAAATTCCCAGGCAATGTCGGTACCAATATTATTATTTGTAGATCAACAATCGTCAAGCACAAATCAGCTGACACTTTTCGAATTGAGAGAGAATTGGAACTATATTTTGGAAGTTGGGAAATTGAAAATTAACTGTCAAAATCACGTTTTGATTGTTGCACTTAAAATAAGAACTGGGAGGGATCTGTTGTAACGTGGGTTAATCCAGGTATTGGACGTGCTTGACTTCATATTGCGTTGATATCACGGTTTAAACAACTTCACACCATTTTTTAGTACTTCAAAAAAGAGGTTTTTGTGTACTCCCTCAATATGCTTAGGATAATACGCGTCAAATTCATGGATCTCCAGCAATTAAAGGGATTTGATTGTTTTGAAAACTCAACCTTCAAAACTGTATTGTAGCCATTTGGGAAATAGCAATTTCAATATAGACTTTTACAATGTGTTTTAATTTGTAAATACATGACTCAAATGTATGAATGAAACATAAAATCTCATCTGTCCACGTCTTTCCTACAAAATTCTCAAGTTCAAGGATCTAATGTCGTTTTTGTTCGATCCTAACTGCCTGTACATAATATGCAATGACAGTGTGTCCATTTTCTTAAGACAGGGCTACCAACAAAAGAATGAAAACAGCCAGGGTTTATGCTAATATGGGTAAGTTATGGACGGTGAATTATCGATCTCCATGCTTCCTAATAAATGTATAATCAAACAGTACAATTAGATAGGTTCATTATCTAATTATTTTTCTTTTCAAGTAAACAAACAGAAAAGTTGGATGAAGTTTATTTTGAATATTTTTGCTATTTGAATTTCTGATCAATGGTATAGGCAGTATATTATGAATACCAGGGTACTTCTAGTTACTTATAATAAACCCAAAATGCACAATTACCAAGCATTTACCACACAACACATATTAGAGACTGATCTTAGTTTAGTGTTAAAAATTTCCAACCCATTTTTAAACCTCATTTTGAAATCCGGATTTAAAAAACCCATTACACCAAAAACCCACTGATTGTGATTGGTAAAAGTTATCTGAACGCAGTAATAATTTGTATGCAACCCTTGGATTCCACCAGGCAACTCACAGCTGCCGAAATATTCATCACATCAACCACAATACACTTTACTAACCGTTTCAAGTCCAACTTGGATGCTGTAATTCCGTATCATCAAGACAATGATCTAAAGAGACAAATCATTTTCAGAATGAGTCAAATAATGAACACTTGGGATGAATTATTCATTGTTTCAATGAGAAATGAGATGAACAAGGATCCCACTAAACAGAGGTCGGAGAAAAAAAACTGAGTTTTGTAAAAATGAGTAAATATCCCCTCCTTAAGGACTACGAAGAAAATCCCCCTCAAGAAATTGAGTTTTTCTATAACTTGTGTTATCTGAAGAAGTGATTCTCTCGAAAGGGATGTACAGTGAACGAACAATAAAAGTGTGTCTATGAACCAAAAAATCATAAAATCGCGAGAAAAAACAATTTATAAGCCCACTTAATGCAGCTCACATTCAGGAGTACTAGTTTTAAATTTTGAAATTTCAAGATTAGATATGAAAAAGCTTGTAACACCTATAAGTGTAGTGCATTTTATCAATAACAAATTATCTTAATCTAAATTTATGAAGAGTCTACTGCTTGATTGTATTCTTCTAGGACGGCAGATTGTGTAAAAGATTTCCGATTTAAAAATGGGCAATTCCCAACAAATAGTCAACTTTTCTGTAGGAATTGTTCCTGTTGTTTCATTAGTTCCAGTAATAAAATTCTATGATCGAAAAAATATTTAAATATCCCTCAAACTGAAAAAGTGACGGCAAAAATGAAATAACAATCCATACATCCGGTGTACTTTTCCCAAAGCTACTGGACCAAAGTTTACGAAAATTAATAATTAATTTTCACAAATTAAGTAACTAATTGAATTACTCACAAATCATATCGATCTGGGATCTGGGATGTGCCAGTAAAATCGGCGTCCACCAACCATAAGAGTTAAAATTCAAGGGTTCAAAATTTGAATTTAATATTTAATATTAAAAAATCTCAATCGCAAAAACTTCCGATGTAAGAGGGTAGTTCTAGTTGGATTCAGATAAAATCAGTTTCATGAATCGTACGAGACCATTCGGTTTGCTGTTTGATTATCCGCTTTCACTCACCGTTTAAAAATCAGAAGAGTAGTCTTTAGCGTGAGGGCAGAGGGAGACGAGTGGTTGGCGACAGCCCTACAAGTACAGCGGATCCTAGAAGATCCTAGCTTGAGCTCAATTAAATAAGCTTGTTTTGAGGTTGTTTAGCTAATTTAGTTAATTAAAGTATTTTATTTTATCTTGTTAAATTTCAGCTGTTCTATTTATGGATTTCTCGGTGAACTTTAGAAGCATAGTCTCTGGAATTTGGTCTTACGATGTGATCCTGTGCCCTTACAACTCCCACTGCGAATTCTCAACTAAACATTCCAAATGTTTTGGGAAAACCAAGATATAAAAAATTGAATTGACGCCACAGGGGCCGCGGTAGTATGGTCATTCAGTTTTCTTTACACCGTTGTTTCACTCCTCCTACCCATCATAAGTTACCCTCCACATTGCACAGTTTTGAAAAACTTTCGGCATCACCTTTCAAATGGGAAATAAAATAGGTTGAATTGCCAATTGTTTAGTACAAAAAGGCCTGTCTAATTGTTAATGCTTAAACAAATATATGGAATCCAACAACAGCTCTACTAACTGTGATTAGGGAACATCTAACCTTCATAGAGAATGTTAGCAAAATGATGATGAATTGGTCCTAAAAAATTAAAAACGGAGTATAGGTACCTATTTTCGGTCGCACATCTTGTTAAACTTCAGGATAAAATATATTCACATATTCATCATAATTACCCACCGTTACAGTACATTTAATTGAAATTTTAGCGGTGCATCTAAACAATTCCAGTTCTTTTTCGTTTAAGGCAAGTTTGAATAGGCTTTGACCCCCTTGGGAAACAACATTTTCAAACTTGGGAACTTGAAAATACAGAGGAGAGAGTTGAAAGAAAAACACAGGATGGCGAACCGCTCATCATGGATACAGTTCGAGGATCATCACATCCATCGCAGGAAAAAGCAGAAATCGGAAACAAAAGAAGCACCTCCACAAGACACAGCCCAGTTAGTGTTTTTGCGCTACTTACACTGAATTGTAGGAGCCATTATGGTGACCGTTATGTCTATTGTTGTTTTCTTGAACGCCGATGTTGGCGTCAGTGTGACTCCGCTCAGAGTCGAGGAAGTTGTTGCTTTCAGTGGCCAATTCATCGGGCTTTCTATTCTCTTCTGAAGACATAGCATCGTCTTCTTCACCGTCCTGTAAAAAGTAATTGACCACGCTACAGAAGATTTGAAACTACAGATATTCATAGCTAAACGGTTCAACTGAACTACATACTATTCTTTATGAGAAGAAATTTAGGCAGGTATATAGAAAAAAAGAGTTGTTTCTAGTATTTCGAGCAAAACTTGACGACTTTTTGAGTCCTGGTTGCATCACATCAATGTTGGTACACATTACTGGAACATAGTAATTAGTGATAGAGTTTTATGCAAATTGTTGGAAACGAGGAGGTCTGTTGGCTTCCAAAATCTTTTTCTGATTGTTGCAACTGTGGATAATTTGCTGCCTCTGACACAAACTTTTTACTCTTGAGCTTTTAAAAATAAGCATCATGATTACGTGCATGTTTTCCAATTGTAAGTGTTCTGAATACATCATCAAACTCAGGACCGTGGCTTATCTTTCTATTTCTTGCAACTCAGTTGATGAACACAGCTATTCGACTGGCACTCTGAGGATTCTCCAATTTGGAGGTATCAGTTGTATTAGACGAAGTAAAATTTAGCTCTTCAATAACTCTGCTATGGCCCAAAAATATTGATACCTCTGACTGAGTTCGAACTCGTGTCCTTACAACCGAGGGAGAATTTCCTTTCACCATCATAATACGCAGACTGTTTGTTAGATACCCTGGAGGCATGCAAGGAACAATTCATATAGAGGTGGCAGCAAAAGCTGTGATTGGATATCACGATGGGATGAAGTACAAATATATAAGTCACGAAACAACCCATCGATACTCCGTCATGAATGGTAGAGCTGGTTCGAGCATATATGGCCCAAGAATGGATATTGCAGAATCGCTGGGAACAACTGCTACCATTTTCCAGGCAGAAGTTCTGTCACGCTCTTGTGCCGACAGACTCTTGTGTCAATGAGTTAAAGGAGCGACAATTTATATTGTCTCAGATAGTCAAGCTGCGCTCAAGGCACTGGCCTCTTTCACAATTTCCTCGAGGCTGGTGCAGGAGTGCTTGGCTAACCTCAAGACCCTTGCCAGTAACAATAAAGTTACATTGGTGTGGTGCCCTGGGCACCAAGGGGTTGAGGGGAACGAAAAAGCGGACACCTTAGCTAGGGAAGGTGCTGCTTCTCTCCCAGTGGGTCCAGAACCCTTCCTGGGCACAACGGAGAGCTTTCCAAATGGGAGAGTAAGAAGAGTACTGCCTGCTGGCTCCGTGTTAGGGGACAGAGGCAGGCAAAGCAATTTATTGATTTCTCCAGGAAGAGAGCTAACGAGCTGCTCAGCCTAGGAAGAAAGGAGATACGTATAGTAACAGGGCTCTTAACAGGGCACTGTCCACTTAGATACCATCTCCACAAAATGGGCAAATCTGACACCACCCTCTGCCAGTTCTGTGGGGCTGAGGATGAGACTGCGTGTCATGTGATCTGCCACTGCCCTGTGCTGGCAAGACAGCGTTTTCTAACCTGGGGGCAAACCTCCGTTGATCCCCAGGTTATTAAAACGGGAGAGGTAAAGGATCTCCTCTCATTTGCCAAAACGTAGTGGGGAAGGGTGGACCTTCCAGCTTTATCTGGGGTTGACGACAACAGGTCGCCACAACAGACTGGGATGGTAATGCCCACCCAGTAATTACCAGGCAGCTCCTGACGATGGGCACAAGTGCCATTCACTGGGCATTCAGTGCTTGGTTTGGCAGGGTGCTCAGGTCGTAGGCAAATGTGCCAGGGGGGGGGGGGGGGGAGTTGGGGGTAACGACCTCCTTCTCCAGCCACAATAGGCCCACCAGGGCCTCAGTGGTAATATAATAAAAATTAAAAAAAAAAAAAAAAACCATCGATACGCAGTTGGTCATGAAATGTTCCTGAGCTTATGTACTTGAATAGAAATTTGTTTTGTCTCCTTTAAATGATTTCCAATGAGTACGGATCACAACTTTGCAGAAGTACTAACCAACCCACATTCACAGCTTCTGAATAGGTTGTTACAATTCAATTACTTGATTGTTATACATTTCGTGGAAATCAAGGAGCTTATAAACCGAGGCCTTAACATGTACACATGCACTAAGTTCAATTTATTCATCGCTTAACAGATTCACCTGGTTGTAGGTAAGGAAACAAAGTGTGTTTTCAAATTGAAATACACTGCCAAGGAGATGGCACAGCAGCTTCCTCGTTACACCCTTTATCATATGAGCTAAATTGAATCAAAATTGTGAAAGTTATACCTGTTTCAAGAATTTCACGTTAGCGCACGCGCAGAGCGTACCGGTGATTATATTGAGATGAAATTCCTATGGGACCTCAAGAGACCTTACCCGCACAATCCCTCAAAATATGAGCTAAATTCATTGAAAATTGTGGAAGTTATGGCTGTAACAAGGAAATGCGGACAGATCCACACGGAACCAAATTTGTTCAGTAGGCTATGAAGCGCAAAATGCAAGTGGAAATTTTGAATTCGGACAACAAAAATTTTTTGGCTCCCGAAAGTGAACGCAAGGCTTCCGCTGCTTCGCAGCAAAATGAGCAGATATGAGAGTGAAAGACAGAAGCATTGGAAAACAAAGTGGCCACCAAGTATTGTAAGCAGAGATCTGAAGATATCAAACGCAAGGTAGCTCAATAAGTTTGGGAAGAAAAGTAAAGCTTAGAAACTCAAGAAAATTATTTAGGCAGTGGATAACCATGACTGTACACTGTTAGTTCTCTTATTTAATTAGTTAATATTGTAAAATATATGATTTATATTGAACCAAAGTGTACTAAGGTAGTACAAAAATCTAATCAAAGTTATAGATAGCGAAGATAGCGTAATATGTACGAACCTTTGTTGGAGTCGTACTCGATGATAGGTTTCCTCCTTTAGCTCTCGTTCGCCTCATGATAGCTTCTACTCTTGCCCTACGAGCTTGCCGCTCCTCTTCTTCTTTCTTTGCTGTGATTTCTAATTCTATTCTTTTTCTGCGGAGAAAAAAGTCAAATTTATAAGCAAAGGGTTGAAGTAAACATTAACTATCCGTAAAGCAGGATTCACATCCATCCAGCAAGTGTCTACGAGCAGCTGATTTGTTGGACATTAGCTGGGGTGGGGGAATATTTTCCGGACAAGTACTTATGAAGCAAACTGTACGCATCAGGTTTTTCAGATATTTTTCGCACCGCATCTGGACAGTTCACTACCACACATGTCTAATGGTATCGGGAACTGAAACAGCTGTGGGAGGAAGAGCGGAAAACGAGTTGTTAGCTAATGCTCGGCCTCCATTGCTTCTTACCAGCTTCCCCTATCCGTATTTCCAGGCGTTCCAGATGGATGTGAACCCTGCTTAAGGCTTATTTTTATAAATGAGACTAGATTCCAAAGTAGATTATGAGGAATGTTAAACGAATCTCACGGTTCCCCTGGTTCATGAACGTTTGCTTAGTACAATTTACCTAGATGAACATTTTTCTAGACAAATTCAGGCTCTATGATTACCAACAGGGGTTCCCCCTACTGAACTACTGATTATCGTTAAGGTTCGCCCTCTAGCAATTATTATGTCAACTACTTACTTTTCCGCTTCTTCTTTTGCTATTTTGTCAGCCTCCTCCTTTTCAATTTTGAGCCTAATTTCTTCTTCTTTCCTCATTCTTTCTTCCTCCTCCCTCTTCCTCGCTTCCTGTAAGCAACATGTTACATTTTCTGTTGTTTTACCGAGCATTTTGAAATGTTGTGAATAAAAATTAAGTTTCTTAAGTTGTAACTGCTAGCTTGCAGATTTACACGCATTTTCCTGACCATGTTTTAGGAAGTCTATCGGATTGACATATTGAAAATAGCCATTCAGGTTTAAATTCTATCTAGAAGCCCCCAGCACAACATTCTAAATGAGGTCTACCGTTTGGGTCTCTGAATTTCCTCTCAACATAAAGAGACTTTCATTTGAGCCCTTTCTTTATCTTCACTCTAATCTTAACTATTTTTCACTTTGATTCTCAACTATTCCAACACAGCATTTTTATTGTTTACCTCAATTGCTTGTTGTAATCTTTGTTCTTCAGCTTTACGTGCTTCTTCTAATAATCGAAGTTGTTCTTCTTCCATGCGGCGTTGCTCCTCTTCTTCTTTTCTAATTCTTTCCTCTTCAGCCAAACGTTCAGCTTCCTGCAGCAAACGTACCAATCAATAAAAGACAATTCAATCAATCTTTAACCAGTATCGCAGGTGTTCTCAACATTTTTGGGGACTGTGACTACAAGTTACCTAACTACATTAAAAAAATTTATAATAAGTAAAGTAAATTTCCGGAGGTACTTTATGATGTAATGCAGTTCAACTGAAATGAGGTTAACTAGCTTACAATCAATCACATTTGGTTAAAAATACATAATAATAATAATGAAGTAAATTAATTAATTCTAATACAGTGTAGTTATAATCTCGAGCTATATATTTCACATTGTTAGTTTAGTTTGACGAACTTGTTTTTGAAAGATTAAAGAGAGAGTTCGCTGGGGTGAGTAGGTTCATCTCTATCACTTTGTGAGAACGTACTATCAAATATATTGTGATTCGGCGATCATGAAAGAATTCGATTGTACTGAATTCTAGTACCAAGTTAAATGGTGAGGAGTTGAAAGGCCTGCACGGAAGCTCCCTGCCTATGTCCACCATTGTATCTTTAGTGAATGGAAGGAGAAGAATTCCGTAAGATTCTTCCGAATACACGCCGCTAGTTAGATGATTGAGGTAAGTTTGGGTAGTTTGAAGATGTCCCAAGTGAAGAATGGGAATGGAAAACAGTGGAAGGTCGATCGAAAGTCCGCGTTGGTGAAATACTCCGAGTTTGAGTGCCTCTTGGGAGTACCGAACACTGATTCATCCCTTAGGTTGCACTAAAATAATCTTCACTTCTTTACTTGCTGTCACTGAATTGAGCATCTACTAGAAAATCAATGAGTTCAACAGTAAAAACATCTACATTTCATCAGCTTTCTATTGGTGTATTAAATTTTTATTTTAGACCAATTTGAGACAGAATAATTGGTGTTTGAAAGTCGGAAAACGTGAATTTTTAAACAAAACAAGCGTTATGGCATGGGATAATGACTCTGGTGTCGGATGAAATTGTAATGTACCTACCCTAATTTGTAATTACGCGGGAAGATGGAAAATAATTTATTATTATGTTGGCTACCTGCCAGCAGGAGTCCGGGGCTATCCCCTCTCGTTCTATCGAGATGTGTAATGGGCGTTCTAATGTAACACGTGAGAAAATTAATAAAATACTTTTCATCAATCGCAATCCGAATTATTAAAATCAACGAAAAAGGGGGAGGGGATGGGAAATCCATCTTTCTTTGATTTATTTAGTAAATCACTCTGTTTTGCCCAACAATGTTATTCCCCATGATTGGCTAAGAAACACTCATCTACCAGTTTGGGATAATCGATGAATGAACTTTAGCTTAGATTACATCAATTTTTCCATAATGATAACGGCAAATCCTGGTGATGCTAGTCTGAGTTCAAAATTAGACAGTGAATCCAGGTAACTGTATTATTATGTATGTTAGGGAGGAACTTAGTTTCAGAGAATGTACATACACATTTCAGTGAATAATAACTTACGAGACGTTGTCTTTCTAATTCTGCTTCCCTCTCAGCTTGCTCTCGGGCAAGTCTTCGTCTTTCGGCTAGCGCAGCTTTTGCTTCTTCTTCAGTTGTGATACGACCTTTCATTGATGCTGTAAAATTAAATCGTTCGACATAAATGAAAGTTTAATGCACTTCTACAACTCAGTTAGTTATCGAGTATTTATCCCTTATCCTTTATTGAAGGAGCAACCATATTAACGTGCTTTCATGTTACAAACATCTGAGAAGCAATGTAGAATAAAGTGTTGTTCGAGAAATAATATTGCGAAAATAAATATCTTCTATAGTCTTTGTAGTATTTATGATTTCAATTCAGCTCGATAAGATGTTATTGGGCTCATCACGATTCAGGTCCAAGAGACATTGTTTAAGGAGGATTATGGAAACAGTTAAGAAAGAGCAGCCTAGAAGAGCAATAAAACCTTTAGGGAGAAACATATTGGCAAAAATGTTGGTAAAACGGAGGAAGAAGAAATGTCTCGCTGATGAATAACGATCATAATGCTCACGAACGGCCTGAAATTCAATATTTGTCCTGAAGACAAGCTCAACTAGATACATACCCTGAAATCAACACAGAAAATGACAGCGGCCGTCCTGAGGAAGTCACTTCCAGGATTTCGACACCTATGTTGTGAAGATGACAAGCATGGATTGAAAATCAAATCCCAAGCTTGAGGGCAATATTGAAGGAAGACTTGTTTCCGTGAATGGAACATGAAACGTGGAATGTGAGTAGAACGTTAGATGTACAGATTACAGTATAAAAAAAAAAGTGTTCCTCGCAAAATACGTTTGTGAAACATTGGGAAAATTGATATACAGTGTTGGTTTATCATTTTCAACAATGAACCTTCGTTATTCACCGAAGAAAAAAAGAAGTTTAACCCCCTCAAAAATTATTGGTTCACGTTTCAAGACAAGTAGATTTCAAAAATCAAACGAATAAGAAACTCCGGCGTAAAATCCAACATCGAACCGTTATGTGCCAGTACTTTCGGCATCTAGATCAATCAACCCTCAGGAGAATATTTAAGGATTAATATATCAACAAATCAAAATCTCAAAAACATTTAACATGATAGTTTTTGTTTGATTCTGATAGAAATTAGTTCGCTGAATCGCATGTGATCACTTGGGTACTATTACTTGGGTGGGGATATTACGATGTTTTGCCATCGATGCCACACATTCGATAATACCGATATATCGATCTTTTGGCTCCGATAACATCGGTTCGGTTTACTCTTCACTCACTGAGAAAATTCCATCTAGTGTGCTTGCTACCTAACGTGAAAAAAAGAAATATTAAAATTTCTTTCAACTGCTGCAGTATTAGCGAATTTTCGAAGAAAAAAAACTACTGTTTCGGTCGATAATATTTTCAATGTTTGCACCAAAATCCGTCTCAAAGCATTCTAAATCCACTGTCAAAAGGCACCAAAACTCATTCCAGACGATAACTCTCGATAGAATTGAGAGAGAAAGCTCAAATTAGCACAAAAAATCTATCTAAGCTTTCAAAAGGCTAAGTTTGAAGATGAGCACAATCGCCTCACTCGAAGGGGAGATTTGGGACATTTCAAATGGGCGAAAATTACCGAAAACCCCCAAGTAGGTGACTCTCTTTCATATAGGTTTTGTGAACTATCACACGATGGTGAAATCGGATTGGAGATATCTCAATCCGTTCTAACTAGAGCAGTTTGAAGATGAGCAAAATCGGAAAACAAATTATGAGGTTGTTCAGCTTTCAAAAATTTTCAAATTAAAATGAGGTATCACAAGTCAGAATATAAAATTGTTTTTTGCGTAATTTTTCCTCATCCAAAACTAGTTTGAAAATTTGCTCATTTCGTCATGCTACTACACGACTGGGACTTTTTACCATCTTCTTCAGCGTAGAAATACCTTTAAAATGAGGTATCATTTGTCACAAAATAAAACGATTATTATTATCGATATCAATATCGATGTTTTGTCTCGATGTCCCGTTTAAAAATAATTTAAAGTGTCAGTACTTACCGGTCATGACATCAGCTTCAGGTAATTGTAAAATGGCTTCATTCACGACGTTGGATGCCACTGTGACTTTGGCAGGAACATTTAAAGGACTAGGTTCAATTACAGAGGTTTCAATTAATGATTGAGCGGGCTCTTGTGGTACTTCTTTCTTCTCTTCAACTTTCACTTCCTCAGTTACAATTGTGCTAGTTGTTAAAGTATCGACTACTTCATTTGCGGCCTGTGAAAAGAAAACATAAGCTTCTCATAACATTTTACTCAGTAAATTAATTATTAGTTACATTTGAAAGTTCCTTTGCGAGGAGCTGTACTGACGATATTAGCAAAACTATTCCAAGAAATAAAGCTTGAAAACAGCCAGCCAATAGGTAACAATGAATTCTAGAACTTTCAGGAATGCCAACTAAGATATATTAGGATTCGAATAGGAAAACGTTCTTATTACAAAATTAAAAATGGATCCTTCCATATTACCAGCAGCTTCAATAACACAAACCGTTCACACAAACCGGAATCCCACAGCAAATAGTGTTGTTGTTTTAATGGATTTTAGGCAGTGACTGAATTTTGCATCACGGCATCAACCCATTCCATTCTTACGCAGATAGGCTGCCAACTGTCATAAGACAGATGAAAGAGCTGTGGGTGTCGATGTTGGTGTCTGGGCAAAGGGTGAATACTAAGGGAATGGAGGCACTCTAAACAATTTGTAGAGAAACTCGAGGCAACTTTTAAACGTAAAGCAGGGGTGCCCACACGGGGGAAGGGGGGGGGGCTATGAAGCAGATTGCGTCATTAAAATTTGGGGGGGGGGGGGGGGGGAGTTGACTGAAACGGTGTTTATCGTGACGGCATTTAAAAATATATTACATCACTAGATAGAACGTAAGTAATAATGAACTGCTCTGAAAGTGGTTCATGCAACTTTACTCTCCTTAGCAATTAATAGTTGTTCCGTGGAAAGAGCAATAAGTCGAGTTGACATTATCAAAAAACAGACTCAGATTAGCTATGGGAGACTCATGGTTGTCCAATCTAATTCTAGCAACAGAAAAAGTTGTATGTGAGTCTATTTCTAATGAAGAAATGATCGAAAGATTTTCTATTAACTCATCCCTAAGACAAAAACTGCATTGAAGGGTTTTAAGAGATTTATTTAACAAGCTTAGAAGGTGCCTAGATAACTTGTAGATGGTCTCAGACTACAAATTTGAAATTGTTGACTTCAAACTGTTATTGTGTTATGTATTTTACGATATTATTAAAATTCGTTTCGGGTACCAACTCACATGGGGGGGTTATTAATATTCCTCGGGTCAACACAAGGTACCAACTTTCAAACACAAATTTGCAATCGGTACATTTTCACACGCGTATTGGACAATTTAGATAGTAGTAGAATTGTTATTTTCCTCACTACCGAAGGCAAGGAAGAACTGTGCTCGTGAGAAAAATCGAAATAATTTGTTTCTCCAAAATATAAACGTTCACTTGTTTCAAGGGTTTTAGAGCTTGGTTTTCAATGCCTGCTTGAGGTAAATCCTAGTCACTGGCCAATACGTTATAAAATTTTGGTCCGATTTTGATCATATGAGTTAGCTCGATAGGGTATCCTGTAAATGGCAACGCCGAATGATCAATTACAGCGTGTGCTACACGTGAATTTCTTATAACTTGGAATTGTCACAATCTATTGGTCCAATTTGGTTCAACCTCAGGAGGTAGTTGGGCTCATGCTTATAACAAAATGTTTTAACGCAAATGGCACAGAAAAAACTATTGCGCTGGAGCATAACTAACTTTTGGTCAACAGGCAAAACAGCGAAAACAGAGTGGATAGATTGCAATGATATTTTCTGTCGTTAGCGTTTAGTCGGTTTTCTGTACAACACAGATAGTTAAGACTTTAGAATCGTTCACAGCATGAGCGGACAAAGTAACACGATGGCCTTATATCCTTATGAGGAGTACACCATCTGAAAGCTTGTACTTTAAACTATTTTTCTAATAGTCGCCAGATTTTTCTTTACATTTTTGCTGACGAGTTATCCACTTTTGAAAACCCTCTTCAAAGAACTTCGCCGCCAGGCCGTTGAGGAAATTTGTGACCGCTTCCTGTACCTCTTCGTCCGATCTGAAGCGTTGTCCACCCAAGTGTTGTTTTAACGTGGTGCCACTACGTTACCCCGAAAACGAAAATGCAATCACTACAATGGAAACATCCTGAATCGCCGCCACTGAAGAAATTCAAGTAGACGCACTCCGCAGGAAAAGTGATGGCTACGGTGTTCTGGGACCAGAAGGGTGTCTTGCTTACCGAATTTATGCCTACAGGGACGACAATAAATTCAGACAGATACTGCAAAACGTTGAAAAAAAAGAGCCATTCAAAATCGTCGGCGAGGAAAATTGACCAAATGCGTTAGGCTGCACTGTGATAACGCGCGCCCGCATGTTTCCCGGAAGACCCGTGCCTTAATTGAGAAATTCGGCTGGAATGTGGTTCAACAAGCCCCCTACAGCACTGATGTTCTCCCAGCGACTATAACTTTTTTCCCAAATTGAAACAACACTTGGGTGGACAACGCTTCAGATCGGACGAAGAGGTACAGGAAGAGGTCACAAACTTCCTCAATGGCCTGGCGGCGGAGTTCTTTGAAGAGGGTTTAAAGTACAAGCTTTCAGATGGTGTGCTCCTCGATTATAATACAAAATGCCTTACACTTGAAAAACATGTGGGAACCTTATTTTTTACTTGACCCTCGTAATGTATTTGAGCGAATTAACAAGAATAAAGATTGAACTTACTTCTTCAATATTGATTGCAGTTTCTTCAACTATTGTAGATGAAATAGAACTGGTGGCTGTAGTATTTTCTGAATTAGTTGAGGTAATATTAAATGTATTAGTAGCGTCTCCACCTTCCACAACGGGGGATTGGAGAGGAGTTGCTTTAGGCGTTGATGCTCCAGACGTCTAGAAAAGGAACATTTTATACGTTACGTAAAAATGGAATAACTATGTTAATAGATAATCCAGTCTGAAGAACAATTTGATGCAACTGACCTTAGCTGATTTCGGTTTATCAGGCTTTTTAGCGGGTACGTCTGGTTTGGGAGGAGCTGCTGGTTTCTTAGTAGAGTGGACTTTGGGAATTGGAGGTTTGTCTGCCCCACTGACATTAGGGGATTTGACATTTTTATCAACGTCTGAAAGGATAAAGTAATATAAGTGAACACAATAAATAGAGAAGTAAGTAATACGTTGTAAAGAATAAGTGCTGTTAAACAATCTGAACAATTATTCGATAGAAATACACAAAGGAACCTCTGTTACCATGCAAATTTTTTTCAGTCTTTGATGTTTGCTTATTCATCGGACCCCAGTATTACCAACAACAGGAAGTGTGCAATGAAATAAAATGATATTTTATTATTATCGAAGATCATGATTAGATTAGGGAGGAACTGATACTAATGTTACCTTCTAGGGAAATGGTACTAACATACCCATTTGATGCTATTACTGAAACCATAAATTGGTCTTCAAGACAATTCCCTTGTAGGAAACCCCATGCGATTGGCTTCAGTTGGAACAAATGGCATATAACCTTCACATGCATAAGGCTCGCTATCAATAGATTCAATCAATAAGGTAGACTGACAAATTCATCGATATTTCAATCAAATCACAAGTTGTCCCTAATGAAGATAAACAAATTAATAGTCATCATGATATTGACCAAAGCGAGTTGCATCCTAGACATTTGCAAACACTGAAAAGCTCAAGAGAAACACTGATGGCTAATGGAAAACAGGACCCACTGATGACATGTATAGGAATCACAAAGGTACAGCGGGTCATACACAAAACAACGAAATGTAATTGTCATGATGACTCAGAATCATGACTTTTGAATCAAATTAGGTCCTACCTGTTCAATGAAGTTGCACCTCGTGGAATACAGCAATCAGAAATGACCTTTCCTAATTTTTACCATTTATATTAGGAGACAAGAAAGAGTTACAATTCAGTTTGTGGAACTACAGATTTACAATGACATCTTACTAACCGTATTATCAATAATTATGCAATTGCATTCGGTACAAGCTACAAAGCTTCAGTTTATGCTTTGAGAGAGCAGTTGCAAGAGGAGGGGCGAACTATCCCCATCCATCAGAATTATAACTTCTGGTTTTCATGTAAAAGGCTCATTCAATAGGTTGGTTCCAAAAACAAGGGCACCGTCCAAAAGCTGTTGGCCTTCTACATTACTGTCCAAAACCACCAACTTTGACAAACAGTTTGTTGGAACACTCAAGCCTTATAACTCCACTTAACCTTAGAATCCAATTAAAAGGTTTCAATCACCAAGGGTTTCCCTGGTTGTCAGCAAGGTACAGAGCTCGGTGCTGGCTGCTTCCATCCAACAACAGTCAACCGCAGACAACGGCTCCTTCTTATTAGAATAGCTGCTGACGACGGCTGTTGGAGTGCTTGCCTTGTTGAAACGGCAGTTACCGTTACTACGAATGCGACAGTTGAAAACTGTCAATAGCACCTCTTGTTGGAATGAACTTTTTAGCGTTCCAGGCATGGGCAACTAACAAACTGATGAGAGCTGATGAAAATCAAAGGTTCATAACCCAAAGGCGCCAAAACATTTGAGTTCAGTTCAGCCTGACAATATAGTGGTAAACAGAGATATGGAAATATGTGGCAATAGTGGTAAAAAGAGATAAGATTCCACAAGGCAATTTTGTCTGAAACTTGATTGGAATATAAACCATAGTTGCAGTTTCCATACTGCGTCTACCCTGTGACCTGGCAAGAAGTTGACATAATTGGAGATACCCAAACCTGGAACAACTGAGGAAATCCCTAATAAAAGCAATTAAATTTATAGTGGAGCTGTCACATTCTAATAATATTAATGTAGAATTGTATGCTTTATGCAGTGTCCCATCTTTTCAAATTACTGTTACCCAAGTGAGGATGAATCATGTGGTGGGATTTATTCCTCGGAATTCAATCCACTATACATTGACCGTTCCAGAACTTCCATAGCACGTCCGATCTCCAGAAAGAATCCACACTTTCATTGCTAAACAGGACACCTTAATCCCCCCCCCCACTATTTTAGGATTATCCATAAATCCTAAACTTATATATAACCAATGTTCTCCAGAAATTTCCAAAGCCGTTCAAGTTAAGCAATAATTCTTTCAGGTTGCTCCATTGTTGATTGGAGGTTAATAAGAAGACCAATGGCTGTTTCGGTTGAAACGTCTTGAACTTGAGTCATTGACATCCCTCCTTTTTTTAATTTCTGCCTTATTAATCCCTACTAACAATGCATAAGTCCCGTATAGTAAGGATCGTAAGTTCTATAACAGTAAAGCTATTTGAATGGTACTTTTTACAAAGAAGATTGCTTCGTTTTTCAATGTCCGGTCGACCTTTACAGGATTAGAACCCATTTCATTTTCCATCCACATTTAACATATTTACACTTAAAATTTCACGAGGAGTTCCTGACTCACATCGGAGCATCAAAGAGAATTCCTGATTAGCGCGTATAATGCACAATCAAAATAGTAACGGAGCAGCCAAACTTCTCGACCAATGATAATGCAGAATTTGATGAAACTAGCCTTGCCCTTTCGTCCCTTCATCATTGTCCCGTAATCTTGTGTAAATGGAGATGAGAGTAGTAGGAATGATTAAGTAGCACCTTACTTTGTTTGTCTGTAGTGACGCCGGTAACAGCAATGCTAAATGGTCTAGGACGTCTGGGAGTAGCAGATCGAGTTCTGAGGCTAGTGGACACTGCAGATAAGTTGCTAGTGACACTATGCTGACTCATCGAGCTGAGAGGACGGGACGGCGTCATTTCTCCACTTCGCATTCCTTCATTGACGTTTCAAGGGTAGACAAATAAACATGCATCGTTTAAAATTCGGTTTCGCCAGAATTTAAAATACAAGAACAAATTCATTCAAAATGCCACAAAATACAAGGGACGTACAACAAAGTGCACTTGCAGTACGGCTGAGGGGGATGTACTTGAATGAAAGTAGTTCGATTCTACTAGCTTTAGGTTTCCTATAGTCGATCGATTTAAAAATTATAAGTACAGGACCTACGATAATAGCAACAGGGACTTGAGAATAGCTCCACTAAAGGAGCTATGATAGTTTTTGAAAGCAGATACTCATGTAATTCTCAGTGGAAGCTGGGAGTCTACAAGTAATTATGGATAGGGTCTGTCCATACAACGAAATCTACAAACACGAATGAGCGAAACAAAATATGACATAAAATAGGTGCCTCGAAAGAGTAAGTAACTTCCTACGCTTCGAATGCACATTGATGAAAGTCAACTGAAATACTTAACAGTATTCCACTTAGATATCTCATGAATTGTTCTATACCAAGATGTAGCTATCAGTGAAATAGTTCTTAGAAAAATTAATCAGTAAAAAAGTTGGTGCAAATAGAAGTGAGTTTTAAAGGGAAGAGATTCTGCCAAAGAAAAGTCCGAAACCCAGTAGAACCGTTGAATCCCAGAGAAATTTGGCTGTACAAATTATTGACTTAAGCACGTGGCGTTAATACCGTTGTTTCGAATACACGAACTTGACATTCTAATTCGTTTCAGAAAAGAATGTAAATGAAACGATGTGATACCCAAAAGCTGAAGGATAAATAACGGATCCCCCTCCAAGACCCAGAGTGTTTACTAGACAGTTTGGAGAAATTCGGAGAACCTGTGTTTAGTGAAGTTATAGACAGCATACACAACAGAAAAAACAACACTGATTCGCAAAGCGAATCTTTGCCAAAGACCTTCCATGTCGAGGCAAGAAATGAAGACAGAGCACCTTGACACTTACCTAATGTTTCTAGATGTCAAATCTAGATCTGTCAACATTTGAAAAGTTGGAGCAAACACATACCTGTCGAATGTCACATGTTGAACAGAAATAAAATGATTCGTTTACTCTACTGATTACTTTACTGATAATCAGTAGGTAGATTGTATGGTATCTACGTAATATATGGATAACCTGTTTAGTTAATAGATTGGAGTAGGTCAAGTAGAGAGGGAGGAAACATATCGTCTCGGATTAAATATGGGGGAATAGGTACCGCAGTTCAGAATGAATTCTTAGCTATAGAGGGTCCCGGAAATAAGCGTAATGGCACCTAATTGATGGAAGGAGTGTACTTGGAAAAATCGTTATTAAGAATAGGAAAAGACCTGTATCAACACGAATATGACAGTTGTATTAACATTCAGTACATATCACAGCTGAATAACTCCATGAGGTGCCAATGCCGAGTTCACACGTGATAAAACAAATAAGTGAGTGCATGACAAACATTCGGGCTGGTAAAGATTTCCATGTGATCCATGAAATACGAACGAAAAACCTAATACCCCGGGGAGTTGAGTTTTTCAGACAAGGGATAGTCATTTTTGAATCCAAACACATAATATAGCTTTTCCAATACTCGAATTGTTTCTTTAAACAAACTGCTTTGTTCTTGTGTTATCAGATGAAGTGAACAGAAAATAGTATAGTACCTTCACCGAAATATACACAATGTTTGTAGACAGATATAAATTCATATAATTGGTCCGCACAAGATATACGAAGTTCTGCGTATCATAAGATAGTATCATAAGGTATATGTGAAAGCGGCAGTAACTTGAAACTTAACATGATATTCAACGCCACCTTACATTATAGTCTTGTGATGAAAGAATGTCCATGAAATCCCCTCTTCCACGTAGGTAAATTTCCCTATCAAACAGGCACAACCTCTCATCACGCAAACTATAGTGAGGTCGGAAAAAGCACAACAATTCACCACTACTGGCAACTGAGATGGAATTTGTACAAAAATTAGTAAAACACCAGCTCCTTGAAAATTAGTTTCCGCATTTACTTCGTATATTTTGTGAGAGTTACTATTCATATATTTTATGAGGTACGTGAAATATTACTTTGTCGAGTCTTACCGGATGTCCTGATGTACCTTCACCAGATTAGAGAAGAATAGAGTGCAGGGAGAACTTGAATGTAATGTAACAACTTACTCACTCGATGATGTCAAGCGCCACTTGTGAATAGAGAATGATAAGAAATCAAAATGAACAAAAATAATACCAACCACCGAAACCAAATAATGAGTAGAAGCGTTGCATAATGAAAGGCTAGTAAGGTTGATGGAGCAAGCAAACGCCAATTTAGAGCAGTGCAAAAAAAGCGTGGATCATTCCGTGAATCATTATGGCAAAATTATTTAATGTCTGCAGTAGGTAATGGGAATGTGTGAAAAATGAACACAACACACGAAAAAAGCAGATAAAAACGACAAAAATAATTCAATGACCATGGTCAAAGCAAAACGTAAATAAAGAAGATCAACCATTCAAATGAGATTGTAACTGAACAAATCAATAGATACGTAATTCAAGCGAAGTTGAAAACGATAAAGAATGATATCGACCCAATTTGGAAAAATAATGGACAGTATTTCAAACTTGAGATGGCAAAACATAATAAAGTTGAATGTGTTTTTTTAACTGGCCAATCAGCTTTTTCATGAAGTTTAATTTTTATCAAGAGAAAGGTTGAACCGACAAATCTTGATTGATTCACGCAGGTACTTACTGTATGAATGAAATGATTTTCAGTTTTAGACAAAACAAACTTGTAACTATCAGAAATTCTATTATTAAACAGTTTATTTTTCTATTTCTATTCATTTTTTTTTCGCAAAATGTAAGGTGATCACACGTGAAATATGAAGCAATGAACTGGACGATGCATGTGAAACTCGTAAAAATTATCGTTCTCATTTTTAAAAATTTAATTCGAGCGAAATCGAATAAAAAGCTGACCACTGAGTTTAGTAAACTACAACTAGAAGGAGTAATTCCTGAGCATGAAAGGCCAGTAATAACTAAAACTTAATAAGAAACACTATAATGCGGAGGTATCATCTGAACACCATTTCATTTCAATAGTTTTGATGATAAACCAACAGATTTACGAAATTAAATTGTTGGATGCGAGGCTTCACACAACTTTCCCTATTGTTATTTGACATGCTAAGGGCTATTGTGTTTTTTTTTCTGGGTAAAACGAAGGGCAATGCTATTTTAAGAATATTTTAGTGCTTAATAATGCTTTAGTTTCTGAAGATGGGAAAGAGTGTTTTGGCAATTTATTTATATCTAAGTACTGGTGTAAGCAGCTCTAAATTCTAAAAATCGTTGGGAGGAAAGCCGAATGAACATTAAAACGGCTTTTAACCAATAAATTATGAATGTATTGTTTTGTTCTTCTATTACAATGGTTTTTGTCAAATTTCGAACGCTAACTTTTTCCCAGAACAATCTGCAAGTTTCCTTACGCGTAGGATTCTTGATTATAAAACCTAATAGGTACCGAATGAGTTATTTTCATCCTGACATGATGGAAAGAGAGCGTAATAGGCACCCAAAGAAATCTTTGATTTCTAGAAATGAATTTTTGGGTTCCAGAAACTTTTTTTATACGATTTACAATAAATTCACCTAGCACTCAGAACAGTTGGAAAATCAATAAAAACAATTTACGTCTTTTGCTAGTTGGAGTACGCCATCTAACGATGGGACTTTACAGGCGAATTACGCAAATCAAATACAATTTGAGGAAAGTAATCGAGATACCGCACTGTAACCACTTTAATGATCAAATCAAGGATTTCTGGTGTTGATGTTTTGTTTCAGCATCTGAATACACCTAGATGCTGAATGACCAGATTGTAGGAAAACAGTTCCAATTGACCATGTGGTTTGTAAATTTTTCTTAATTGAGCGATTTGAGTATTAATTGTAAAACCAATGATTTTCAAAGTAATATTCAGCTGCAGAACCAAACTGATAGTTTTTTATGCACACAAATTTATCAAATGGCGATGTTTTATTGTTATTGTTTTTAGATCCAATTAGATAGAAAGCAAGAAGCTGCAATGATCTTTGAGGCTCAATTGAGAAAAAGAAGGAAACAGAGAACAATTCGGTTTCCAGCCCACAAGAATCAATCTTCAGCAAGTTTATTTTTGAATTTAATCAAGAAAAGGAGGATTTCCTCATCATGTAATTTACTGTTACATTATGATGCTGTTCTAAACTGGGTTCAAATGACACCTCTTCATCAACTACAAGAATCTAGATGCATTCGCAACACAACTTACCTGGAGAAGGGTCAGGGCTTTTGCCTTGGGCCATTTCCCTGGCCTTCTTTCGAAGTCTCTCAGCTCGCGTGGCTCTGGGTGGAGGGACAGGTCCAAGGTGCAACATGCTTTTAGCTCCTTTCATTGCCCCTTTGGGTTTGGAGTCTGCCTTCTCGCTCCCGGGCAAAACAGACATTGACCTGTAAACGTCGACCCTTGGTTTCCCCAAAGTCGGTTGGGGCTCAGGAGGAGGGGGTCGCGGCCTCCTCGGAGCAGATAAGATGTCCAATCGAGACATCGAGTAGGCCCTACCTGGAACACTTTTCCTCCCAGGCGTACGGGAACCTGCTGAGCTCTCTCTAGGGGAGGGCATCGTTGGAATTAGATCGGTCTTCCTTCGTGCAGCGTCCTTTCTCCAAGCATATCCATAGCCCACTGCTGATGGTGAGTCAGTCGCGTCATCTGTACAGGCCAGACACAACCTAGAGTTTTGTTCTATAGTTTCATATATCCCGTTTTGTTTTTTCAATCACATGCGATTCTTCCCAGCAAAAAACAAAAATCAGTCGTTTCAGTAGTTTCTTAAGCCCAAGAACTTAAAAGTACACTAATGTCAAATGTAAAGCAATAACCACACGTCCAAACAAGAAACTAATACATTCTAGTTTTCTTTTTTTCTGATAAAATTGAGTAAATATCATTAAACAATAAAAATTAATAGCTTGAAAGATATGAAGCAGCAAACTACAGCAGGTAACCTAAAACCTTTGCCAAATTCAATACTTAAATCCCATCATTAGCTCTGTATCTATTAAAAAAATAACGCATCGCTCTGGAGATGGTTCTTTTCAGCTTATATCAGACGTGTGATTATGCCTTAACAAAGATGTATCCCAGTTTCAGGTCACATAATTTTATATACACGTAGTGAAGCATCGAGTATGTACTACCACAGTTGTCAAGTCCCAGCAAAGCAACCATACAGAGCCACGGAACGAGTGTCTGTATAATTTTCATCAGCCGAGCAGGCAATTCAATGATGGATTATTTTTAACCAACAAAAAAGTAAAGATAAAGTGTATAGCTTAAGAAAGTCTGTTCTACTAAATAAAAACTGAATTTAAACCAATTTATTTGATAATAAAATCAAAAACAGAGACAAATAACACTTTAAAATTATTATTATTAATGTACTTTTAATTTTAATGTAACTGACGTATCGCAATTCTTGATAGGTTTTTTCTCGAAAATTTTGGGGTTCAAAGAGTATGTATTTGACTGTACGGATTTTTATTTAACAGGCACTTTAAATTTAAAGAAATGAACCCATAAACCCGTAGATTTGAAACATTGCAAATACCCAAGGAGGGTTACAAATCAAAAAGTGTACAGAAAATAATACAACAGCAATAAATGGCTGAAGCATAATATTACTTTGATTAGATTGCAACAAAAACTTGAAGGTGAGGAGAACATGACACAAACTCGTTTAGTAGGAAAATCGAAACATCGGCATTAGCTAAGTTCTAAGCCTTTAGTTGAATGTTAATTTATGTACTTAGTTTGCTTAAGCATATTTGCACAATATGAGGCAAGGTACTACAAGGAAGAGGGGGCAACCCAAACTAACCCTCCCCTACTGTGTTCTTCGAAGGAATACGTGATTGTGGATGGAGAGCTACAGTTTCGTGAAAATCAAGATAAAAACTAGACAGGTATCTTCCTAATTTTAAATTGGACCAGTGCCTTTCACAGGAAGATAATATAAGTAAATTCTATCGTTTGGAAGGATATTTACAATATAGTGTGGTAACTAGAATTATGATTGAAAAAAAAAAATAAAAATAAATGAAATGAACAACTTGAAAAAAACAACAAACGAAAATCTTTAGAAGTAGGAAGGGGGAAGCAAGGTAAATAAAAAACTAATTCACCGTTTGACAAGCTATCAAGCGCTGAGTTGAAATTATGCAGCGATAATTCCATAATATAAAATCTAAGGCTACATGCTCGGTAAAACGCTAAAATAACCTAATAACTTGAGAAGGCGCCTAAATCATACAGTATACAAGGCATATTTCGTTCAAAGGTTTTAAAGTTACCGCCCAACTAGTTGACACTAAGTGAACTAACACACCAAAGTTCAGTTCATTTAAAAATAAAACCCATAGCGAAGGATGATAACACAATGACAAATTAGAGCATTGGAAAAATCCATATTAGAATGATTTAGGGAAAGGTCAGTTAATAAGCAGAGTCGTTTGTTAGAGGTTAAACACAAAGGGGAAATCCATTCACAAAACACAAACTGGGACACAAAATCACAATCGATATTATACAAATTCCACACACATATCTTTTCTTTGAGTCAATCAAAGAGCATGTATTAGGCCGAGACGAAACAAATTAGTTTTGAAAACCCAGGCAAGAGAAGTGGAGAAGTTTTCAACAGAGAAACAAAATACGGAAGAGAAAGCAACGATGAGCCCTTTAACGGTCTGCTTTATCTGTAATCTTTCGTCAATTTTTGTTCAATTACGAACCGTTTTCAGATCCCCATTGGAAAACTTCGTGAATCGAGGAGCTCATCATCCTCAGAGGATCTGTAATCAACAAATGAGGTAGGAACTAAATCTGGTGTGGTGAAATTGAGGAAACCCCACTTCTGTACCACTATCTACCAGAGAATGACGAGTGAACTCCTGTCTAGTATATCAATCACGCTCTGACAATCCAAATATCCTAAAAACCATATCGATCACAGATCAATTATCAAAATAGGAAAAATAGAATGACTAATTCTGATTTAATTATTCATATAATATTAGAGTAGCTGGGAATGCGAATAAATGAGGGGCCATCAATAAAATAAGTTCTGTTTTCTTCTGAGACAAATAGCGTGAAGATTTACCATGGGGCGAAATTGTGAAAAACTATAATCTCTTAAAAAGAACGAACCCGGTAAATTATATAGGAAGGGCAGTGGAGGGTTGTTTACAATCCCACAAATCAGAAAAAAGTGATTGCAGATGCGTTTGAGAGTTTGCAATTGGTTTTGCAACCGTATAGGATCGATAGTGATCTATTAGCAAAACCGAAAGGAAACTATACTGCTTGTCAATCAGACTGATCAACAGAAAGTTTCAAGGATGTTTGCCGTCCTCAATGGTAACATTTTTAATGGATTGATTCAATTCATTTAGTAATTGGTAGTTCGGTTTCTCCATTTCAGACATGATCTGATGACAAGATAGTTGGGTAAAACCCACAGAATACCTAAGGCCCTTGATTCATACAAATTAAAGGTAGGTAGGAAGGTTATCACTGGGGAGTCCTAATTTGGTGACGAACGCTCCTTTGATTGTTGGAAGGAAGACCGAGGAAGTTTATTAGCAACTGAAGAATAGTTTCTAGTACAGAATGGAATGGATACCGACCAATCGCAAGGACCCTTTATATACCTTCGGCAAGAGGAGATTGTTCCAGCCGGTTTGTTACGCCTATATTGAGCGATGTAACTTTGTAGTTCTAACTCTAAATTTTCCTGCAAGTATCAATAACAAGTAAGTCGGACAGTTATTCAAGGAGAACTTTCGAACTACCAGGGTTGAAGCATGAAAATGGTATTCGAAGTTTCATTGAAGTTTTTAACCTGATATTCGATGTTATTACACTATTGACGTTCCAATCCCTCCACATCACTAATGCATTCGCTCCACATACTCAAAATGTTGGGAAATTTTTGTAGGTTGCACAGATCACATTGATGCAACCAGATTTCTGTGACAAACGCGTTTGCACTGTATCTAGCCTGCTTGGGGACTCTTCTACGCCTACTTGCATAGGATGGGGAAAGTGGATGACCCAGCATGCCCTTATTGCAAGGAAGAGGATGATGATGTGTTCCATACTTTTTTCAAATGTGAATACTGGACTGCCAACCGAAGTTGGCTTCAGCAGACACTGGAGCTATCACCTCAGGACATGACACCAGAATGTGTCTTAAGTAAAATGCTTGAGCGTGAACAGAACTGGACCGCGGTAGCTTCCTTTTCTGAAAAGATCCTGGAAATGAAGGCTGTGAAGGAACGGGAGAGGCAGAGCAGGGAGAACACGGACCGAGATGAGTACTAAATCCTTCCCTAGAACCAGCCTGAAGTAATGTGTCAAACAGTTCCAGGCTGAGTTTCGTCGTGGGAAATGGAAGGTGAGGTTTTAGTGGGTTTGAATCCCACATAACCCAGTGCAGTCCCTTTTGGGTATCTTAGGAGATCCGATTTCCTCCTAAGGATCTCAAAGATTTCCTCACCTGCCACCGAAAAAAAAAAGAAGCCTGCTTGGGGTCTGAAAAAGTGAATTGCAGACTTGCTGAAAAGTGGATTTATCTCGCAGATTGTCTAATTAGTAAACTGCAAACCAAAATATCAACAACAAACAGGTTTCACTATTTGAAACCTCTAAATTAGGTAAACTGAATGCATGTGGGGTGCCATTCAGAACATAACTCTTCACTCCATTAATCAAACAACGAACTCATTCACTCTCTTTGCTCAAAGTTTACAGACTGTTGCCCAATTCAAAGGCGAACTGAACTTATTTTCCAGACAACCGTAGTGTGTTTTCCTGAGTAACTTAACCTTTCCATTTCCTTTTCTTATGATAATAGCAATGACCGATAGATTTTTTGTGGTAGTTGAACTTTTGGGCTGTGATTGACATTGCTCTAAACAGGTACCACTTGTCAAGTCTAGATCGATAGTGAGAAACGTCGTCATTGGGAAACCTTGACCAATCATCTGCGGGAACAATGCCCTTTTTGGAATTTTCGGAACAAAAACAAATGAAAAATAAAAATTATTAGCATGGATCACATATATAAGATTAGTCAAAAGGTGAAGCACTCATTTCATGTAACAATGAAAACGTGAACGGATATTTTGGGTGGGTGGTGCTTCAATCAATCAGCCGTGTGCAAATGCAAAACACAAGTGTTGTGGTGTGTCTGTATGTGCCATAACGTTGGTCGAGAAACATTTTGGGAGATATTGAGGGGGAAATTTCAATATTTCATGTGGTATAAGGTAACCATAAACGATTGTATTTTACCTCAGTAGGTGCGTTACTTTTACTGGTACATGCAATTAATTTAGATATGATTATTTTTTTTAATACTGCCGAACCCTGAACCAAGTTTAAAGATTATTAATTGTACCCGAGTTATAGGTTCTGTATTAACTACGAAAGGATTTTTTAAAAGATGTGGTAAAATGAAACAATGGCCACTACTTTCATAATGAAAAAAACCAAGGGAGGAAATGTTTAGAGATGCAATAATAGAAGCCAGTAGCACCGTCAGAGGAGAAACTAAATAGGTAAGTAACCATTAAAAAAAAAGTTGTGGTATCAATGGACCGCAGCTTCTACTGACTATGGACAGACGGAAAAAAATTGTGATTTTGGGGTGACATTATGAAGTTACCGTGGTGAGGCTTCCGTTCAAAGCCAGGGGTAGATGTGGCGCGTTTCTTACCCCCATCCAGTTCTCGTTCTGAAGAGCGTCGCGTGAGCGGCCCAGGCTGCGTGGCCGACATTGACATCGTCATCACGTTGGTGGTCGACGTAGCCCTGGAACAGTCCCAACTGAATGACAGGTTTCAAAATGTGAAATGCTACGAACTAGCAGGGATACAATAGATTCTAAATTGCCAAGGTGGTATAGAGAGGGTCTTTAACGATTGCCTCCCGAACTACCAACAACAAAGCAGTACAGGCCATTGTGGCCCTTGGCTTCCCGAGCACCTCTCCACCACTGGGTACAGTTATCCGTCTGCGACCTCCGCATCCTCACCATCCGGAGGTCCCTCAAGACCTCATCAAGCCAGAGATTCCGAGGACGACCTTTTCGTCTTCTAGTTTCCATCCGAGCTCGCAACATCATTTTCGAGCAGGCCTCCCTTGGCATGCGGTCAACATGCGCATTGTTTGCGCCCAGCCTTGATAAATCGGACTATGTCTTCATGCTTCAACAATACATCAATTTCTGCATTTTGTCTAGTTCTCCAACCTTGACCCTCTCAGACTGCACCATAGATTCGTTTACAACCTTTCTTTCAAATACCCCCAGTCTTTTCTCATCTTCAGCCCTCATGGTCAACAAGCCCCAGACCCGTAACAGTCCACATGCTGCACCAGGAATCTATAAAGCCTCATCTTCGTTGTCCTGGAGAATAGCCTCCTGACTAGTCAAAAATAGTACATTTTGATTCAATTTAATCAGGAAATGAAAGATTCTACGTCGAGGTATGTCATGTTTACAGCCATTTTGGACCGAGAAGGATTTAATCAATCATTGTTTCGTATTATTTCGGGTCCAATCATCGTTGAGGCGGCTGGTTGATGAGCTTTTGCTAGTTGTTGTGCTTTATACCCAAGAACCTACAATGAATTACGTTCAGGGAAATATGCCCACATAAGCTCACTATTCTTGGATTCGCTTGTGTTATGGCCCAAAAATATTGAGACCCCCGACTGAGTTCTAACTCGAGTCCTTACTACTAAAGGGCATTTCGCTTTAGTTGCAACACTAACGTTTTGAGGTACGAGACTGATTAAATCAAACCTCTTCGACTGAGTGTTATTCTCCCTGAACATATCACAGTCTTTTTAATTTAATCAATACACAAAAATCTATAGCTGCCCAAATTCCTGATTTTGGAAGTTTTAGGTTTTTGTCCCCCATTCATTCACATAAAATGATTCGATGCATGACATCTTTCAGATAAAAAGGTGAATTTGAGATTAATTTTTATTCCAGCGATTGCAGTGGATTACGGAAATCTTGAATAGTCCTGACGTAATACCTCTTTGTGCGAGTGATATCTGCGACATTTGAGAACAGTTTCGACGAGAAAACTTGATAACCCTCGTCTCATGACTATTCTTACTAGTCGAACGTTTGTTCAATAAAATAAAATGCAAGCATATTCAATTTTTCCAGGCTGTCTTCTTAACTCCGTCCTTCATCTTGATATCAGTAGGAACTATTTTTATACCTAGGAATGGAGATAATATGAAAATGAATAGAATAAAAAACGAACCTTCATTATTCATAAACAATTAAACTTCAGCCAGCACTAATTTGGCTTTCACCATTCCGTGCGTCGCAATTTCTATTTTCGAAAAATCGCTGGTATACAAACGGTATTATTAAAAAGATAAATTTCATCTTTTACTTGCCATTTCTAATAAAATAGTGAAAAAATCAAAAACGCAATGAGTGGTACAAGTGGGTCTCTAGTGACATTTAGAGGCCCCAGTAACGTAAAAACAAAAAATGGCGGTTCCCATCTCAACACGGAAGCCTTCATTGAGTTCGTGAATAAAGAATTAGCGATCTGGTGAGGGGTTGGGTATTTCTACATTAGTATAAGAGTGGAGAATAATTGGAGACAAAATAAACACCTAGCACTGGTATTACGTGAGCTAAAAATGGAAATTAATTGTTTTCGTTTTCGCAAATCGTGAAAAAGGACATGATGCCGACCATATAAATGGAATCAGCAACGTTGGTTAGGACAAACACCGGATGCGTTGTACGAACTACAACGGTCGGAGGGGGAAGAGAGAGGGGACGGATGAGCAAGGGCGAGGTCTTGTTTGCCACCCACAAGTGGTAGCTGGAGCTTTTACAAGTAAACAAAACAAGTCATCCGTCTTGTTTTTGTATTTTTTCCTCGTCTACCGCACGAGACACAACTCGAAGGTTTGCGAGTAAAACACAACTGATGCCCAAGCGAGATGATAATCCAGAACTACCATGGGGGGAGTGAAGAGGTTGGTATGGGCAAGAAAACTGGTTTTAAGATACCTTCTGAAGTACAGAATGTAAGCCCACCTGAGTACATGAGTATATTCTAATATCATAGAATCACTTTTTAGCAATTTTACAAAATGTATTCGTAAAGATGCACTCCCAAAATCTATCGCACCTTATCTTATTTATTAAGGAAGGGTAGGTATGTTAGTCGAAGGCCATTCTTTGGTGAAAAATTCCCATTCAGGGGAACGGTTTTAGTGAGGTGCGGAAACCGAAGTTAAAATTACCTGTTACTGGCTTGATTATAAAATCAATGCATAATTGTGAACCTACTATTCAACGAGCTTTGTTGCACAATTGTGAATCTGAATTTAGGAATGGAAGGGGGGCGCAGAGAAATAACAATTTTCTCATTAATAAGCAGGTATACTATAAGGTTCAGGCATATTTTTAAAATTCTTCAATTAAGCTCAATGAATCAAAACCAGAACACGACTTGTCAATTGACTTAGTCAGTTTAACTTAACCGTTTACGTGATTTAGTAAACTGCTTTGGGATGACCCTTGATTCGAAACAAAATTTGAATGTTCGCATTGAAAAGAAGAAGGAAGAGGTAAAGATCAAGTACAGAAGGATTTACTGGCAATTGGGAAGGGATTCCTGCCTTACACTCCACAACTGGGAACTGCTAGTACACTATAAGCAGGTTCTCCATCCTAAGTGGACTTATAAGATTCATCTCTTGGGGTGTGCGAAAAAATGAAATATTGATAAACTAAACTTTTCAAAAAAAAGTACTGAGAAGTAGTTGGTGCCCCGTGGTACAGGCGAAACGAAGACATTTATCAATACTCGAGGATAGAGACTGTACTCGAAAAAATTGTTGATTAATTAACATCTCCATGAACACGGAAACGAGGAAAGACTCAATGTGTTGGACAACGCAGTTGAGATTCGGCGCTTCAATAGAAACAAACCAATGGACTCGGTTTTACAACCCCAAAAGCAGAGCAATAAACTCTACGTTTTACAAGTATGCCTACAATGAGGAAGGGTTTACTGTAAACCTCAACTACTCCTGTATTTCAAGTACTATGAAACGAAATATTGTTACATAAAATGTAAGTAATTTTCAGTTCCAAACAAAAAAATCATGAAGGATTTGTACAAAGAAACTTTCCAGTTGAAAAAAGAAACGTTATTTCTGAAATATTTGAGTCATTATAGAAGTCATTGTTCTCATAGTGTGTAAATGGGTGAGCTTTTAATTCATGAAAGATGGGAGACCAACCTTCTCGTGGCCCAGTAGCTGGTCCCAGCATCGCTCGGCTCGAGCATCCTCGGGGTCGAGCTTCCAAACGCAAACACCATTGAACTTCGTTCGTTTTTTCGTTTCGATTCAATTCTGGCTTCTCTTTCCTGAAATAAATAAAAATGACAATATTTCGGTAATTCGAAATTCATCGCTTCTTACAACTACAGGGTCCAAATGGTGTACCTACTCCCACTACTTCTAAGATTAATATCGATCAATTACTGCTTTTGATGCTCTGAGTAATTGAAAGTGGGATTGTGCTGGAATTCACTCTATCGCTGGTGATTTTACAGGGGAAAAGTCTAGATGAGGAGAGAAGATGAAGCTCTCAAAATCACCTGAATTTTCAATTGTTTGTATTGTAAAATGTTATTTTTAAAGGTAGTTAATGGTTCGAAGGGTCGATATGTTTTGTTTTTTATGCTCTACACGTTCTGTCCACAAATAGTTCTGCAGGAGGCACGATTTAGGAATTATAGGAGAAAACTTTGACTTGTTAGCATCTCCTGCCACATAAGGTGCTCTATCGACCTCCTCCGGTTCATCAAGCCTGCACCTCCGCAGGAAGGCAAAATGCAAATTGCGTCCTTTGGTGGCAACGGGGCTGAATTACACTTCTGTCAATATCCCGTTTACAAAGGGAGGACCCCGCTGATTGCCGGGCGAGGAAGGTTGCATATATACCGGAGTGGTATGTTATGTCTTTCTAGTGGGGGATACAGTGATTCAGCTGTATGAACAAACAAATAATCAAAGAAGAGAAGTTGTAAGTGGCAACCATATTTCAAGCGGAAACCCATGCTATAGAGATATGTGCACAAGAGATTGCCAGGAAACGACTCAAAGGTGCAACAATATATATACTATCTGACAGCCAAGCAGCACTAAAGGCTATTTCTGAGTTCTCGGTAACTTCAAAGCTAACTTGGAGTTGTTTAAACTCCCTCAAGGCTGCAGCCCAGGGCAACAAACTGACGCTGTTATGGGTGCCGGGTCATGAGGGAATAGAGGGCAACGAGGAAGCTGATCGCCTTGCTAAAAAGGGATCAGAGTCCAACCCAATTGGACCTGAACCCCAACTAGGGGTTACCAAGAGTTATATAACTCAACAGGTTCAGAAATGGGAGGACAAAACACGCACAGAATACTGGCACAACACTCCTAAGCAGAGGCAAGCCAAGCGGTTCCCCTCTATTTCAAGGAAACGCGCAAAAGCCCTTCTATCATTGAGGCGCAAAGACCTTCCCAAACTAGTGGGTCTTCTTACTGGCCACTGCCCCCTAAGGTACCACCTAAACAAAATGGGTAAGGCCAGGACAGTAGAATGCCGGCTCTGCTGCGAAGAGGCGGAAACAGCAGAACACATTTTCTGTAATTGTCCTGCTGTTGCATCAACTAGATTCCGGCATTTCGGGAAGGGTGCCCTAACACCCACTGATATTGCCTTGGAAACGCCTGAAAACTTCCTAAACTTTGTGAACAAAGAGGTTATTAATAAGGTTTTGAATTAAAATGGGGACAGCGTCACAATAGATCCTAGCGGTCTCAGTGACCAGGGGCTCCTCCCATCCCTTATCGAAAAAAAAGTGGCGTCCGGTGTCTTACATGCCCGGTCATACAACGGTTGTTACAAGGCAAGAGTCCTGGAATACAAGACAGATGCTACAGATATTGAGTTGCTACGGAACAGGACTGTCAGTGGACTCTGGGAGCGTTTAAACAACCAGGCCTAAATTAAAACCACCAAGCGGCCGGTCATCAATTTTTTCCCCGCTTACCGTCACACATTAGTTTTATCATCCTCTGACACCATTTCTACCACAATGGCCATTTAGTGGGTGTACATTTTATAACATTTTGGAGCCTTTGCAATAGGCAATTTGGATATTTACTATACTCATGAGATTGAATTCGCCCATCTATTCCAAGAAGCAATACCTGCACTTGCGTGTGCTTTGGAACTGATTTTTATTCATCGTTCAAGACCATTGATTTTACTCGTATTGTTTACGAGTAAAATCAATTGTGCCGATTGTGTTTTGTATTATGCTTACACATTGACTTTATTCATCATTTATGCTGTTTGTACCCCTGACGATGTATTATACGAATAAAATACTATTCTAGACTTAATTTAAATTATTCAAATTGTATATTTTCCGGATGCTCACCTGGTTTTTTCGGAGTATGGCTTCTCTACGGTCCCTTTCTGCTTCCCATATCTGTCGTTTGCGCTCCTCGACCTGATGCCGACGGTCTGAGTCTTTCAGCCTCAACTCGTCCAACCGCCTCCGCCGCTCCTCCTCCTTCTGCTCGCGGAACTTCTGCGCTGCCAGTGCCTGCGATAATTTCGCCAAATTCAGTAAAAACAAAGAGTTCAACTCAAGTTCAAGATAGCAACAACCTTAAATTCCGTGTTAGAACAAAATTGTGAAAAGATGATGCCGAAAAAAACCATGGAAATTCGAACTATCACTACAGGTGTAGCAGTAATGTTTAATGAAAGTTGAGTAGGTAATCGACTTAAAACATTTTCCTAGAATAAATAGTGTTGACACAATCTGGAGACATAGTTAATAAATACAACAATGCAACCCACAGCTGTTCATTGTCCCAGTACACCCTCACCCCTCTTCTTTTTACAGGAATTAAATCGATGATTATTACAATTTATTGCCTACAACTTGTAAAAACTACGGAAAACCGAGCAAAATCCTATAAACAACGTTTGAATCCAGTGCGATTTTTGTGGGAATTCCGTAGGAGGAATTGAGCATTGTATCAAACTTTAAAATTCCGCATTTATTAGATACAGTAAGTGTCAAGATTCCACAAAACAATTACCTACCTAATCAGCATACTGAAATTAATGCCTTCCATGGTTACACAGTTTACTGTTACCTTTCCATAATGGAGTATTCTGTCTGGGTTCCATAAAACAATACTCAGCTCAGCTCATAACAACAATTGAGAGCCTTGAGTATTGAGCATATTGTATTTTTGTTAATAAAATTCGATAGCTCAGCATTTAAGACAACTACCACCTATCGCATTCGATTTACCCAATTGTTTTGAGATTTAAAAAAGTTTCCAATAATGTCACGACAGGTTGCATGCTATCGGAAACAAATCAACCGAACGGCAAACATTTATGGCAGGAAGAAATCTACTCATATACAGCAGTAATAATTATCATCTAGTTTGACCGATCTTTGTTGAGGAAAGTTAAAAAACGCATTCAACAGTTTCAACTTTCTCCTCTTAACAAGAACAATTTTATGAAATCCACGAGCATCATTATTTAGGGGAGTATTCACAATAAGTCTCATCCCACCCCCTCCCATCATTATGCTACGGCAAGCTCTAGATAAGCCGAACGTCGGGGCAAAAAACTTAGTTCCGCAGGAGTAATTGGTAAAATTATTAAATTAGCTCGGATAAAGTTTCCTCGAACTTCTACATAACGAGGGAAATTCGCCTCTAGGGTTGAAAAATGATATCCGTTTCTGGGTACATAATCTTCGATACCTTCCAACCCAGGCAACTCTAAATACACTTAAGCATTGTCAGACCGTGATTTTTTTTTGGTTTTGCTAAATGAAAATTCTACAATATAAATTTTGTATATTTATATTCATGGAATACATCTAGGAGAGTAATATCAAGCCTCCCACCAGATGTTTTCGAGAAGTGGCGTAAATAATTCTCGTCAAATGTACCTCTATACCCCAAAAAAACTCTTAGGGTGACACCGAAAGTAAGCTTAACATCTTTAAACCACAATTTCATGAAAATCTGAGAATTATTCTGTTTGAAGAAATTTACTTTTAAATGTTTTCTAGTGAACGCGAAAGAGGTGAACAATACAAGAGGTCTAAAATCGAAAATGTTTGAGTTTTAGGCTGATAATTCAAGAATATAGTATCTGTAGTTTGAAGGCAAATATGACGATACCTCTTACCGGGTCAGGCGACAACCATACTACTCTCTAATTGCCGCTTCAATAACCTATAGGAAAGCTGAAATCCGCAAATCCTGACGAACACCACAGATGGGAACTTGAAAATTATCTTAGCTAACAATCAAATGGAGTATTTACCCACCTATATGAAAAAACAGGGGGACACGGATGGGGCGGGCGCTTGCAATTCCGTTTGACACACTCAGCTCCAAACCATCACTGACTGTACTAATTGAGTCACACTGCTATCTGAGGAATTACTCCCCTTATCTCTCGTTTATGACAGCAGTTTCAACAACATACAGATAGGTGGACAGAAGAGCTTCATGGAAAATCGTTGAAGTTGTATGAAATATCAATGTTCATTTTTGGATTTTGCAAAGAAAAAAGTCAGCCAGGATGGGTGCGGTACACAGTTTCCACGTATCCGTAACAAGACTATATCGATGGTAACCCGCAACATCGCCACCGAAAAAAGCCCTGGTGGTACGGAAAAACGACCCCGCCCAAATACTCGAGAAAGAGTATAATAAATATTGATAATTTGGAAAAAGAGATAAGAGGAAAAATAGAGGAGACTGCGATCATAAACAAAGTATCCTCAAGCTTAGGGGATAGTTGAAGGCGAATTGTGAGCGTAAAGAAGCGTTGTTTATGCAAGAAGCAAACTAACAATATGTTATTTGACTCCAACAGGTCCTTGTCCAGTTTTCTGAGTGGTTCACCATGTATTTTGAGGTGTTGAATCCAAAGAGTCCACCACAAAACCATTAATGATGGATGGTTTCTCAGTTTTTTTCTATGGTTAAAAATTTTTAAAGTACGCAGCACAAAGCCCTAAAAACGCTGCAAATTCTTTCACTGGGGTTTATTATTCAATTGGCTTGCGTTCATGATTTGAATTTCTACTAAGCTTTGGAGTGTGCGTGTTTCACAGGAGATAGAGCGGTTATTGAATTTCAGGAGATATGCATGGAGCACGTAAATCTGTTCTCAACCAAAATACCTATTTGGATTGTTCAGTTGATCATATTTGTGTGCCTCCTGAAATTCAATAATCACTCTGTCACCTGTGAAACACGCACACTCCAAAGCTTAGTATAAATTCAAATCATGAACGCAAGCCAATTGAAAGAATTTGCAGCGTTTCATGTGTATCTGAGTGCTTCAACCCGTGTATCGGCTACAAAGCCTTTTAGGAGTTCACTCCAGTATCCACATTACAACATCACTAGGTCACTGCGATGAAAACTGATATCAAAACAAAAACCAATAATAAAAAAAATAACGCAAATGTTGGCACCATAAATCGGGCCGTATATCGGGAATAATTGAGCTACGAACCTGGGGAAGGGCTCATTCGATTCCTCAATGAAAGTTTCTTCAAAAAGAGTCCAAATTTAGGCCGCTTCGACTTTTTTTGAGGTTTTTAGGGATTTTACAAAACTTTGGCAACCCTTAAAGGGCACTTTAAATTAAATGAGAGTGCTGGCTCAAGAATTGGGGCGTTGTCGGACCAATATTGATTTTTCCTGAAAATTTCAGATATTTTGCTCCAGCCGTTTGGGGGAAATCGTGCTTACCGCATACGGCGGACGGACGGAAATTTTTTTATTGCAGATTCGGATTCTAGACCCTTTGAAACGTAAACCATGACATTTTCAGGGGGGGTTAGAATTTTTTTTTCAAGAGCGATTACAATGGTTTTACTACCTATTGAATAATAACCCAAAAGATGTACCATTTACAGGAGAAAGATTATTTCTATTCATATTTGCGCTAAGAAATTTTTCTCCCAAGCGTTACTGCCTTTATTGCTCCCAGTTGTTAATTATTAACTATAATTACCTTGTTAATTTGTCAAGGATTGTCAAATGATCAAAAGTTACAAAGCATCACCTTCCCTCGGTTAAAATGTTTCTTTATAGTGACCACCGACCGTACCTGAGGGCTCTTGATGTAAATCTCTCAAAGGGCCTTACAGTTGGCTCGTTTACGGGCTGTTGTGAAGCTTGGAATTAGAAGACCCTGTGGGAAATCTGATGATAACGCACCGGTACCCGCATTCACTAATGAATACGAGATAAGAATCGAGTTAAGTTTCGCCCGAGACCAAGATCGCACATCCTAGCGTTTTGTTCGAAAACAGCACAATCACCATTACAGCGGAACGTGAGAATTTACAGACTTCATACTCATGAACATCGATTTTTCTCTCATGTTCACAATGGGCAGTTGAAATTTAACAAGAGCCTCTCTGGGACAATAGAAATGATGGGATCCATCCTGGTCAGCTGCCAGAGCTTAATTCTCTCCTATCCACTCAATCAAGTCAAAATTTGGTAGCGTGCCCCTCATAGATAACAATAACAAATGCAATGACGAGCTACATTAGATGTCTCTCTTTAAGATATCAAAAATCAGCAGATGGTTGAAGCATGTTTCACGTTTTTCAATTTCAGCTTTCAATTCCAGCCCCAGGGATTCATCACTGGTGAGGTGTGGAACTCATTAGAAGCTGATATTATAAAAGAAACTAACCACGAACAGGTTAAGTAATTGAAATTCTGCACTTCCCGATCCTTGCAACCTGCAAGCCTGAATAATCCAATAGTAACCTCACAGATAGGAATCAAATGGAAACTATTGTGAAACACACACTTTTATAGATTTTACACACGGATATCCTACAGAACGACTTAAGACTATAACTTAAATGAACAGCAGTTTTATAATGTAATTTATAAAGGTGTCAAATCTTTTCCAATATCAAAGGTAGAGATTCTTGAGTTTGCACCCGTCAGGGGTCGGATCTTGGACCTGAGTTTGAATGCTTCAGGATGCACTCAGCAGCATAGTCCTCACAGTGACAAGGCAATGACTGTTGCGGAATACAATCATTGCAAAACCATGTTTGCAATATAAACATTGAATACCCAAAGAAAAATATCAGTGCAGCAACTCAAAATAAATTATTGGTCAACATTTCGACTTGTCTTTTGCGTCTCAGAGTGTCACATACAACAGTACCACAACACAACGATATCATCGCTCAAGCGTCACTCCTCTGTATTGAACTAACTTATTCTGTAATTAATACAGAAATTGGTTATTGTTATTACTAATACCTCCGGTAATAACAATAATGATAAAACACTCAAATAAAGCAGGGCAGTATACTCGTTCTTAACATAGCCCAGTCTCTACATTCGATATCTCTCGATCTAATGAGAGTGCAACTCTAAAATAAGTTTTTGTGCACTTCAATTTCGTTTACAGCAGAACAAAGCCTAATTCATGAAATATTGAATCTGCCAAGTACCTAGCTGACATTTTAAAAATTTGATGATATGATTTGAAGGGTATCAACTCACCTGCTGTTTAAGCTCATCCAACTTCCTTTGTCGTTCTTCGTTTTGTTTTTCTTTGAGGATTCTAAGACGTTCTTCGCGGTCCACGTGGAGAGAACCATCTTTCCCTGGAACACCCATAAACATAGATTTTAACTAAGGTTAAAAATACAAAAAGAAAATCACGGGGCTCAATAATATTTTGGAATACAATAATCTTCGGCTGCTGCATGGTGTGATCGTTGACTAAGTAACTCATTGGTAGATCAGCAAGGTCACAATCGGAGATTATTCAGTTTTCACCGTCGTAGAAATTAAGAAGTACAGCTATAGGCATGATGAATGATTGGAAAAGCTGAAGTGAAAGAGGATGACAGCGCTGCCGATAAACGTACACATTATCGTTAAATGTGTGATAACCTACCGCTGCTACAGTAAATTTATCATAATAATTAAAATCTTGAGATGTCAACAAATCCGATGATTCATCTATTAATACGTCAATATCAATACGTATACCAACAGCTTCCGGTCTCCGACGAACCTCAACAATTAGTCAGTAATTATTACAGTTGCTAGTATCAGTAGATATTTCTTATACAAGTTATATATACTGTATCTCCACCTACATCATCCTATTGAAGAGATAAATAAAACCTACAGATAACGTACGAAGTTTAGGAAAATATGGAAGATGAATAACCCTAGAGGTGGAATAGTGGAACTTTCCAATGTACTTTGACCAACAATTCCCAGCAATTAGCACTACATGGCCGATTCCACAAATTCCGTGTTGTTACCCCTTTGGAAGGCAGTAAGATTTTGTAGAACATTTCCCGTATTCTGAAATTAAATGCTATTTCCATAAAAACAGGAAGTAATGTGAATCAAATACGCACCACCACAGCCTTTTTAATTTAACAACGTTTTGATGCCAAATACACCAAATACATTTGTAAGTTGCTAACTTGAAATAACAGACATAAACGACTTGACTTTTATTTGATAAATGGATGTGATGCATACTTAATGTGCGTTTTTCAAAGGAAGAATCACCCCAGATACCCACCTAGGTACAATAGATTACACCGGGAAAGTATCATCCCTTTCTCATAACATATGGTTAGTAGGAAACTTGACACTAACATTTTATGGCTCTATCCATAGTTTTACAAACACCAGTTCTTCACAGATACCTTTCTGACAACCAGGATCACTGGTATATCGTCTACATACATTCATTATACTGACAGATATTAGCTATTTATTATTTTTGAAAACTCCCAACAAATGTGGATATGGTTTCTAACGAATTAATAACAATAACAGCCAAGTAAAATGAATACATGTTTTCATGGTTGTGGAGTGTGGTGTGACCACTTTCTTATGAAACATCAAGGCGGAGCGTACGTTTCATTCCTCTATGGGAACTTCTTCAGTCCTGTTGTAATGTAAGTATACCAGCCATCAATATCATCACCATCCAACAACATATATATGTGATTGTTGTAATTTTTTCCCTAATCTGCCAAACAGGTAATATAAGATTATCATTGAGAAGAGAGGATATTTATAATTAATTTTTGAAGAACTTGAAAAAACCCAATGTGAAAAATTATGTGAAAAACAAATGAAATTATAAATATCCTCTCTTCTGGTTTCTGATACTTATATTACCTGTTTGGCAATTAATAACAATAATATATGTTGTTGGATGGTGATGATATTGATGGCAGCCAAGTAAAATGAATACATGTTTAGATGTTAGAATGAACCATCACACCAGATGCTGGTGTTGGATTGGATTCAATCACTGTTCGTCAGGACAAAGAATTGAGAGAGGAATAAAATAATTGGTAGTTGCCCTCTCGTAGCCACCACGCATTAACTCAGCTCGATGGAAGTTTTCCACTAGGTTAATTGTTCGGTATAATTTCGTGTAGGTTAGTGCAGGTGCAATTCAATTTCATCAGTGAACATGCAGAAGATGTCTTGCTCTCAAGAAGCTATTGTATCAATTGCTGGCTAAAGTCTAACCGAATAACATTCCCGCTTGTATTACTCGTACATCAGCCAACTGTTGTGTTTTAATCTATACTTACAAGATAATTGTAATACACACAAGTGTGTGAGCTAGCTATTCTTGTGCCTATCTATATGAAATTATTCTAAAATCATACTAACACAACTAAATTGAATGTTAATCTTAAATTAAGACCGACAACTAAGCTACAGTAGTTCAACATTCTATCTACTCATAATCGTACAGAATATTTTCACTAGATGAATCTATGAAACTTGGACTAGCACTACAATAAATGGCACAAGATTATTTCATATTATAATCAACCCTTCTCATGAGGCGATGCCTATTTCGAATAAACATGTAGGCTTTTCTTCGTTCTAACAAGATCCCATCAAAATTGGTAAGCAGAGAAGGCAATCACGGATTTTAGATCAGTACAAAGCGATCATATTATTGCGCTTAAACTTCAAGGATAGCGAATTTGATAAATGATGGAACCAACAAAATGTTTCAAACCATGTAAAAATGGGAATTTTCAAAATTTTCACAATGGAAATCCGTTTCAGGGCATTACAATTCCTGGATTTTAATGCTTTTTCATGTTTATATGAGATTCCGGACGATAATTTTTCCTTGATAGTTCAAGAACTGCTCCTTTGGGAGTCAATTAACTTTTTTGTATCGATACCTCGAGAAGTATAGTTAACCGTTCACACTTTAATGTCAAATCAATGATGACAAAATTACTTTTTGGTTGTATGATTCTCGTTCTATTGTATAACTTCATAAAAATGTCAACATTTTTGAGCAAATTATCCTAATCCTAAAAAATTTGAGTTTTTTGAAAAGTAAGCTTTTCATTGCAATATAATTTACAGTGAACTAATGGTACAGGTGAAACTTTCACATTTAATCCAGGAAATTTGCAATGTCTATAGTGATACAATCAGCACTTCGATCTTACAATCGGAATGCTGAAGAAAGAAGATGTTTTTGTACTAAATGGATGGAACGCAACCTCGTTCGAGCTTGTAGATATCATATAAATATGTTGCAACATGGAAACAGCGTATGTAACTATTAAAATGCACACGTTAACACTCAAATCTGAAATAACGAGTTTAGTGTATAATTAAGCAACCCCCATAAAACATATAGGCGTTATCAATCCTTCGAAATTGTCGCAAAACATGTTGGTAAGATGCTAACTTACAAGTAAATACAATTCGGCGATTGTTTCACAGGCGTAGTAGTATGCCGTAGAGTATGGCGTTTGTAAGCATGAAACACATTGGTAAGTACATCGGCTTGTTAGCAAAAACAGTGCACGTGTTTGGAACTTGATGCTCCAGGGGCAGTGTGATACGAACGTCAATTACCACTCAATTTGGAAATCAGGCGATTAGTTGAAAACACACGGTTACAATGGAAGGCCCAAACTGACAAAGCTGACCACTGGAACTCGTACTAGAAATGCCGATATTAAAGAACGGAAATATTGGCTGTTCCGGTGGATCGATCGGAGAAGAAAGACAACACTCGACAGTTGAATGCGATTAATATAATCGGCAAGGCTTCCCAGAACATATATCCATCAGTCATCTTTCTAAGTTAATCCTGATAAACTAAAGCTAAAGTATTAATAGAACGAACCAACTAAAAATAAAAATACATGTGTTGCAGAAGAATTTTTCATTATCTACTAGGTACCTACAAATCAGTTTGTAAGACATGTGGATGGTTGCCTAACAAGAGAGCATTTTAACTTTTTTTTTTCATTCGAAATCAAATTCCATTTGTTTTAGAGATTTTTTTTATGAATGCAGCTAATGGGCAAATTTTAACATTAACGATGTTCAAAAAATTCGGCATAGGAATCCGTTTTGAGAAATTTTGCATCTATTCCTGAGTTTTAATATTTTGTCATGTAGCCATATGTCTTTTTATTAGTTTGAGGTAAAGACAAATGAATTGAAATAAAAAGCATTCCAGAAAAAGGATGGGTTCGTTGAGAAAAACTTTTTTTTTCAACACAGTATCAGTCAAATTTCTTGAATGTATGAATTTTTTTTAAATCACTAAAAATGGCTAATGTTCGTTGAGTTTATGGAGAGTTTTAGCGAAGTAATACCCAGAAAATGTAGAAGATTAACGAATCCAAGTCAAACTTATGTTGATCATGTACTCAAATTTCATTAAAATATGAGACAAAACTGATTCTATGTAAAACAATTCAAAAGAAAAAATGAGTTTTGTTTGACAGCTTGTCTAAAAAAATGAATAAATAAATAAATAAAATAATAATAAAAAAAACAACAACAACAACAACTTGGAGCATAAAATATAACGCTATATTATAATTGAAACAAGCTTACCAAATATGAAGACTGATTTAGAAATTTTAGGACACGTTTGTGCAGCTAAACGTACTGAAATTTCATTAACACGAGTTTAAGAAAATGTGATTTTGCTATTTGACAGCGATTCATTTCAAATGATTCAATATTTATAATAAGGAGAAAAAATAAAATCATTAAAATTCGATTATCTGATCGCTGCTGCGTGATACAGCTTTACGAAAAATTTTGGTACCGTATTTATATGATAAATTCGGAGAAAAAATTGACTAAGATTTCTGGAATCTCGCATCTAGAAATTATCAAACTCATGTTGAATCCTTAGTACAAAACTAATGAAATATTGAATTCATGATACATCAGCTAAGGTCATTGGACACTAAATTATTCTGCAACACATGCTCTAACGTATCTACCGTCAACTCCTTGTCGGTTAGTTATAAACGTATATAATTTTTCTTCAAAAACAAACAGAAATGACAAGAATTCATGCGAACAGCTGCTGGGATCGCTTTCGACTGCGATGAGCGATCCAAAATATGGTTGCAGTTAGCCACTACGATTGCGCTAAAAAAAAAACCATCTCCACATAAATATTTGGGTTGGCAGAACATTACCTTCTAGGCTAGGGTCGTCAGTAAACCAAAGGCCGGTCGACGAGGCTGCTTGCGAAGATCCTATTTAAAAAATAACTGGGTTCATATTATAAATACAAGTATTTCGTTGAAATCCGTCTTTTCGGATAAGTGACATTCTAATACGAAGCCAACCCTAATTTGATTGTGAAAGAAGAAATAGAAACACATGGTACGTCACACAATACAGAAAGAAATGACTTCAAAATATAAGTGCGATCAACGTTATACACCACTAAATGTTTTTAAATAATCCTGTGTGTGTTTGGAATTTTCCTTCCGAATGCTATCGGGATGGTGGAAACCAGTAGGCCAAATATCACAATTAAAATATACCTAATTTATATAAAAAACACACCTACACCTATTAGGATTCGAATACCAGTGGATGTAGTAATCGATGAATAGTGGAATTCCGAACTATCGGTCCTGATAATGCTGTTAGTGTAGCACGAGTTCCATAATTCATCTTTTGAATGGTACCAACCAACTCTGGCTGGAACATCGAAGCACCGGGGGTTCTTAATTAGATGAACACACATCCATACTCAATACATGGGATAACCCTACTATTGAACAGTTTCAAACTCAAATTTGAACTTGAAATTCAAATTTCGCAACAAGTTAATCTACCTTGATAATGGATTTCATCTTTTTTTTGCCAGAGGCTGCTTTCATTTTCAAAAGCATTTTGAAATTGGATCCTTTTAGAACCAAATTAGCCCTATAGATTTTTTACTAAAAACACCACGTGTGATACAGACACATATTGGATGTAAAAAATGCAAGAAAGCCTTCAACATTTGATAATATGACATGATCATTAAAATATTTTTATTTGACCTTATATTGCTCTATTTTAAGAGCCAATATTTTACTGGGCAGTACAAAATCAAGCTATATTCAAGAAAACACGGGATAGTGCGGTAAAAAATTACTTATTTTGTTATTGACGGTCTTGAAATGGTTCCAATGATCGTTTGGAAACAATGATTTTTTTTAGGATTCATCAAAATACCAATGTCTATTGGATTTCGTTTTGAAATGACGGCTAAGGTTGGAATTCTCCACAGAAATTCTGAGGCGTACACACCACCAACAGGTACTCAAAGGCTGCGGGACAAACCCACTCTCATAATCGTCACGATCGTCACAAAAACAGAGGTTACTCTCTGGATGATCAGATCAAGTACTAATAACGTAGATGTTAGTGGTCCGAGCCAACGTTGCAGCGACGGTGTTTAGCAAGTCACACTAACCAGCCAGGACCCACTCACCACGGCGGCTTATGGGACTCCTTCAACGAAAATTCTTACCAAACCAAAGAGCTTGTGTTTGCGTGGCTTGTGAATAAACCATTGTTATGTACCATATAAATATTATCTTGTATTATAAATATCACTTAAATATTTCATTAACAAAAAACCTCAAAACAAACTGAACACAAAACCAAACAATAGAAAACCATTGCATTTGCACAATTAGAAGATTGCCTATGCACACCTAATAAAAAAAAGTTAGCACTAGTTGTTTTACAGTCAAACTATGCTTGGTAGATGGAGAAAATCGTCAAATTTTTTGAAACCAAAAGGTGAATTTCGCGAGATTTATAACTAACGACAGATTTATATCAATCCAATATTGTTGCGAATCCTATGGCATTGTAGATAACTCAAAGTTATGAACCGAATAACCGCTAATATCGCAGACGATCACAGCTCTGGGAGCATGCGAGAGGTGAGAATTAATACAACTTCATCTGAAAATTTCTGATGAGCTTGAGGTAATAAGTTTCAAAGCCGCAACCCCGGACGAATAGGTTCCCTTCATAACCAGACTTCAAACACTTGAACTAATATTCTAAGATCGTTTTAAAGTTGCCTTTACCACGCCAAGAACCACTTCATATTCCTTTGGTACACAGGTTTTTCTACATGCTTTCAACACAAGCCGTTATATGCGTTATTAAAAAGGCAATTCTTCAACACAAATTAATAGGCAGAGGTGAATAAAAACACTGCGACAAATTAATGAGGTGGAGTGTTCAAATTGTTTAGCATGATGATTAATGAATATACCAACCTATAATATCTGCTTGTGCAGTAATTTGTGCCAAATCCAAATTCACACAAAATTTTATGAATTTTTGAAACAGTTGTTCGGCTATTTGATGCCCTATGATGATACTTCCATATTACATCTACCTTCCATGTTCTAAGAGTTTTGTATCGTTGGAGTCGTCGTGTCCCAACCCAACTTTACGGTATCAATACAACAATCGGTTAGCTTTAAAAATGCGAGTTTGTCGGTTTAAACTCTTGTGTGGATCATCCCTTAAAATTCAGTCGGCAAGATTCACCTCTGTCGTCCTCTCCGATAAAAATAGTGCTCGTTGTTAGCATGCGGATAAGACGCTTTTAAAACCTTGAAACATTTTATAGAGTACTTCATCACAACAGCGTATAAGAGGAGTAAAAAACCTCGCAGACTCTCAGCTGCTTGATAATCCTTTCTAAGCCTGGCACGTGCAGAAGATACGGAGATGATGCTCCATTGATCCATTCTAAGGAAGAGTAAGAGGCACTTAAAATGTGATTGTTCAAGTATGCCACAGACCTCTGATCCACCGATCTAAAATCAAGATATCAGCAATGATAACTGGGTTCATCTGTACAGATTCTCGCATGATTGGTACGATTTCGACTCTACCCCTAAATCTGGAAATATAGCAATCCGAAGCATGGGCGGTATTTATGGTCTCCCAACACCGTTCGCAGGATGATGACAGACTTCTCACTTCTTGATAGTGAAGGTAAAGCCTCAAAAACTGCCTGCACTGTGCATTGAGGTAGTTCGCAGTCATTGGTAAACCTGTTAGCCATTGTTATTGTGCCTTCCCTTTATTCCCTTTCCTGTTTTTCCAAATTTGCATAGCCTATACAAAAATAGTGTACCCCACCCTCTGTGGGCATAAATTGTTGAATACCATCTCAAATCAGTTGTCTTATAAAATGACACCCTGACCAAGATTGCTAAAATGTTTCTATCCGCCACATAATTCCTAAACCACGCGTCCAACATATATATGCAAAAGCCGAAAGAGTATGAAAAATCTAAAGGATCATTAATTATTCTTCATTGAGATCATTTTCAACAATAAAAATAGGATTAAATTTGGAAGCCAACACTTTTGCAGTCTGGAGTTCTGCTCTTCAAAATCGCTTAGCGACCAGATTGAAGTCTGCCAAAGTACAATTGACTCAGGGTTAAATAATTTCAATAGTTGACCTCCGCCAAGTCAATTGATTCTTAGCATGCATTGCCGTTTTTATGGAATACGGTAAGTAAAACGGCACAAAACTAATGAGTTTTGCTCCATTCAGTTTGAAAGCTTTTGAAGCAAAACTTGATTCTAAAAAACCATAGAAACTATTTAATACAGGGTAAATGACCTTTGGCAGACTTCAGCCGGATCAATATTAAGATCACAAGGTGAATTTGAAGGGCCAACGCCTAGACAGGGGAAACGAGAGGACTAGCGCAAAATTATCCCGATTTAAAACACAACTTTTATGGGTTGGAATTCATCATTTTTGATAGAACAATCGGATTTCACGCCTATGAAAATCAGCAGAAAGTTTAAATGGTTTGAAAAAACCGATAGAAAAAAAAATGAACAGATACCATAGGAGAATGCTGATGCTCAGGGGATGAACTGTTCAGCTCCCTTTTTACATCATTCCCAATCGTCTGATATCTTTTATATTTTATTATATCTTTTTGAAAAGCTCTCGCGATATTTCAACTAATGAAATAAAATACGTTATTGAAACAAGAGATCAAATCGTAAATATTCCGCAAAAAAACATTATTTAGGATGGCACGAAACGATTCCAACGACACAGTACGCTAAAACGATGTAGGCTTGTTGTTATTTGAATTTATTAAGTTTAAGTGATTTTAGGCAAAATAACTTACATGACTATTTGAATGGTCATTACCAACGTAATAATTATTTAGCTTGATGTGTGTCGTATGGAGGGTAGTAAGAAGGCACTTTACAGGACACATCACTGATGGTAACATTCGTAATTAACTTTAAACTAGTTAAATTTAGAGGGTAAGGAGTTTGATAATTAAACTTTCTGTACTTCCTACGTCATAGAAATTTCACCTGCTCTGATGCCCCATCTAGTTAATGCTATTTGACAAGTACTTAAGGGAATATAAACATAACTTTCAGTACGACCTGATCTCGGTAACCGCAGAAATGAACAAGTTAATTATGGAAAGCTCTTTAATGGCAGTCTCAAAGGCCATTTTCGATAGGGAAACAACCACGACCTACTAAGGTGATTATAATTTGTAGTATTTTGAGTGATGGAGAATTAGTTGATGAGAGGATAACGAGTTTAAGTAAAGCAGAACTTCGGCTAATTGTGCGATACCGTGAAAGTAACGTCGCTTGCGACGATGCCTCGGTCTCTCCGGTGTCGAAGCACATTCTCCGAACCAGTGTAAACCACCTTGGGAACAAAATAACACGAAAAAGAAACAAAAACTATAACATAGTCGACATTTCCCAACATTAATCTATTAATCCACAACAAAGAATCGATTAATATTAATTTAATAGGTATACACTAAACACTGAAGATGAATTAAGCCCCTTCCACCAACAGAATCCAATTCAATCCACACAGACACAAAAGGGCAGTTCAAGTACTTCCTAAACCGTATTTCATGACAATAGCTTATGTTGAGCAAACAGTTCGGCAAATTGGAACAGAGAAATAAGTTTTTCTACTTCCTTTAAAATTATACCTATTCTAGAATTCTTTCCTTGTCCACTTTCTGCACTATTTTATCTGTGATGAAGTTTACGATTCTCTGAAGTTTTGATGATACGTAGGACGGTATTTTGGTTGGGGTAAATGGGTTGCATCATACTGAACCATAAAGATCAAGTCCTATCTCAAGTTCTGATTCGAGGTTGGAAGTTGTCCTCTGTAGGGAATTTCCCATTATTACTGATGGGCACAGTGTAATCTGGGAGTAAGCAAGACATTCAAAATTGTTTGAATCGGAAGAATGGCTACATTCGCATTAATAAGAGTAGTGGATCACGGATTCACAAGTTCACCAGATTCAAACAATTTCTTTATCAGTTTAAGGGTTGAATGTAAATGCACAGCCAATATCATTCCAGCTTGTTGCACAATACTTGGGTCCCTAACTAAGAGCGATCGAGAGGCTCAAGCGCTAGGAGATAGAACCACGCTTCAAAGCACCACAAGTTAGTTCCAGGGATGTAGACTTGTCTCACTTGCAAGAATAGCTGCTAGGGATATACAAAAGGGACGACGAAGAGACACTACTGGTGAACGTCCCCAAGAGGATCCTTAATGCAAATCGCAATCAATAAATTTGGTACCAGCTCAATAGCCTTTTGGGACTTGTTCGACAAACACTCAGTAACTTTTTCTCTTATCCCAATCATGTGTTGCCCAATGAAGTTTCCCACCTGACGCCATTGGGTACGGTCGTCGTTGATGTGAATTTGTCAATCATTGAAGGTGTCAGATTCAAATGATGCCATTCACGTTGAGAATGTTCACCACATTATTGCTACAGTGCGGAGGAAGCATTGACTATGTCTCATAGATAATATACAATCCTGATTCTGTGCTTCTTCAATTTGTTTCTCTAATCCATAACAATTTTCATTTGTTACAGGGAATGTTATTCTATTAATTACAATCGTATCCATTATGAAAGGTTTTAATTGATAGGATTCTTATCGAGATGTTTTGAATCGGCTGGTTTTGAGAGAAAATGATCAATTCAACCATCAATTGATTCAATCATCCTTCAATTGGTTTAGTGAGAAGGGAGCCGTTCAATTCCTATTTTGCTTCCAACAATATCAAAATTATCACTTCCTTTCAGATATGCAGACTTCAAACTTGCATCCTGACAGCTTTCAGACCTTAAAATTCCAGGCTCAGCGTCTGCCTGAGTGGTAAATTCTTCGTCACACCCGAAACTGTAATATGAAAACCTATTACCCTACCTTTATATTATACAACAACAGGTAATTCATTTACGAGGAAAATGTGACAGGAGGCGGGGGAAGGAAAGTTATGGACGAGCGACACCTACGCTCCCCTTCGCTACCGCTTCATCACTACGACCTGCAGTATGTAGCAGTTGAGAGCAACTCAGGCGGGTGGTTTGACTCTGCCTCTTAGTCTCCTTGTCTCGCCAAACACCCCCTCCATAGGTTATAGCATAAATAATGCACCAAACGCCGAGATTTTCTATCATGTTCCGGAACCTTTTCTTACAACAGCTCTCAGTAGATCTCTTGAGAAGTATGTTCTTTTCCTGTCAGTCTAAAAATCCAAACGCTCCTTCTCTATACAAAGTCACACCAATAGTACAGTAAAATAAGGAATGGATCCTAGGTTGATTTGGAGAAAGCTGTAAATCATTATAAGTGGTCTTGAAAACTAGAATATGAGTATGTGCCCCTTCAGTGTGTGAGCTCAACTTTTAGTGTCCCAAAAACATCGAAATTTTCCGAAACTTTTCAGTTGTTGGCCTCCAACATCTGAACCGCATCCTACCGAATACCTTACCAAAATACAATACAAAAGCATTAAATTCTGGGTTGATTGACCTTTCCAACTTTAAAATTAAACCAGCTTATAAGGTAGTAACGGGCGAATGAAAAACGACAATTTCCCCCACATTGGGAACCCAAAGGTCTGTGGGACAATCCAAACACCTTTGGAATGTCAAATGGTAAATTTCAGGCAATGAGCGAAACATTGCTGTAGTTCAAACGCCGATCACTATTTTATAAATTGGTTCAATAGGAATGTGAGATAGGTCGATCGACGCGGAATTTAGTGCTCTTCATTCAATCTTTGTAAGGTTTTCCGTAGGATCAGTTTTTCGGATGTTATAGGCGAAAAAAGTTAAAAAATCCGAAAATATCAATGTATTTAGGGCACCAAAAGTTATTCTCACTCCGAGTACTTACTCAAGGTATCTCTCCTTTTTTGATTTCTTTTATTGGGCAACAAGAACACAAAGGAGGTCACCACTATTTAATAAAACGCCAGGGGGGACCAAAATTAAATGCCAACTCGAAGACATGTTGGCTGCTAACAATTCTGTATTGTCGAATGATCCAAACTATCTAAAAAAATACAGTAGACAAGAAAAAGTGGAGTTAAGACTGTTTTTATAGCATGAAAACGAAATACACTCAAACTTGGGTTTTCTTGAACACATTTTTGACGGGAATTCGTTGTTTAATCGAAGAAAAAGTTTGTATAAATTTATGCTAGAGATCATGTGTGTGGGAGGGGCTTCATTTTCCTATTTTATGGGAAGAAAGTGGTAAAATTAAATTGAATAATCGCCATTTCAGCAACCACATAAACCCATTCAGGAAACCTGGAAAAATCGTCGAATGAACCCGCCTGGAAAATAACTTTTCGAAAACTTAGTTCATTGGATTTTATATTCCATCCGAGAGGGGCTGCGTAAGAAGAAAGAAGCGAATAACTTTTGGTTTAAAGGGAAGAAGGCGGCGTGGAGGCCTCGCCGCACCAGCTGTAGCTGTGGCCGCCGAGAGAGGGTTTCAAATCTTGAATATGAAACGGCATCTTATACTGAGATGAAAGCAATGAACAAAAAAGTGGGAGAAATGAATAACTGGGCATGTTATTCAGGAGGGATAAATAATGAGGTTCTTTGAGGGGTCTCTCACCTTGCTTTGCAGAAGATGGTCGGCCGTTCTGTTTGGAATCAACAGGAGTTGCGCCCGCTGAAAAAAACGAGAAAATAAATTAAATTAAAAAGCGGAAATGAGAGAGGTTTTTAATTATTCCTAATGACAGATCTGACGAATTATCGTTAAAAAATGAAACATTATTATAAATCCGCCATCTGGTAATACGGCGTAGTCATTTGAAATGATAATTGCAGGATACTCCAAAAGTCCAACGGTTTTAAGATGCCTACATTGATTTTGGTTTATTATTCAGTAATAAACCATTGTAATCGCTCTTGAAAAAAAATTTAAACACCCCCGAAAATTTCATGGCTTACGTTTCAAAGGGTGCAGAATCCAAATCTGCAATAACAATTTTTCCGTCCGCCCGTCGTACGCACGATTTCTCCCAAACGGCTGGAGCAAAAAATCTGAAATTTTTAGGAAAAATCAATGTTGGTCCGACAACGCCTCAATTCTTTAGCCAGCTCTCTCACTTAATTTAAAGTGCCCTTTAAGGGTTTTCAAAGATTTGTAAAATCCCTAAAAACCTCAAAAAAAGTCAAGGCGGCCTAAATTTGGACTTTCTTTGAAGAACTTTCCATAAGGAATCGAATGAGCCCTTCCCCAGGTCCGTAGCTGAAACTATTCCCGATCTATGTCCCGATTTATGGTGCCAACATTCGCGTTATTTTGGTTTATTATTGTTTTTGTGTTGATATCAGTAACCTAGTGAGTGATGTAGTAATGTGGATACTGGAGTGAACTAAAAGGGTTTATAGCTGATACACGGGTTGAAGTATTCTGATAACCATTAAAAAAAAACGCTGCAAATTCTCTCACTGGGGTTTATTATTCAATTGGCTTGCGTTCATGATTTGACTTTCTACTAAGCTTTGGAGTGTGCGTGTTTCACAGGTGATGGAGCGATTATTGAATTTATTATTTACTCTTTCAATTTACAACAATGATTGCTATCAAACTCTGCCAAAAACACTACCCTTTCATTTCAAAAGTAATTTCTAAATCACCTTTTTAATATTTCAACCCTTAAACCTAAGCCCATGGGGTCTACTATTGCATCCCCTGTTTAAGAATGGAATCGAAATTTTGTAGGCTTTTATCTAGTGGTTTCAGAGAAAAGCTTGAGTGATCGTAAAGACGGGGGGAGGCGGGGGGGATTTCGGTTTATTATTATTCAAATTAAACTGCCCTCAAAATTTGTTTTTTTTTTCCTTTTCATGATAAGTAGAATCCGGAAATGGAATTTGCAACCATGCAAATTATTACATCCAGGTTTAATATTTCTATATTAGATAGCCCTTTCAAGCATTAGATGGCACCGTTTTATGTATAAAAGGAACTCGGAAGATTGCGAACGGACGAGTGGTCATATTTGATTCAGGGAACCAACTTCTATATGTACTCAACAACAAACTACCGTCTTACATGGAAAGTTTTTGAGATGTCGATCATTTTCTAAATATACGTATCTTGAAAAGTATACTAACAACTTTTGTGGGGGGGGGGTTAACTTTTTCCATTATCGATTACAACGGTTTACTACTTAAAAAAACACAATTCTGCAAAATATAACTTTTTACGTGTTGAACGAAAATAAATAGGTAATTCTGAAACAGTTTTTTGTACTGATTCAAATTGTAATTGCAAATGTTACCCATCACGCCTATTTTTTCCGCAAATCAATGACTTAAAATGACATGAGGCCGATAGACCGGATCCTCAAGAACTTCAGGAAATACATGATCATCACTGTTCTCTTCAGATACCACGCTGATTAATCAGGTTAGAGGATTGACGCCGCTTACTCTTGTTTTGCAAAAATAACAATAATTTATAAGGTGGGTATCGCGAAAATACATTGACTTTGTCTTATCAATAGTCCAGAAAAGCAGGCCTTCAACACAAATGCGAAACATATCGTGAGTTGCCCGGGTTTTATATTGATCCCGGAGTCTCGTGCCAAAGTATGCGAAGTATGCAATTTTCATTCCTCATCTCTTTCCGCTGATTTGACTCCACCAACAAAACAGAAAAGATCAGAAAGATTCAAACAGTTTTGCCGCTTAGTAAACATTACGAAATTCCATGTAGGATACTCAGGCTAAAGAGGACCCTGGACAACAGAGATAATTGTAATTTAAAGAAGTCTGATGGTTATTTCATATCCTCAAACGTGTGGTTCACACAGAAATTCAGTTAGATTGGGCGGTGGCAAATCACGCTTTGCGGATCGGACCGATTTTACCAATTTTAAACATAAGATCGTGAATGCAGATTTGCAGGAAAACTAGACGTGATAGACAAAAAGTTCTGACAGACTTAATCTCAGCACGAAAAATGTGTACGAAAATGCATTATGGTTTTCAATCATCAAACATCATGCTGACTTGTATGATAAACCAAAATTTGTCCTTTGATAAACTGTTTTAGTTTAAAATCAGTTATAATCAATCATTCCGAGCTGTAACAGCCAAACATTACACCGAATTACTTTCTAAGGTTTCAAAATAAGTAATAATTTATTTTTTTACGGACTACAAACTCTGTCCACGCAAAAAAAGGGAACTATTTCTAAGGAGTAACTCTGTACCAGGCTAGAACAGGTTGTAAACTTGTCATAATTGTCTTAGACGGCTTAATCACACTCCTCACAGCCCGCATCCGTTTCATAATTGTTTAAAGCATACCTCACAGACAAGTCCTAAGGATTGTTTACCGGTCGTGTAATCCTTTAGGTACTTTGGCGGTTTAGTTGCTTAACTCCGACGCCACCAACAGTCATGTCGATCACGGAGTTCAACTTAGTTGTTTGATCCGCTAAATCGTTGGCCAAACTTGAATCCGCCTTTGCTTAACTGTTTCGCAATCTCAGCTGTCACACTACATAACTTCTTATCAGAAACCAATTTAGCAACGAGGCAACGCTAGATTAACTGTTGAGGCTTATGAAACAGGGCGCATCAAAACTAAGGAAATTCTACTCGGGGATAGCGTTTCAATATATTCTGTCATGTTTTAAACTTGTCAGGGATTACGACGGTTTATTACTGAAAATAATAAACCAAAATACTATTTCTCCGATTTATCAATTTTGGTTTATTATTCAATAATAAACCATTGTAATCGCTCTGGAAAAAAAAAATTCTAACCCCCCCTGAAAATTTCATGGTTTACTTTTCAAAGGGTGTAGAATCCGAATCTGCAATAAAAATTTTCCGTCCGTCCGCCGTACGCCGTACGCACGATATCTCCGAAACGGCTGGAGCAAAAAATCTGAAATTTTCAGGAAAAATCCATCTTGGTCCGACGACGCCCCCATTCTTGAGCCAGCTCCCTCACTTAATTTAAAGTGCCCTTTAAGGGCTTCAAAGTTTTGTAAAATCCCTAAAACCTCAAAACTAGTCGAATCGGCCTAAATATTTTCCTATTTGAAGAACATACCATGAGGAATCGAATGAGCCCTTCCCCACGTCCGTAGGTCAAACCATTCCCGATGTATGGTGCCAACATTTGCGTTTTTTCGTGTATTATTGTTTGTTTGTAACCTAGTGATGTCCGGCCGATAGCGTCGAGTTGTAGTGAATGTGGATACTGGAGTGATAGCCGATGTGAATACTTGTAGTGTAGTTAGTAGCCGATACACGGGTTCATTCATGCGGGAAGCATTCTGATATGCATGAAACGCTGATAATATATAGGTATAATATTATTCAATATTATTACCGGGGTTTATTATTCAATATTATTACTGGGGTAAATAAGTATTCTTTCACTGGGGTTTATTATTCAATTGGCTTGCGTTCATGATTTGAATCTTACTAAGCTTCGGAGTGTGCGTGTTTTACAGGTGATAGAGCGATTATTGAATTTCAGGAGATATACATAGACCAAGTAAATCGGTTCTCATCCAAAACACCTATTTGGATTGATCAGTTGATGATATTTGTGTGCCCCCTCTACATCTGTCTACCTTTGGCTACATCGTTTAAATTTGGATTTGGGGAAGTTTTAACGCAATACGAGTGCCAAAGGACTTGATAAATTATAGATGTTTTTATTGCGGGGGGGGGGGGGGGGGGGGTTATTGAGGTTCAATAAAAAAGATCTGCAAATTCTTTCACTGGGGTCTATTATTTAATTTCATTCAATTGGCTCGCGTTCATGATTTGAATTTCTACGAAGCTTTGGAGTGTGCGTGTTTCAGAGGTGATAGAACGATTATTGAATTTCAGGAGATATGCATTAAATCTGTTCTCAACCAAAATACCTATTTGGATTGATCAGTTGATCATATCCGTGTGCCTCCTGAAATTCAAATAATCACTCTATCACCTGTGAAACACGCACACTCCAAAGCTTAGTAGAAATTCAAATCATGAACGCGAGCCAATTGAATGAAATTGAATAATAAACCCCAGTGAAAGAATTTGCAGCTTTTTTCACAGCTTCCTACTCATGCAAGCGTGAAAACGTTTCCCAAAATATTGGAAGCTGCCTTCCTGATAAGTGAAAAACCAATTCGTTCTAAAAAGGCATTCACTTCGAACCTCCCAGCTCTATTCATGAAAATCAAGTCTTTGTAGAAACTACCAGTGTAACAGTAAAATGAACCCTTCGGGTTTTTCCTTCTACGTTCAGTGAATACCAAGTCCATTGATGTGCAGTGCGAATTCCTATTGGAACTCCCAGTTGGCTCTTAGCTCCCCTCTCTCGTACAATTATGGAGGTGAGACTACAATTGAAAAGATGAGGTTTTTCAAATGGTGAGCGAACGAAAGATCGTACAGCAACACGAGCAGTCTCATTCAATTCAGGGAACTAATCTCTATTTAACCCACTGGAAAAATTACCCTTTAACGTCGAATGTTTTTAAGATTTTGATTTTTTATAATCCCTTAGGGTTGACTGATTAACATGCCAAAATTACTAGGACTAGTGGGCCATACAGGGAAAAAACCTCCAAAATCAAAGTCGTTCAAACCTTAATTGTTCGGTATTTTCGACGATCCATAATCAGAAGTGCAATGCAGCATACTGATTATTAAATAACCAGAAATTTTCCGACATCAAGAAAGCTAACTTGAATGGCGTACAGAAAACCATACAGCTGAATCATACACAACAGTTTCCCAAGTAAATTATCAAGTTTTCATTATTTATAAGAAATTCAAACATTCTATCCCATTTTAGCAATGCGACTATTATTGCCAATAAATTATCTCAGTCTTTCTCTTTCAAGTCTGAGTGTAAATAAGGACGCTTCGCAATTTAAAATTGTATTGTTGCTGGGCAGGGTGTTAGCATGCTTCATCCATGACCTAACTGAGCAAAAGTGTCACGTTTTTATGTCACGAAAAATTTTCCGAACTTTCATGTCCAATCCTGAAATAGGTAGGGGAATGGAACATCCTTATGTTCAGAAATGTACCTACAGGGTGTCCCACGACTTGACCCCCCCCCTCCTAAAATCGTCAAAATGGGAGTAAACAAGAAAATCATCATTTGATTGATTGATCAAAATGGATCTATTCGGCACGCCTATCTGGATTAATGGAATCTGTCTCATTTTGATTATCTTTTCTTATTTTGCATATATCTTGAAATATGAAGGTGAAGCGGGATTGAATTGGTGGTGGTAAACATATGAATCTTCAAAGCGATTAAAATAAGATTAATTGTTTACGATGATTTACATGTGATTGAGCGACCAAAATGGATCAATTTGGCACACCTACGTAGATAGGTGACGTGGTAATCTCAATCACGTTTATTACTGCACCGTGCGAACGGTGATGAATATCTATAGGAGTGCTGGGAACAAAATAGAAGTCAGGGAGAAAATAGAACGTACGAACATCAAAAGCTCGAAAGTGAATGGGAGTCCGTCATTCAAAGAGTCGAGTGACAATATCAGGTGACAGGAACACTGGGAGTCCGGGTCTGAATGTGCAGCCCCGCTGTATGTTATCTCCGCAGATTGGCGGCCCTTCGTGAGGACCCCCTCCCTTCACCACTTCTCATACCATCTGCCTCATCTCCCTCTACCCCCCATCAGAGCACCTACGACCAATATTTGGAAGATGGGGTTCGAAGCCCTCAAGCTCCGAAATAACAACCAAATAACATAATTCGACTATAATTTAGTTTAATTTGGCAGTCAACACAAATTTTACCCAAGGAGGAAATCATGAAGCTCTAATTGCTTGAATAGCGACGAAACGCACAAAAAGTTAAATTATGCAAACACGACCTTATGACGAACTTTATATTAATTCATAGCTCAAGCCAATCAACAATTGTACTCTCAGTTCCACTTTTTTTTCGGAAACTATTAGGGTAAGTAGTGAAATTGATCAATTAAGAACCTAATTTGGGGAATTCATACTCTTCTTGAAGTGAGGATTTTTGTTTAACCCCATAAAGACGGATGTTTTCTTATTTCGTTGATAACTAACTACAACATTGTTCTGAGTAACCTTGCAAGCGCTCGAGAAACGATTTTGACTCCAACAGGCCTGGACAAGTCCAATAACCTTGACATCAGATATAAACAATCACGCGTTTGTAGCGAGAGTAGCGAGAAAAAATCAAACCAATTTGATTTCAAGCCGCGAGTTGCGTGTGCGTGTAGATAGAGCGTGTGCGATTTGCGATAGAGCGTGTGCACGCAGGACGCCCAACTCAGTTATCATAGTTTGATCGGAAAATCGCCCGCCCCGCGAAAAACGCTGAACCCACCCGACCCGCTGGTATCGCTTAGTTCCCGCTCACGTAGGACGCGGCGTAAAGGCGGCCATACACGATGGATTCTTTTGGCCCGGAGCCGTTAGCTCGCGTCCATTTCGCCTTGGGCCAAAACTCTAGGGTCCCACACGGCAGAGCCAGTTGTGATATTGTTGGTCTGGTAGTAGTTTGGGAGCCTATGAGGTGCACCCATAGAATCGCCTGAAGAAGCGAACCCCATTTTTCGCACAGAATGCCAAGAGCATTATCATTTACAACGCTCAGGGTATAGCTATGAAAACTGGAAGAAGGCGGCTGCGTCTCGGAAGGCGAAATTCGTCCGCCGACTATACAAAGCGCACAAACCGACTTCCGACCCGGCGATAACCGCCTTGGCTGAAAGCGTAACGCAGATGATTCAGCTAATGCAAACGCAAATAGTGGCAAATCAAAAAAATAACGAGAAGCAAGAGCAAATTGATCAATTTATCAAATACCAAAACCGAGCACCGGAAGCCGAAAACCCACCTCAAACTAAGGGGAAAGAACACATGAAGCAGCGATTGATTACCTTTCTTCTCACCGTGCAATCCCACATCGGCAATTAAGTTTTTAATAGCGATGTCAGAATTAAATGACGTAATACAAATCTGTGAGGTGGTAACAAGGTTAGTGTTGAAACCTAGGTTCAGCTACTTGAGGACAATGCTGAACGACACTCCCGGTTTAATTCGTTAAAACTCGAGTTTAATTCGTTAAAACTCGAGTTTAATTCGTTAAAACTCGAGTTTAATTCGTTAAAACTTTTTTTTTAAAACTTTTGCTGTATTGTATAAAATCCTCTTATCTCTTCCTAATTACGTGCCTTCTGGGATTCGAACTTGTATAATCTGGACCAAAAGCAGAGTCCAATTCCCTAACTTACACCATGTAACATTCTAAATATAAATGAGATAACTTGTCACCAGTATCCTCAATCCCGCATTACAACTACTAGATAGCTCATGATATCCTTCGCGCTTTGCCCCTCAGAGACGTTAGAGAACATAATGTTCTCACGTTTTAATGCCTGTTTTTTGAAGCTTGGTTTATACTACCATCACTCCAATCAGTTCATGGGCAACCTAAATGAGTGCTGCACTCCTGGTGCTTTCCAGTATGAGTCCAAGTTGGAACGTAATTTGGTGTGGGGGTAAATGCACCGACCAGGTTTAATATTCGGACCCTGTTCTGAAATTTGTGGTGCGAACCACAGATTTAGGCCTATTGTCGTGGAATGAGTATCAATTTACCAATTCATAAACTGAACGCATAAACCAGGTTGACATCGAGGGTAGTTAATGGATGGTTGGGTGAGCCCGAGTTGGCTTCACTAGCTGGGCATGACCGTCAGAGATGTGCGATCCAGTGACTTACAAAGATCTGTAACTTCGGTTCCAGTGACAAGGAAATTTCGGTGACTGGCATATCGGTGACAGAGAGTGGAAATGAATGAAATGTGGCGCTGTCACCGTTTTTTGAAGGAAGGACGCATAAAAAGAGATGTTGAACATAAATTTTTATGATTAACGAGGGATTGCTTTACAGTTAAAATAATAATAATAATCTGTTTTTATTGTTGTATATGTAAAAAAATGTTTTACTAAATTTTGAACTTCTGAATAAGAGTGAGAGAAAATTGAAAAAACCCATTCATCGCTTATCTTAAATACATGCATCATGCAATTCCTCGTATATTCAGACAGATAGTGTTCCGTAGACTAAGTTTAATAATTAATTATGAATTAATTTATAGATCTGCGAGGAAGGACTATGAATCAAGTAGAGAATATAAAACTTTGTAATAATTTGAAGCGTTTTTACTATAGAAATGCAATTTTTTTTCAATTTAACTTATTTCATATTCTCACGGAACTATTTCGAACTTTTTTCTCTCGGCCGGTTGAAGTGGATTTAATACTCTATGCTTTCACATATCTCATCTCCTCAGTTTTTCATCTGTTCTAAAATGATGTTACGAAGTAGCTACGGCCTCTCTTCCCGAAAGTTGTTAACTGTGTGAACTTCTACCTCAACTTGACTTACAAGTGGTGCGGTTGTAGGATTACATCCCTCAGACACGCGCCTACTTTCATCCCTCATCCCAACGTTACCTGCTGTTCAGGGGGGCTTCATGTTCCTCTAAGTTTAGAAGTTAGCGCTAACCATCCTCCGTTCTAAGTAGGACCACCAATCACATGATGCCGAGGTCTCGCGGGTAAACTGTTATGACCATACATCATGCCAAGGGTACCAACGGAGTAATTTCCCACGTTCTTATACCGAGACACGAGACGACCAATGTAGCATACACAATTCGTCATGTTCGCTCGAGGAAGTCGAGAAAATTAATGGCTCGGCGGGACAGCGACGGTACATGATAAATTATATTACGACTGATGGCTGTACATAGTTTAATTCTAGTAGAATGGCACGAAAAACAACTGATAAGTTGGGAGGGGCACAAAGTTTCCCCACATCCATAACATGAGAAAATTCTCGCCCGAGCTGTCAGATGATAGGAAGAGGTAAAACGCGGCATATTAATATAATTTATGCATAGGTCAAATAAATAAATGAATACTTAAGTACTGATAAGCGACACTGTCAGATGGGCTTAGCCCATTGACTATCCATGTATATTTATATGTATAATATGTTTGCTCTTACTTTTGAATAAATGCATGTTCTCTCTCTCTCTCTCTCTCTCTCTCTCTCTCTCTCTCTCTCTCTCCTCTCTCTCTCTCTCTCTCTCTCTCTCTCTCTCTCTCTCTCTATCTGTATTGGTCATTTCTAAACAGATCAATGGCTCCTTAAAAAACTATCGAAGTTTAGGGCACATTATCTAAACTCAACTATTACGAAGTAATCATCAACCCGTACGAGGGGACTGTTTACGCGCAGCATGTGCTAAAAAAAAGAAAAAAGTATGCAAAGTTATGTGTGGCACATACCTCCCTGGTATAGATGACATGAATGTATAGATCATTGAAGTAATTAAGCAATCTTGAAACATGTTTATAAGCTTGTTAAACTATGCATAGGACCAATCGTTTATAATCATTCTTGGGAGTCTATCGCGTTAATTCTATAGCGGATTTAATAATGATAGACCTTTCTTCCCCGATTACCTCAAAAATGTGAGAGCGGTCTACAACCTGAGAAAATGATTCATGGCGGATTGTACGTTTGAGCTTGGGAAGAGTGATGTACTGATTTGTGAGATATGATGCTCATAGGGGAGACTCGGAAGCAAACTTTGTCGCCACAGGGAATCGAACCCAGGAAAGGAAGGCGTCTTCTTCAGAACGTTCCCATGACCGCCCTATCGTGAATGGTCAATAATAGAACGGCAGAAATTTCACAGTATTGTGACTGTTCGAATAAAGATTCACTAATGGAGAGCGAACGGATGCACATTCAATAATACATCCTCCTTACAAACCAACTCATTGAAATATCAACTATTCAAATCAACATAAAAATTACTCTTCCAATTTGTAAGGTCAGTAACAGATGAACCTACAGCAATCAGGGTGGTGTCAATTAATTCATAAAATTTATATAATAATGACCAATAATTATAAGCTATAATAATTCATGTTAGCTAATAAGACCAACCCAAAAAGTAATAATCTCTTTATTCCGAAAGTTTTCTGCTTCGATTTTTGGAATCATGAAACATACCTTTAAACATAAACCAACAAATCTTGGTGAGTGGGGAAAAAAATGTATTTTCCCTAGGTCGATCACTGCTATTGAGTGTATATTTAGCACAAGACCGCATCTTACGTTGAGCACGTTTAGAGATCATTCAGCAGTCCACACATTACTCCATTTTCGACCTGAAATCTTAATGAATCCATCGTCCAAAGTAGCAGTCAATGCGTAAGAAAACTGTTTCTGACACTCAACCACCAGTCAGCAATTTACATAGTGAAAGAGACGGCAATGCTGTTGATTCACTTACCAAGACTATAGCTGTCAAATCTGATGCTCCAATATCTCCATAGTAGATGAAAACTGATATGATAACGACTAACAAAAGTGAAAGAGTCATGGACAGTACGTAAGGAAGTTGGAAAAATTATCTTCGGATGGAGAATCCTGATGAGAAAACAATACTGATGTCCCTTAATGTTAATATGTAGAGGGATTGATCAAGAAAGATGGTAAATCAACACAGGTTCTTGCGTTTTATTCATTACAAACTGGGTATTCTTCATGATTTGATCGATTTTGATATTTCAAATGAGAAAAATTTAACTCAGAGTCCCGAAACTCGAACGGTTGTTCTTCAGAAGCTGGCCTTAGGGGTGGTCTATTGCCTTTCACTACTCGCATCGGTTAATCGTGCAGGTCCTCATCCTGGACATCACTCAGACCTCCTGTACAATTTTCCCTGATCAATTCCTTTTATCATGGAAACTTGTGCAGAATCCAAGAACAGTGAAACTCGCCTAAGATTTTTGTCCGGCTTGGCAATGACATCAATGCAAACAATGAAGTTAAGCTTCGATGAAGAGCTTGTGTTTCGATATACTTACTCCTGCTAACTACTGAAAATTCTTACTCTGTAATTTACTTTCATATTATTTTATGGGGACACTTTAGTTTTCTTAGCTACTTCTCAAACCATGCATTATTTCAATATTTTCACGTAGAATCAGAGAAAAATCTGTATATTTTGTAAACGAGATTACATTCTATTGCTGGACTACTGAGTCATATAAAGTTCGCCATTTTGAGGCAGCAAAAACACTCAACCCAACTGCGTAATTTAGAAACAACTTGAATCGCTCCTTTGCTCTTCTAAGTTGCTGGAGGTTGCAGAACCCAACTTGGTTGTAGAGCTGCCCTCCAGGCGAGAATAATCGTATAATACGTTCCAGAAAAAAAGGAGGAAAGAGGAGAAAAGGATGCATTATACATGAAGCTGTATAGTGAATGGGCCATACCGACTATTGGGGCCCTAGAATACAAAGGGAGGAGGGCTATTTCCTCGGAAAGGTGTGAAGAATTATCTCTTTTTCGGGACCTCGATGAAAATTTGTTCTCACAGTTGAAGCTCATCAGGAAAGGGTTTCCACGAAGAGCCAATTCCGTCGGGCTCGCAGCCGAAAATATGGAGATCTTTTGAGGCGAACAGCACCGATAAATAAACGAACTATTCAAAAAGGTTCCCTCTTCCTGTATAAGGCAGACCTTCTACGCAGCTCACAATAGATAAAATTGAAGAGATCTATACTTCAACGTGTACATACAACTACATGAAAGTAAATAACTAGATAGATAGATAGCTGGATAATGTGCATACATTTAAGAACAAAAAATAAATAAATAAAATGTTAAATTCCACGTACGCTCGATGGCCGTTAGGCAGGGGGCGGCCGTTACCTTACATAATACATACGAGTATGTTCCAGTGGCTCCAAGTTAATTAATCATTTCATTTTATTATTAAACATTCATAAAAAGCATTAATTGTAGTGGTAGCATCAGAAAAGTTGTATTATATTATTAGTATTTTTATCACAATTGATTTTGAATTTTTAACATATCCTCACACATTCATACCATTCGTCATCTCCTTAACGTATTATTCCATTCATCGTTCCGTATTTCCTTGAGCATTTCAAACATATTAATCGACCAGATCTCACAACAGTACCATTGATAGTTTGTACTGAACACCTCTGCACAATCAGAATTGAATTCATCAACTAGAAACTTCCTATACGACCAATGGTCGTCGACCATGCTGCTCTTCTTCTTCATTGAGGACTCGATGACCTCCTGAGTGGACAGCAATGGTTTTCCCAAAAATTGGGTTCTCGTACGACCGAGATTGCTACCTAAAAATTGCTCTGGGGTGACGTGCTCCCCAAGGTAGGACATAGAACTAAACATCATCCTGAATCCAGGAGCGACCGTTCAGTGGGAGCAACTCTCCTCGCAGTCTCATCACCAACTTCTTCTCTTCAAAGCTGAGATCTGAATGGATATAGCTGGCTCGTTTATTAAGTCGTTTATACAGGAGATGAAATTGTGCCTGATTTGAAAGCTCAACCATTTGCTGCTGAGTCCCAAGTTTTATTATTTCCCGTATTCTTGCAGACATGTCAGTCCACTCTACAATAGAACTGGCAGCAAAGAGTACGCCTAAAGGCCAAAAGGTAAGTAAATTACTAAAGATAGAAGATAACCAAAAACAAATGAGGAGTATGGTCTAGGGTGAGGTAAAAATTCTTCTTCACACCCTGGGGATTCGAACCAAGGTCCCCTCGAACCTGGTTGTTAGCTGAGTATGATGAGATGGGGAACATTTGTAAGGAAGGCTTTGGAACAGGCGTTTCCATGCTTCAGGTCTTAAATGATGTATATTAAAATCAGCCAAAAAACCATTTTATTAGAAATGGTTTTTGTTGGGCAGGTATACATTCAGTTATGTTTATAAGACACCTTTTCTTGGGTGAATTAAAAATGATATTTTACCAAGATTTATCCCATTTGCTCATGGTCGAAATTGGTGCCTATTTGGGGGAGAAAAGCACTTCTCCTGTCTCCTTTGCGATTGACCCTGTTGGTCTCTGTGGTCCTTATGTATCAGAGAAAGAGCTGCCACAGCTTGATGGTCTGGGAAAGGTTGATGCTTACATCTGAAATTATCTACTAATTTGAACCGGTTTTCATAGGAATGGTTCCCCCAAGCATCAGGGACAATTAATGCACGACCTTGCAGATGTCTGGACAGTAGGACCCTAATCTCTGTACTTCCTATGTAGCAGGGAAGAGCTGCCACAGCTTGATGGTCTGGGAAAGGTTGATGCTTACATCTGTAATTATCTACTAATTTGAACCGGTTTTCCCCAAGCATCGGGGACAACAAATGCACGACCTTGCAGATGTCTGGACAGTAGGACCCTAATCTCTGTACTTCCTATGTAGCAGGGAAAGAGCTGCCACAGCTTGATGTTCTGGGAAAGGTTGATGCTTACATCTGTAATTATCTACAGCCTAGGGGCTATCTGATACGAAAATAATAAATCTTCGTCTGATAATTTGCACCGATTTCCATAGAAATTATTCTTAATTCACGACTTGGCAGATGCCCGGGCAGTAGGACGTTAACCGCGTTGGAACATCATTCATAACTAGTATCAGGGTGGGCGTTTGAATCGATTACGACTGTCAGGTTCAGAGAAGAGACCGCGATTCGAGGGACGACTGAGCGACTCTAATATTTCCACCCACAAGTATATACGTATACATTCTCCTAAAGCTAACAACGTTTTTTAACCGAAGAAAAATGCGTCGACAAAATCCCTCGGGAGAGAAATAAAGAAGCTCTAAAAACAATGAGCAACACTGATAAACGATTCCCCATTGTCAACCCCGCTCGTGGAATATTAATTTTACCATTCACACCTTCTTTTTATAGCAGTACGGGCGGGGGATGCCGAATCTACCTCCGATTCCCACAACAGGGGACTCGCTCTGTGGAAGGGAAAAAATGGCGAAACAAGCACCGGGTATAAATGCCACTTATTTGGAGAAAGACCGCGGTGCAGGGGAGCGAGGAATCAGTTTTTGGAAACAATAGCGACGCCGGGGCTTTATCCACAGAGATGGGATTTAGTTTCAAGTACCGCCTTTTGGGGCGCGGCGGTAGCTCGTTGATAAAGATTAAAACATCTTTGGCGAGTTTTGTTCTCTCCCAGAATGGAGGGTTATTAAGGGTGTAGCTCGACCGTAAATGAAAAAGAGAAGTGGAGTTTACCACATTGCTCCAAAAGCTAACAGTGGGTTTTGAAGAGTTACGTTATAGGTTCAACTGAAACCTGATCATTTAACAGAATATACCACTAACGACGACGGATTTAACTGGCACATCTTGTAAATTTGTCCTGCAAAACAATTACAGTATTGTTCTGGTTAAACACATGAAGTCGATAAAAATGAATTGATTTTCAGTCTCAGTCTCCAATATAGAATTTGCTTTAAGGCTGAATAGTCAGTTGATGAACAAGTTGTTTGTAAGGTAGCTTAATAGCCCAACATCGATAATGGCTGTTTAACTAGTAAGGCACTGTTAACCGATGATTCAAGTTAGTAGGAGTTGATAATAGATTGGTTCTAACGTGGAGTTACATTTTTATCTGTCATTTGCTTTTGAATCACGAATCGGGTGATGTTCAAGGGTGAATAAAACATAAACGAGAGTTTTGGGCCTGCGAGCTCAGTAGTGGTGGAAGAAAGTTCCTGCGTTGTGGGATGTTGGGTCGGTTTGTCAGGAGTGAGGGAAGCACGTGAGCTAGCCTCCTCGGCCCTCTCAGTATCCATCATGACGATGACTGAGCAATAGGTACCTTTGTTCATTGTGCGACGTATTGAGATAAATTTTCTAGCAACAGAACGAGTTAAACCAGCCGAAATGTTGAGATTAACTGCACAATTCAGGGAACAGCCACTATCGAGGGCTAGAGCATGGGACAAACCGTTTGTGGGGGGTCGTGTTGAAAATGAGAGCCATGGCCGCAGACCACACAGCAGCATTACTGCGGACAACATTACTTGCTTGCTACATCTTGATTTCTCATTTGAGCGCAAAACAATAAATGCTGCTTATTACTGTGACATTTTGAGTGAAGTCAGAATTGCATATTGCCTCAAAAGACGAGACCTACCAATGAGAGAAGTGATTCTTCTCCAGTACAATGCTAGCCCTGTATTGCGACCCTGACTCAAGAAAAATTGGTGCAACTGGGTTGGTAGACACTGAAATACCCTCCTTCCACACCAGACATGTCTCATTGCGACTTCCATGTGTTTGGTCCCTTTAAGAAAGCTTTACGATGATGAGTTTGAAGTTTTGAACGATTGGCTACAGACATGACCTTACTCTTCGTACACAGGGGGAATTAGAAAATCACCTACACTCTGTGAAAAATGTATTTCCAAATCAGGATATTATATTGAAAAATAAAATAAATTTTTTTTGTTGCTCAACATTAAAGTAAATTTTTAAAAAATGAAGCTTAGTTTTTGTTAGATTCACACTCGTACTTTCGTACCACATTGCAGAAACCATCAACAACTCCAATCCACAGCAACGACATTTTATATTTCTCTGCTGACTACAGTCAGTTGTGTTTTACCATACACTTACGTCGAGGAAAAAAAAACCAGCATCCTTTATTATACCAGTTATTTGAATGTTAGAGCGGCAAATAAATGGGAGTCCATTGCAGACCAGTTACAGGGTGTTACTCTCAAGTGACTGACACAGACCAGGTACAGATATTCGAGGTCATTTCTGATCGAAGTTAGTCAATAAAAACTTTCTTTTATCTCGCCTAGTTTTGTCAGCTTCTAGTCATGTCAATTACAAGATTTTTTTCGTGTTCAAGACTTAACCTCTTTAAAATGATCTAAGCTCCCCCAACATTGATTACACCGTTGAAATAAGAGTAAAATTTCCGAAATTTCCGGAAAACCGAAGTTTTGAAAATAGGCAAAACGGATTAAAAATGAGCTTGAAGAGGAAAAATTTACAAATCTTGAAAAGCTCTACTGTTTTTTAGTCGCTTTTAGCTCCCTCTGATCCGGGGTATGAAGTTATGACTTCAGCCTTGAAGTTTAATCAAAATTTCAGATTTCCAACAGCCTAATATAAAAATATTTTAAGAAATGGATGTTGAGAAATTACAGTTTGAACGGTTTATCGGTGAAATTCAAGTTTTTATCAAAATCGACTTGCCATGAACAAATGTGTTTGGCATTCCATGTGTTGTTTTTTTCTTGCATCATCAAATGATGATCCTTTAGGGACTCCTAGATCAACAAATTAGACATTTTCAGGCTCATACCAGGCCGATACCGATCACATCCTGAATGCCGTTTTAAATACGATGAGCAACGAACCGAACTCCACTGGCAGGTAATCATTGCTTCACATAATCTTTGATCGTCAATAGCTGAGTGATACGCTGGCAAAGTATACCATGTTGAAAAAATGTACTGCCTAGATATAAAGTACGCTGAAATTGTAAGTTCCCGACAAATAGCGAATGGTTTGCAAGCAGTACAAAAGTAATCAGCCCGAATTTGTCCATAAGATGTGAAAATAAATTCAACTATTCCGTCACCGACGGAATACTTCGAGAAAATTAATTAGTTGTCAGATCAACCCAATTACTTGCCAGTCTGAAACATAAATGTACCAACGCAAATCTAATAACTAAAAGATGAATCATCAGGCGACATTAGAGTGAAATTGAGCTGAAGATATTCCAGCGCAGATAACAACAGCAAACTTCAACTTGAACAACAGAAACGAATTGAGTTCAGGAACCAGCCAATAACAACCGGCACGTTGAATCCCATTACCGGAGAAGACTTGCTCCCCGGACCGATTGCAGAGCTTGATTGGAGCAATTAACCGAACAATCAGAGCTTAATCGACTACACTCGTTGAGGAACAGAGAGGGAAAGGATGTGTGCGAATAAAAAAAGGGTAAGCGATAAAGGGAAAGAAGAAGTAAAAGAAAGAGTCATCAAAACAGAATACAAAACGTGGAATGAAAGCAACGGTGAATTTACAGACAAATCAATGCTGGCAGAGGGTTGAAACATTAAGGAAAAAAGTAAGTGTTCTGAAAAATCGATATTTCAACTCATATTTTACGTTCTGACTATTCTGAACAAAATTGGTTTCGAGTATGTGATTTTTTCAACAAGCTTAATTTCAACAGTTTCAATTATGGATTGAAGAAAATTGAAGGATTGAAGTTATGTTGGATGAAGGACACTGTCAGTTTTATTTCCTCACCAATCTATCCAAAAGACCAATGGAAATCAAAGGATGGTTTGCTGACAATTTCATCATCACGATATATCAGGAAGAACGGGAGACATTTAACACTTGATTTACATCAATTCATTCCTCGGATGCTCTCACTCAAACTTAATTAGTTAGTTAATCCCGTTGTTTGTTATGATTTCCTCTTCTTATCGTTGATAGAAACATCGTCACGAGCAAAATGTTGAGTATGATAATATGATTAACGGTCAAAGGTAGATCCACACACCCGTTCAATCACATCAAATATGCTTGAAAATACACTTTTTTTTTGCATAAAAATCTCAATTCAATCATCATTTCAATTTCTTCAAAAAAGTGTTCTCTAAAACCTAAAAATTAAACATACCATTGGAAAGCTGAGATTTTTGCGCAAGCCTTTGAGAAGAGGAAATTACAGGCTCAAACGTATCATTAAAATTAAGGAGAGACTAATGAGCCATTAAAAAAATAATTTTTTTAACAAAATTTGACAAAATTTACTTTTTAAGCTCATTTTTACCTCAATTAAATCCTTTCAAAAAATTATTATTTAAGACTGAGACGATAGACAATTTTATGCTGTTTCCAACGGCATACTTAGATTTGCAAATACTTTGAAAACGCCGGGGTTACGGCTGCTATGGTGACGTAAGTTCGAAAACACGAAAAAAAATCTTAAAACTGAAATAACTCAAAAACGAAGCCTCTAAAAAAAACTCTTCAAGAGGCACTTTTTGTTGGAAACTAGTTGTAGAATACGTGTGCCAAGATTTTCGGATCATACGCTGTACACCCTGTATAAAGATTGTGTGAAACTTTTCAATGAACACCTGATAACATCCATGTTACAAATACGAGAACATTGAGTGCCATACCCAATTAAGCACGAGTTTTAAAAATTTATTTTAAACCTCAATCAGAGACCTGTAATTTGTTGAACAAGACCAAACTTTTCTTCAACTCTCTAAACTTTTGAAGAGGCGGCCCGAAAATTTCCCTTTATCTCGCCCATAAAGTAGGGAAAAATAGTTTCCCCGGACCTTTCCACGTGCTTTCTAATTTGCATTTTCATCGAGCTCGCACCTGTGTTTGCCGATTCGAACCCTTACCACGGGCCCCTTGAGGTAATTCTTGAATAAACGGAGGTACCCAGCAAGCGGGCAAGAAATATACGAGGCTAAATGAGTTTTACTATATTTAAGCGTTATCGCCAACTCCTAGGGGATATATAAATCTGTACGATACGAAAAATAGTCATCATGCTACGCGATTTGATCAATAAATTAATACGGGATTTGCAAGATTGGGCTGTAAATTTTATATTATAGGCAACACAGACTTGTGACTTACATGAATACCTCCATCGCATATTCAGAATTTATTGGTGTTTCTCCTTCATAGCCTACGTAAGTACATAACGCTGCAAATTAGTACCCAAAGGTATATAAATTTTATAGTACTTCTATCCAACATACGAAAAATCAGCATTCTTTCTAGAAGGGGGATCAATGATATCTAATATACAGAAGTAACAATGGAAAAACATCCAGGCATCGATGTTGGAGGTCATTTCAAACACAACATTAATTTTAGATTTTTTTATAGGCTTTGTTAGCGAGTATCTTTAAAGATTTTTCTCGTGTCTCTGCCTTCACTTTGCAACTATTGCCCAAACTACTCTATAGAATCAATTCATTTCAATGACCTTTACATTTCAACACAACTTAGAAGGTGACAAATTTGCCCAAAAATCAAATTTTGAGAGTTTTTAGAATGATATTTTATCGATGTTTTCTTCCGCTTATGATGAAAAGATTTTAAAACTTCCACTTCCCAGGAAAAACCTGTCCAGAATTTCAGCTTTACAACGGTATAAGCAAACTAAGCCACTTGGAACTTTTCGAAGATTATCACGTTCGAAATTTGGCATCGAATTTTATGTATCTTTGCATGCTGAATCGAATTGGGCCTCTTCGCTCAACACATAAGGGATTTTCAGATTGACATTTGTGAGCTGTAAACTTCAATTAGTAAGATGCTATTAGCCTCTTTTAGATTAGTCACGGGGTGTTCTTTAGTACTGCCCCCCACTTTTTATTGACGAATTTTATAGCCCGCCGATCATTCAACTGTCTTGATAGGTTGATTTGGGTACTACGGTATACCCTGAATCACATTGAAGCACACACATCATTCAAGCTGGAGTTCAAAAGCCGAGAAGCGACTCGGGCTCTTTCCATACAGGATGAAACAAGAGAAATGTTATCGGTCTTCCTATGCCCCAAGGTAAACACCTTGGGGGGCAGTACTAAAGTTTTTGACTGGGGAAATTCTTTAGTACTGCCCCCCAATTTTTTCGAAACGATTTTATTTGGGTATGATTGCACTGAACACAGTTTTGAATCACAAGGAATAAAAGAGGAGATCCTGAAGTTTCTAAAAACCACCCAGAATATAGGAAACTAAGTTATTATAGTGAAATGATGTCTTTCTGAAAGTGGGGGGCAGTACTAAAGATCACCCTAGTCACGCTCTACAAATTTCAAAACATCCCAAACTGTAGGGTTTCATTCGAATTTGAATATTAGATTTGAAACGATTATGATTGGATTCCTGAAATCGCCCTTGGGCACTTGACTGTGTCAAGAAGCAGGTCAACACTTTCGTGATTATCCTTTCAAACCGCCTCCAGTTGTCTAGCTCCCTTGAAATCCTCCTCATTCTCAGGACGGCAAATGAGAGAATTCTGGCCCAAGTTCAAAACGATTTATCAGATTGACGTCAATTCGTTGATTGAAGTCGCTGCCCTACTCGCCAGCCATTCCACCTTCAGACGTTAAGAGACGCTCGCCCCTTTTAGCGGAGTTTTGTGGAAAATTAAGCTCTTTCGTAATGAATTCAATAATGTTGAAACAAAGATGTATCCACCTTCATGTAAATCCTTCAACAGCTTCATGTAAGGCCTTCAATCTTTCAAGAGCCGTACCAATTAATTTTATAATCGTTACTATTGTGAGGCTGCCATTGGTTGTCGCATGGGATGCGGTTGTAAAGTTCCACCGAAGCAGCATGCAGCAAAACCGAATGAGCAAATTTTCTTGTATTATTATATACAACTACATTCACAGTAAATTGAGCAAACACTTTTAAATGCACTAGTTTTTGTAGCATCAACTTTTCTGAGTAGTATTCTACTAAAAAACATGATTTATTTATTTTATCAATTGTGTAATTACTGTTGTCATCTTTAGAGATTTTTAAAGCAAATTTTTGACACTAGCTAATGTACTATACCCAAAAAGATTTGTCCATCAAGCATGTCCTAACTTTTGAAATGATTCATTTATTTGGGTAGGAAACACACTTTTCAATTTTGAAAAGAGTTATCTTTTAAAATCATAGAGTTGTTTTAGAATGCCATAAGTTGCCATGAAGAAAATTATAATCCCTTAGGGTTGATTGACCAAGATGCCGAGATTACAGGCACACCACGAATCAACGTTGGATTTTTGAGCAAAATTTCGTAAGCTTTGGTCCAGTAGTTTCGGAGTAAAGCTTCGGGTGGCGGACGGACGGATTTATTATTTTTTAATTCGTTTTTGGAAATCCACATATCTTGAAATGTAAACAATGTTTGAGGAGGTTAATCTTTCACACAAGTTCATTATTGAAAGTAATAAATCAAAAGCAGCAATTCCAAACTGGAAGCCAAACGCTTGATCCAGCCGGCTATATGTGTACCAAGGGCATTCTTGTGTATAATGAACTAACTAGAATGCGATAGCACGAAGAAATGCTCAATACCATCGGCCATATATTCAATTTCAGGGACGAACAGCAGTAAGAGGTTTCTGAGGATGGATTTGAACGTGTTAACTAAGGTGATGATCTGTTCTTGAACCAACATCACAACGACAAAAGACACAATCTTCAAGTCACAGTTCACCGGCGAGAAGCGTGACCTCACGGATTTAAAGAGGTTTTGCAGGTTTAAGGCAGAACCATGAAGCGTTTCGAGCTCTGACACAGTTTTCGGTAGTTAGTTTCGTTCAAATTATATACATTATTGAGGTAATCAATTAAAGGTATTTAAGCAATTAAAACTCTTACTTTAGAATATAAAATAATGCTGTTTAATAAAGCGGGAGCTGAATAACGGAATCGCTTGAATGTGTGGGAAGTTGGATGGAAGGAAGCGTAATGAATTAATAAACTGCTCTGAAACGGCTGGCAATTAGACGGGCGCGGCGGAGAGGCGGAACAGAAGGAGCTCCAGAACGGTCTTTTTCCTCCAACTCTAGGAAACTAAAATTAAGAAAATTATAGCCTGGGGCTATATGTTCCTTGAACCTTCGACTTCGATTCGAACGGAACGTCTTGCCGTCGTTTGCGTCATTTTGAAGAAGATCATTTGAACTCAACTTTGAAGAAGAACCAATATCGCTGGTGAAAGGTTTCAGTCGGGTACGACCTGAGAGGATAACTCCAAGGGCCTTCAACAATCATTTGGCTTGCAGAAGTTTTCGCAACTTTGAAGACGCCAGCAAAATTATGGATAGAACCATGGACATGGGCACGGACGAACAACTTAATGCTTGCCCCATTCGAAAGAGCATATTTTTTCATGCATAGTCCAGTAACAAGTGCAAGCCGCAAGTGCCAAAATCGGATTGATCACTAATTGCATCAAACCCCTCAACTAGAAACAAAGTAAATGAAGCCTCACACCAAATAACAGGCCGTATCAGAGCTGAATAACTATGATAAATTAACGAAGCTTACTTGAAAAATACTATTCACAGAATTCTCTACTAAAAGCAAAATTTGACGATAGCTTCAAACGAGCAGCTCCATTCGCAAGAGCCTATTTTCCCTGTACAGCCCAGTAAGAAATGCTCACTTATGCCCAAACGTCCACCAAATGATCACTTAACAGCACCAAACCCTTCATTAGAAATAGCCCAAGCAGGAAAAACGAGCTTAACAAAAAATGGGGTACGCTCAAACTTCTCTCTCCAAATACTGGAGAAACCAGAAGAGTACCAATAGTTTACTTTATTTGGGCCAAAATCACAAGCTAGTCAAAGACAAACGGATTTGAGGGAACAATGCATGCCAATAAAAAGGATAGCAATAATATGACGATTGCACACAACGAGCAACTTGATGCTTGCACCATTTGAGAAAACCCTATTTTCCCTGCACAGTCCAGTAACAAGTGCCCAAAAGTGCAAAAAATGTAATCACTTTATACCAGCAAACCCCTCAATTAGAAATAGCCATCAGCAGAAAACGACCGAGATGGGCAACAATTAGATAGCCTCCCACAGATAGTGAAGAAACCGGAAGAATGACCACAGTTTACTTAATTTGGGTATAAATCACAACTTAGTCAAAGGGAATCGGATTTAAGGAAACAATGCATGCCAATGAATCAATATAGCAATATTTTGACGATAGCATCCAACGAGCAACTTAATGCTTTCGCCATTCGAAAGAGCACATTTTCCGTATACAGTCCAGTAACAAATGCTCACTTATGCCCAAATGCACAGATGTCCACCAAACGATCACTTTATAGTAGCAAACCCTGCATTAGAAATAGCCCAAGCAGGAAAAACGAGCTAAATTAAAATCGGGTAGGCTCCCACTTCTCTCCCCAAGTACTGGAGAAACCGGAAGAGCAATAGTTTACTTAATTTGGGTCAAAATCACAAGCTAGTCAAAGACAATCGGATTTGAGGGTACAATACATGTCAATGAATCAGGACAGCAATAATTTGACGATAGCACACAACGAGCAACTTATGCTTGCACCATTCGAAAAAGCATATTTTCGCTACAGTATCAAAAGTGCAAAACATGGACTTATCACTTTTTAGCAACAAACCCCAGCAGAAACAACCGAGCTGGACAAACTTCGGATAGCCTTCCCGCCGGATACTGAAGAAACCGGAAGAATGAACATAGCCCTCAAAAGGAAAAACCAAGCTGGACAAAACTGGCTAGACCCCCTCTTCTTTCCTCCAACACTGGAGAAACCAGAGGTGTGAACATAGTTTACTTAATTTGGATCAAAATCAAAACTTAGTCAAAGACAATCGGATTTGAGGGAACAATGCACGCCAATGATTTAGGATTGCCCAGCGCACAACTGCTACTTACTATAGGAATAATAAAACCTTGTGTGCCTAATCATTTTCAGCGTTTTTTCAATGGGATTTTTCTCGGGGCTGGTGACCTTTAAGGGAGGTATAGAAGGTCAATTGAAGGACAATTCAGTGCCTGGCATTTTGTTCCCAGGGACTCGGAGACAGGGAAGGGGCCCTAAGGTTAATTCAGGGGTGGCCATTTAATCATCCGCCTCTCCCTTCAGAGATGCCCACCGTCGTACAAATACTAATTGCTCCGCAGAGAAACAGCTTTGGTTTTGATGGATAATGGATTAACCGTTTCCTCCGAAAAAACGTAACAGAAAGCGAAACGATTCGAGAAGCAAGTTACTGATGTGGAGCTAGTTTTAAGGTAGCTACAGAAGCTCAAAATGATTTTACTCGCAAAAATTTTGCCATTGTCCTTGTTTTTGGAAGATAATTTTCAAAGGAAGTATCGATTAGCAAAATCTAAATTTCGGTTAAGTACATTTTCTTCGTGGAAATCCCTTGACTTTCAGTTATGAGAGAAAACTAAAGTATTTCAATATATGTCGTTAGCAATGAATCTTATATGAAATTGTCTTGAACCATCCCAAACAAGAGGGTGAAACCCAAACAGAACAGCTAGGTTTTTACGAATATGTTGAATCCACGATTCCAAGTCACTCTCTCTGGTTGTTCGTAGGAAGTAGTGAGGGATTGGGGGAAAATATCCCCAGGTTTCAAGGTTTTAGCTTTTAAATATCCATATCTTATTAAGAAATGAGTCTGGAAAAACATGAAAAATAGTTTTTTTCTAAAACTCATATAATACTTAATAAGACATATTGGTGATAATATTTGAGGGAGAAATATTGATTGAGAGAAGTTGCTGATGAAACGCAGAAGCGGCCATCAGTGTAAACTGTGCATTTCCAGAAAATTTCATCAAAAACGGATGAAATCTGTATAAATGAAGCTTGTTAACAAGTTTGCAGAATCATGAAAAACAAATCATTATACAGGGTGTCCCAGGAGTTATGCACAATCCGACTCCTACGTGTTCTACAACTCATTTCCGACCAAAAATGTCACTTAGCAATTTTTTGCCAGAGGCCTCGTTTCCGAGCTATTCGCGATTTAAGATTTTTTTCGTGTTTTCGATCGTAAGTCATTAAAATTGTGATAACTCCCTCAGTTTTGGAGATAGCTCAAATTTGATGACACCGTTGGAAAGAGCGTTGAATTTTCTATCTATTTGATGTCAGAAATTTTTTTAAATTGCATTGAAGATGTGAGATTGCTGCGCGAAATGGCAGTTTTGTCAAAATCTTAAAATCGCCTGTTTTTCATCTCGCCTGGAAACCCCATGAATGCTTGACGCAGAACTGTGCAGGCCTGTTAAAACGTGCGCCAAAATGTCAGCTTTCCAACGGTGTAGTCGTTTTGGTTTTTAAAAATATTTTTAGTTGAGGAAATGGTGTTTAACTGCAGAAAAACAAGTGTTTTCTGTTAAAATTGAGTTTTTTCCAAAAGTCACGAAAATGAATGCAACTCATCGCAGTCGGAAATGAGTTGTAGAACACGTAGGAGTCGGATTGTGCATAAGTCCTGGGACACCCTGTATCACTAAAAAAGACCTAATGTTTGAAAATTGGGAAAGCTACGGAGGAGGTATATGCTTGGTCAGGGGCTCGGATATGCAATGACCCGCACGACCCTCCGGTCTTGAAGGAGGGGTTGCTTTGTGCGCCGTGTACTATCAACCCCAATCTGATTTGGCCGTAGCATTAGCTGTTGCAATGTTGAAATCGAGTTCATACAAAGAGTTAGAGTTTAAACAAGATTGTTAAGATATAAATTAAAAAATAATTATTTAAAAATGAAAATGAATTTAATGATTGAAAACGTTCGTTTGTGATCAGCGTCTACGGCATTTCCAAGCTGTCCAGCCAAAGTCAGGATAATCGAAGATCCGAGAGACAGCTATTGTTTGTTCATTTACGATTGATTGCGATGATTTGCTTGCAGTTGAATAGCTATACCACAAGTAAGTATGTTGACGTGATTTTTGTGCACGGTTTTGCCAATGGTAATGCTTCTGAAGCAGCAAGTGAGTCACACTCCTCCTGTGTACAACTGAAAAAATATTGGTAGATAATATTGTTTATGTCACTGATCCTTCTTTATCTAGTAAACTATCTGATTTCTATCTACTAATTGTTTTTTGTCGAGAAAAGTTACGAATATCCCGCCACCAACCTTTTTTCGTCGAGACTTTTGGAAAAACCTCAATTTTAACAGAAAACACTCGTTTTTCGGCAGTTAAACACCATTTCCTTTACTAAAAATATTTTTTAAAACCAAAACGACTACACCGTTGGGAAACTGACATTTCGGCGCACGTTTTACCAGGCCTGCACAGTTCTGCGTCAAGCATTCATGGGGTTTCTAGGCGAGATGAAAAACAGGCGATTTTAAGATTTTGACAAAACTGACATTTCGCGCAGCAATCGCACATCTTCAATGCAATTTAAAACAAGTTTTCTGGCATCAAATAGATAGAAAATTTAACGCTCTTTCCAACAGTGTCATCAAACTTGAGCTATCTCCACAATTGAGTTAGTTATAATAGTTTTAATGACTCAAGACCGAAAACACGAAAGAATAGCTCGGAAACTAGGCTTCTGGCAAAAAATTGCTAAGAGGCATTTTTGGCCGGAAATGAGTTGTAAAACACGTAGGAGTCGGATTGTGCATAACTCCTGGGACACCCTGTATAGACAAGGAACGAATGTTGTTATGAATAATTTGAAACGTAAAATAAGAGGGGACATTTGACTTTGTCTTAAGATATTTTTCATCTCCAGACAGGAGAAAGTTACTTTACAGTAGACATAAGCGGAAAAATCAATAGGACCATAGAACACGGTGGGTGAGGGAAGCCTCGCACCGGATAATCAGGGATAAATGGTTAGGAACCTTTAAGGAACTTTGAAAATACTATTCACAGAGTTTTCTAACAAAGTAAAATGCAATAGCATCAAACATCCCTAGTAAACGGTCAATAGGGGTCCATGTCTGACAAACTCTCGAACGACAATTACGAACCTTAACAATTTCAGTGTACTTACACAATAAAAGGAAGCATTACACAAAGGTGGCAGCATCAACTTACCTGTAAAAGAGCGGACAACCAATTAGATAAAGTTTGCTTTTTACCTTAATGGAAAACTTCCAAGAACTCTGAAAACTTTCAGACACGGTGAATTGGGTCTGCCAACGTCATTTAGTCTTTAACTTTGCTGCTATGTGAAAAGCATTTTCGTATCATTGAGAACGTGTTTCTTGTCATTGATTCAGAAGAAGTAGGACGAATTCAAGAACGATGTTGGTTCTCCGAAACTTGGAGAGAAATGTTTCCAAATTACCGTTTTTCAGTATTTGCAGGTGACATTGATGGAAAAACATTTAGAACTTTTGCAACTGAAAAGATTGTTTACCCGTGACCAGAGTGAATTGTATGTTACTGTACAACATTCACAGTTATTAATAATCTTTTGTTCAAATATATCGTTCATCAACATTGCCATTTCCGATCTTTGTTAAGATTTCGAATGGGTTTGGTAGTAAGGTTTCGGGCTGGTAGAGTCATCCAAATTCTTGAAGAATTCAAAGCCATCTTACGATGTAACGGACTCGCAAAAAGTCTTTTGAAATAAGTGAGAATAATGGATTTTCTGCAAAAACGAGGCTTAATGTAGGGGGTAAGCTAAAACCGACACCTCATTCTTCACCATGAGTAAATATAGCTAAGAATCAAGAGAAGAAGAAAGAAGTAAAAAATGTATAGAATCGTCCGTTCCCAACTTTTATTGGTTTCGGGATTTAAAATTCAATTTTTTAATTTCTCAAATTCTTCAAAATTTCCAAATTATATAAGGTGAAAAGGAAAAGTCTTTCGTTTTAAGCGATTGATAACAGTTGATATTATGAATAATAAACACGACATAACTATTTTTAAAATTTAAACACATTTTTGTATGACCTAAACATACTCATAAAAGTTAGTATAAACTGTCGATGACTTTTTTGAAGGCATTATTAAGCACTAAAACTTTTCTCTAGAACACAATCGTATATCCCACATCGTTCAAGACAGCGTTCGTAAGAAACGTTGCCGTTCGGCTGTTTTTTCTCCAAATACTTTTGAAATTCGACTACGACGACGAAGTTTTTGACTTTTTCGAGATGATATGACACTCAGAACAGCGTATTGGTGAAAGAATTGTGAAAATAGGATCAGTAGATCTAGAGATCTTTTAAATTCAAAACGATGTATTACAGTTCGAAAATTTAATTTTCATCAATACTAATAGGCCACGCCCCTTTTCCGTCAGGCTGAATATCAGACGACGCTTAGGTAATATTTCTATCAACTTTGTTGGACCGTTCAATCTCCGACCTACTTTGTAAATCCAACTACTTACCACAAAAAAAGTTGTTCAATTTTTTCAGGTTTAGAAGGAACGCACAGATGAATTCGAATCGGAAAACGGGCGTGGCTTATTAGTATTGATGAAAATTAAATTTTTGACCTATAATTCATCATTTTGATTTTAAACATCAAATCTTTTAAAGATCAAATTTGATCCGATTTGTACAATTATTTCACCAATACATAGTCACATCATCTCGAAAAAGTCAAAAACTTCGTCGTCGCAGTTGAATTTAAAAAGGCTGTATACGGCCTTTGCATAATGTACCTTTCTATTGTTCAAAGAATTTTCAACATCTGTTCAGAGTTTACGGCCTAAAACCGCACAAACTCTTAAATGCACAAACTTTACCTCTTTACAATATTAGTATAGATTTCCTTTTGCTCTTAAAAACACACGAAGAATTATCTGGAGCACTTTAAAATTGTGAACGATTTCCAAGGGTTTGAAAAGACGAAAACACGCGTGTTGAACGTGCTCGGAAACGTGTCCTCGCATCGCGTATTATCCTAATCATCTAATTAAATGTGAGGTGAAGCCACTTGAGCTATTTGAATTATATCGCTATTGTTTCGTATCTTATTGGTTATGACGTATTTCCATTGACTATTGAATTTTAAAATGTGTTTTTTGATCCTGTGTGTGACATTACACCGTTACAGGGAATGCATCACACAGTCAGACAGTATTATTAGGATCCCACTGAGATTTTTAATCCAATAACCAATAAATAATCTCTTATCCCAGAAAGTGGGATATATTTTAGGTATTCAGGAATTTCTCCCTACCTAAGAAAAACGGCAGACTTCTTGGAAAATCTTAAAAACAAATCGTCAAAACATATGTGACCAAATCTAGGCTCGAAATATAAGGAAAAGAAAAAATGAAAGGTTAGGTAATAATCGTTGGAGGTCTTATTCGGACGGAGGTGATTCACAGACTGACCCCAGGGGAGATGGACTCTAGGAATCAGCCTGGAGGTCTTTAAGTCCACTCTTGACCAATTGAAGATACAAATAAACAGGGGTTGTTGATGAGGAGCTTATCTCAGGATAAGAGGAGCCTGACAGTATATTTGGTTTTCAGATCCTCAAACAGAGAAGTTAGAAAGTTTTAGGTGTACGTAGGGAGGAGAATTGTGGTAGGTACATAAAACGCTTATTTGAAAAGGGAAGTCGAGAATTCTGAGCAGACGGATTGATTTCAGTGCCTTGTACGTTGGAAAATGCATGGAGTCGTGCATTTGGCAGAAGTTGAGTTAAAATCTGATTCTCTATCGGTGGAAAAATAAAAGACACCATACTTCTAGTCGTATTCAATCTTCCCTACCCTCACTCTACATACTTGATGCGACTGCTTCTGATTCCGACGGTTTTTTCCCAACTTTTATTCGTAGCGGCTCCGTTGTACAACCGGGAATGGAGTTTTCAAAGAAAAGCCCATCGTTAAGCCTAAATCACCCGGGAGGAGCGGCGGGTCGAGGGGATCAATGAACTCTCTCCATCAAATCGTTTTGGAAGCAATAAAAACTTGGTCTTCGCCTTTAACGGCCAACCTTAATGCCGGAGGTCACGAGGAAAACTGATACGGTCCAGGTGAGCATCCTCAGCGGAGGCTTTGAGAAAATCCACTTTGTTTAAACTTCTTTTCTCTCCCGGGTAACGAGCTTCTTGATCAGAACGATCAGGAGTATCGGAATACACAATCACAGCCCATTCAAACGTTTTCCAATTTCCTCTCCGTCGTGAAAAGGGTTCAGTCTGATGAAAGAACGCCCAAGCCCACTTTTACGAAAACCCCAATCTTTCGTTGTTTACACAGGGCCCAGCTGTTTTATACAGAGAAAAGGAGGATGATTATAGGGAGTAGATTGATTTTAATCGCTATAGGAGTGATTACGACGGAATACTCTGAAGGCAGACTTCTATACTAACAGCACATGCAAGAGACTTGGTAATAAAGAGCTTCTCAATATCTTAGGTACCACTTTCCCTGCCATTCGAGTTTTGGAATTTCATTTGAGTTCATTATTTTCAATCAAATAAGCCTTTGTGATCGTAGCGCATACATTTTTTAGAAGCCACTATCAAACTTTGTCACTTATCGTTTCAAGGATCGTAGATGCAAAATTCGCAACGTCTGCCCGTCATATAGGCCTTGGAATTGATGTAAAAAACGCTGCAAATTCTTTCACTGGGGTTTATTATTCAATTGGCTTGCGTTTATGATTTGAATTTCTACTAAGCTTTGGAGTGTGCGTGTTTCACAGGTGATAGAGCGATTACTGAACAATCCAAATAGGTATTTTGGTTGAGAACAGATTTACGTGCCCTATGCATATCTCCTGAAATTCAATAATCGCTCTTTCACCTGTGAAACACGCACACTCCAACAGCTTAGTAGAAATTCAAATCGTGAACACAAGCCAATTGAATAATAAACCCCGGTGAAAGAATTTGCAGCGTTTTCCTGAAAATTTCAGATTTTCTGATTTTTCCTGAAAGTCATCAGAATGCTTCAACCCGTGCATCGGCTACAAAGCCTTTTAGGAGTTCACTCCAGTATCCACATTACTACATCACTACGTCACTAGGTTACTGATATCAACACAAAAACAATAATAAACCAAAATAACGCGAATGTTGGCACCATAAATCGACTCATTCGATTCCTCGTGGAAACAAATTTAGGCCGCCTTGACTTTTTTTGAGGTTTTTAGGGATTTTACAAAACTTTGACAACCCTTAAAGGGCACTTAGGATTAAATGAGGGCTGGCTCAAGTCGGACCAACATGGATTTTCCTGAAAATTTCAGCTTTTTTGCTTCAGCCGTTTGGGAGAAATCGTGCGTACGGCATACGGCGGACGGACGGAAACATTTTTAATTCGGATTCTACATTTGAAACTGAACCATTAAATTTTCAAAATTGAGCGATTCAATGGTTTATAATTGAATAATAAACCAAAAACCGTTCTTTCAGATGGACTTCACTTGGGATCTAGCTGGTCCTAACGTCTAGCCAGCCCAATCGTCTCAGATGTAAAAATGCCCAAAATTTGTCAGAAGCGTGCAAAAAAGATGGTTTTGGGGATTTCCACTGCAATAATCCAGTAGTCTGTAATTTTTGACGAAAAATCAACTAGTATAGGTTTCAGATTAAAAAATAATCGAATTTTTAAACACCATAAGTGACCTCAGAAACCTCATAACGACACGAACAATCAAGCATTATTAAAAGAAAAAAAAAGAAAATAAATAAACCCATGTGCTACAATTGGCAAAGTTTTATTGTAATTGTAAGAATTTGTTTGAATTTCAATTGTAAGAATTTGTTCTGCACTTATGAGTGCTCCCCCAACTGCGACTTTGCACCTCAAAAATATAGAAGCGGTAGGGAGGGTAAAGGCCGTTGTTACGACGTTATTCAGTTATGTTCAATCGATGTTTTGACAACCTCCAACCATCCGATTTCCATCATACTGCACCTTTTTGGAAAGCTACCGCTAACTTCCCATTTCAGCTGATGAAAAAATAATGCGATAGATATCGCTTACTTCTAATACTAGAATGTTCTGACGCCAACTTAGAAAATTTCTTTAGTCACTGAAATTTTTAAACCATCTTGTTTGGTAATTGGTATCGTCTATTATAGATGTTTCTGAAAATACCGGAAGACAAGAGAGATTAACAATAGAGCCAAAGGCGACAAAATCCAAAGGGAATCTTCCAGACTAATCTCATCCAATGAAAGCAAAAAGAAGAATATTTTAGTAATTAACGAAACTCCAGGGATGAAATCTACTTCTATTTTAAAATGTGAGTTATCGCCATAAAAATCTAATATTGACCAACTGCACTAAAAAGTTTGATTACGCTGAATACAAATTTGAAATATTTTTTCATACATATGGCATATAGGAGGTAGAGAGGATCAAAACTGAAGAATGGGCACTAGGGCACTTGAAAATACAATAAAAGTTTATTATTCTTGTTGGAAATCATTAACGAATGAATCTTGATGTGATAAAGAGGTGTGTTTGGTGGGTTTTGATAATAAATATGGAAAAAAAGGGCACTGTTTTGTTGGTTTATAGTTTTCCATGCTCTCTTCACCCTTCAGCAACTGTTGCCATTTTATATTTCATGCTTGCCACAATAAAATTTGATTTTCAATAATCTTATCTAGACAAACGGAAAAATAAATCCCTAATTCATGGCTCAGAACCTATATAGTTACAATAAAGGAGGGGCCTAACAAATCCCCGAGCGGAAGAGGAGGGATTCAGGATCCCTAACATTAGATGGAGTTGGCATAATCCACATTGTAAGATTATTAGGAACTCCACTCAATATATGCGGCAACTAGGAACATTAAAGCCGGCGAGAGATCGGGAGATGAAGTTAGTTGTATGAATCTCGACTACAACCTCGAGTTCCCGAATGGAGCGTAGGCGCCGAGGATGGGATATCTTCTTAGAGATAAAACTCGAACTCTCTTACTTAGCGCTTGCAGCGTCGGAGCTAACAAGGGCTAACTAAAGGAGGATAACAAAGAGCGTTATTGAAGGTCGTATACAACACTTATGTTAAGGAACGACTAAGGTGAAATTGAACGGTTGAATTTAAAAAACTCAAACTGCTGCTGAACAATTCATGGAATGGGAATATTGTTTTTCAGGTTGCTACTGATCAGTTTTCTTGCTTTCAAAAGAAATTTAATTTTAAAAATACGATTTGGGAACCAATAGTTTCCTATCTTCTACATTTCAAGAATTAAAAATGAATGTACTTATCTGTAAGCCATTATTATTATTATTCTCACCCACTAAGGCCCTGGTGAGCCTATTGTGTATGGAGATGGAGGTCGTTACCTCTAACTCCTTCCCAGGCCAGTTGACTGCCCAACTTAAGCACCCTGCCGAACGAAGCACTATATGCCCAGTGTTTACTGCACTTGTACCCGTCGTCAGGAACTGGTTGGAACCCAAGCACTAACTGCTAGCTAATTACTGGTGAGGTATAAACATCCCAGTCTGTTGTGACGACCTAATGTCGTCGACCCCAGCCAAACCTGGAAGGTCCACCCTTCCTCACCACGTTTTGGGGAATGAGAGGAGAGTCTTAACCTCTCCCGTATAATAATCCGAGAATCAATGGAAGCCTGTCCCCAGGATAGAAAACGCTGTTTTGCCAGCACAGGGCAGTCACGCAGTCTCATCCTCTGCCCCACAGAACCGGCAGAGGGTGGTGTCAGATTTGCCTATTATGTGGGGATCGTATCTAAATAGACAGTGCCCTGATGAGTGTTTCGACACTAAATAAATCGGGGGACAATAATAAAGAGGCAGGTACTCTCGAGAAACAAGCCGAATTACGTTTGGGTTTGGTTTGGCGGGCTGGAAGCAAACATGGCTAATTAAAAAAAATCCTAATCAATCCTCAATCAAACAATATGTAGCTCAGTTGGACAAATGTATCAGAATCTATGTTTGGGATAAGTGTTAAAATAGCAGTGTTTGTCTTCGACAAGGTTAGAAAGTGCGATTTCCATTAGTTGAATCAGAAAAAACATGATTTAGTAATTTAATTACCTGTCCTGTCTATGGCAACTCCCCCCCCCCCCCCCCCAACTGCTTTCTGGTAGCCCTGATAATATGACGGGTAGTTCCACCTTCTCAATCTTGAGACTGATACTCCTGATCATAAACCTGACTCCCTTTAGCTTCAGGCATATCCGCTGGATGTTGCATTGTCTTCTCAGCCTTTGAAAAGGCAAATGAACCATTCCATCCCCTCTTGCATACAAACTTCAAGTAATTTTTTTGGATTCAAAGCTCATTTTGAAGCGTTTTGAGTCACTTGAACATTGATTTTTTTACACTAAAAACAAATTGTGCCACAATTTTAACACAATACAATTGCAATTTTCAACCAAAAGTGAAAGGGCTCCCAATTTCAATGAACAGTCCAACTGGCTAAATAGCACGGCCAACTTTGAACGCACTTATGACAGACTCTGGCGTCAGAGGGGTCTGAACTTATGTACAACACGTAAAAAATTGATAATTTTCGGAGAGGTTTTGGGTTTTTGAGTTTGTCTTTTCACGTGGGATGTGCCCATAGCTTATGTTCATCTTGCTGATGAAAAAAAGTGCGAAAAAAATCATCAAAATCAGTTTTGCTAACGGACCGTGACAGAAGAATTCATATAAGACACGGAGTCTAGAGAAGAAGAGTTGATAAACCAACTCTGAGGTGTTCAGACTGATGATCACGTAAGTAGTCGGGCTGAAGCTGTTCCCCACCCATCGCTGGAAGTGGAACGACAACTTCACGAAAGGCACAACACGAACTACACGGAAAAGTCGCGGAATCTTTATGTGCCTTTAACATTATAAGAATGGATTGCATAATTCAAGCATAAACTAACATAAAAACCTCCACCCGAGCCCAGCTGACTGAATAAGAAATCCAATCTGGACGTTACCTATAGTAGGGTCAACCCACATTCTATGGTAGGTAAGTAGATTCGATTCGAGGGGCGTGAGGGCAAAAACCGCGTCTCTCCGTCAAAAGGTTTACGATGAGACGCCGACGGTTGCAAATCGAGTTGGTGACAGGGTTTTTTCGGACTTTCCACCTCAGCCGAGGGGTTTTTCAACCGACAATCATTGGATTCGAGGTACAAAATGAAATAGAATGATTTCGCTCAGTAACTAACAAAGGGAAAAGCCTAATACCTAGGAAAAGATTATTTTAGAGCTGTCACAGGCATTAATAATAATTTAATAGGGAAATGCGTGCATTTTCACCACATGTTATGACACACAGATAGTGATCATGTAGCCATCCATCCCGCCCGAAGACCATAACATTATGTTAAGAAAAAGCGTTACACTGGATACTTTCTAATACAACCGTAGCTAGGAAATTGTTAAGGTTTGTCTACACTTGTGCAACTTTTGTTCATCAGAGGCATGCGGCATAGTGCAAGGATGAATCTGAAGAGGCGAGAATCGTCCGAGTTGAACGGGAGTGTTGGACGGTAAGGGAAGGGGTAGCGCAGCCCGAACCGCAAGGGTTGGATTTCTATGCGTCACAGCGTTCATCTCGCGTGAGTTTTCCATTGAAAACTGCCATCTTCAAGTTTTTCATTGTTTATAAAATGTTTGATGCGAAGGAAACGCTTGAATTCATCGAAGATTACAGTAAATTACCTGTTCCCTCAAATGTAAATTATGAAATGTACACTAACAAAATCTCGCGGAATGATGCGTTGGCCATTTTAGGTGCAAAGTACAAGTTGGACACCAGAAGTGTTAAAAATAAAAATTGAAGCTTGAGGTCCAACTTTTCCAAAGAACTTGCAAAACGTCTGCTGACTCCATCGCGAGGGTTGAAAGAAACCTGACGGGCAAATGTGGACAAAGTCGCGTGCTTCAAGGGCAGGGGTCTCCAAACTATGGCCCGCGGAAAAAACATGGATGGAAGGAAAAAATTAGGCAACCGCCAGAACGTGATGACTTCACGGGAATCAAGAGTTTTACCAGACAAATGATATCAATTTTTGGTCATCAACGTATATATGCGAACAAACCCCTTCAAAAATGACACAAGACACACGTCAAATCCAAATATTGAGCAATGCTTTCAGGAGAACACTTAAAAAATTTGCTTACGATTGGAACAACAAAATATGATCCTAAGTGGAAAGTCATTGTAAGTAAGAAACAATTGCACAAATCACATTATATTGGTTTTCCAAAATTTGTCAAACTCGTCTAGGAGTGCTTAAAAATACTTTTCAAGTGTCTAATTTTTAAAAATTTTCGGCGGAAGCCCTCGTACCTCCCTTCAGCTGGGGGCTTAGCCCCACAGATCCTGTTGGCCCGCCCCACCACCTCCACATTATGATGTGGCCCTAGGGGCAAATAGTTTAGAGACCCCTGTTCTAGAGCATGCGTCAATCTTCAGGAGGCAAGCCGAAAGACGCAGATTGAAAATTGAAAGACGAAAACGCACAGGTGTAGACATAACTTAACTCGCTCATTCTTCAACCTATAAAAATCGTTTACCACTCGTTGGAAAGCGCTAAATTTAGTTCACATCAGATGCAGTCTGATGTAGGTTAATTCCGAGTCCTTTTATTTCTTTCTGAGAACTTCAGGTAGATGTGCAAAGAAAAGCAAATATACTCGTAGATTCAGATATATACACAATCAAAGTCTTTCATGCGTTTTGTTTATTTTTTTATTTTCGTTTATTGGCATTGGTATTACTATACAGCCATGATTTAAGCAAGGTAGGAAGGTTGAAAGGTCGGAGGATGCTGTCTGGAAGGTTATCGATCATGGTTGCTCTCTCTGCTTCGAATTTGGCGCAGTCCAGGATTATGTGGGACACGTCTCTTGTACTAGACAGGTATCACATAGCTCTGTCACTCCTTCCGATCTTATGAAGGTATGATTTGGTGATACAGTGCCCTGTTCGCATTCTGTTTTTTTTTTTCTTAAAATTTACTGAAAACAGTAAAATTATGGCGTACAAGGTTCATATATACACACAATAATGTCAAAATCATACAGATTCCATAGCTGATTCTTATGATTAGGAGAAATAATAAGACAATGATACAATTAGATTCCATGGATGTTAGATGCGAGTCTTCGAAAAGTGGATCAGGAGCGGTGAAATTAATTGTGAAGAAAAACCAGTCACGTGGGGTAATCAATTCATCATTTCCTAATCACCTTCCTAATTCATTCGAGAACCAACGAATCGGACTTGAAACAATGCGATTAGAGGGATTATAGGTTTACTTAAGCGTTAAGAAAAAATTAAAATATTCATTTTTATTGATGAAATTGAAAGGGGACTGTCGAAGTTTTTAAAAGGATTTCAGATTCGGGCATATGCGCAGCCAATAATGATACTGCCGTGTTGAAATGCATGTGCGATGATTGAATCAACTTTCAGCGACTATCGCGCAAATTAGAGCTAGGCCGTGAGATGAAGGACAACTAATGTTGAAGCTTACGTTTGCGATAGGGCAGTGTGAAGTATTGATTTGTGAACAATGAAATTGATAGATCACATTCAGCCCAAACCGTACATTTCCTGAATATTTTTTCAAGAAAGAAGAAATGACAGAACTATAATGAGAAGAACGAAATCTAACATTTCATACCGTAAAAATACAATTACTATATAGATTATGTCATGGTAATTGAACAACATTTTCTTGTCGCGGACACCTGAATATTGAATATTGTACATGGGCTTGCCTGTATCAAAAATAAATAAATAATTAAATTCAATTACGCTAGTTTCACGCCAATGGATACGAAATTCCGCAAGATCGAGGACATCAATCCAACGAGAAACGCGCTATAACCGAATAGCTTTCGTAGTTTTTCCTGCTTCAAACTACGTCACACCTTAACTTTTATAAAACATCTTTGAAACTCGAGTCGAGAAAGTTGCGAGGAAACAGTTGAATTATTAGTTGACTTAGAGAGGAATGTTATTTACAAAAAGCGGCCGGCGAAGTGCGAAGCACTTTGAGGGCTCAAGTGAACTTTGCCGAGAATTGAAAATGTTCTTTCTGGATAAAATGGGGGAAGACGGAACCTCCCCAGCTGCAGGGGTGGTAGAGGAAGGGAGGTTTTACCTACCAGGTCGGAAGGTAAATAAGAGAGCTTCATAAGCCACAGGCAAACAGCTGGCGTTTGCGCAAACTGCTCATATTTGCTCTCCACCGAAGTGCACTGTTTTCCGCGACTCAAAGACCGCAAGGTCAACCAAAATGGAGGAAGGCGAATTTAGTTCAATCGTTATAATGTATTTTTTTAAAGAATGTAACCTCCTCAAAGCTCGTGGGGGTTTATTTGGGATTCACTGAACTGAAGCCTCCAGATATCCAAATTCATACGAGAGCTCCTCAATATGAACGATCAAGAGTAAGTCCAAAAAAGTGCTTTAAATGTGAACAGAGGTGAGTCCCAAAAACTGCTTTAGATTTGAACAGAGGTATGTCCCAAAAAGTACTTTAGATTTGAACAGTTTCCTCATTGTTCACTAAGATTCTGTAGTACAACCAAAAGCCAATTATTTGAATATTTGGTACATCGTCACGTCTAGTGATGTACTCGAAAAACTCTGCGGGGTTGGGTGGGGAGTATACCTTCCTCTCTTATGTATATGGAAATTTCAGAATTTTCATAAGAATGCAAAATAGAATGGTAATGAAATATTATAAGAGCACACCGGCTAATTATGCATACATAATTAGTGTTTATGCTTTCGCATCTAACAACAGTCCAGCAGGATTCGCCATTTTTGGCGTATAGGAGATCAGTTAGGAGCTAATCTCTGGTCGTTTCATCATTTATACTCGGAGCTTTGTCTGTAACGTTTAATTTCAAGTTCACGTAAGCGCATCGGTTGCTGCAATCAATCACAATGAAGTTTATGGCGTAATTCCAAGACAATGCCCCAGAGCCTCTCAAAGTTGATCGAAATCAGACAAATGATAGACCGTGAGCAGTTGATAGACCAAGATATTGACGTTTGTGAATGTGCAATGAGTACTAAAAAACTGGCTTGAAATTGAATATCGAAAATATCGACGTTTGACCAGCACCTTTAATGGAAATTGTAAACAAATCGGACAAGAGCTTCGTACATTTTGGACGTTAGAATGAATTGGCGCAGACATACATCAGACATTGAATTGAAATTCATATGCAAGCTCTGAATCACAAACAGCAACGAAAATCTTGATTTCGGAGAATAACAATTTACGTTAAATTGGTATTAATTACCAAAGCAACATCCAAACTCAGATAAACTCGTACGGTAGCTTTCCAGAACCTGATGTTCTGGACAAATCCTAGACAGAGTGAAGGACAAGGCAGAACATGCTATCACATAGAACTGAAACAAGATCTGGAGAAAACGTTTCTAGACAAAGTACCAAGCATAGCCCTCATACTGGGGGACGAGAGGAACTAAGTCAACTAGGGAAGTCAACAAGATAAAGCAACGGAGAAGAATTCCCCCACCTTCCCACGACAAAACCCCTGGGCCCTGGGTTGAGACCGCCTGTATCCCATTGTCTAGCTTCAAAATCAGCCGTTTGGACCTGGGCCAATATTTAAGGCCAACGCACAGACAAGGAAATGCTAGCTGCAGGTTCGATGGTAATCGGTCTGCTTGTGCCAATTAGGCATGACGATAGAACCTACATCGCTCTATACGGTAGGTCTGGATGGCCCCACGTGGATATCTAAAGGTGTACAACTCGACCGCCTTAGGTCTTATACGAAAAAGCACAAACATCGGCTGAGAATTCTGGTAGGTATGAGCACACTTTGAGTGAATCTGCCATCATCAACTCCATCCTCATTTTCGCCGATCATTTTCCGAAGTTTATTGCTCAAGATACACATGTACGTATGTTAATTAGAAAATGAGATCGAACAACGAAAATCTTATGAAAATAAAGGAGAGACAACGATTTATCACTATTACCCCCTTCCATAATTAAATTTGAAACTTCTGAAATATGTTTCAAAACCGGACCGGAATGCCTAATCGAACAGAAAAGAAGCATGAAAATTGGGATGTGTAACTGTAGCATTTCCATGTAGAGTTTAAGACAAAATTAATATTTTTACAAATAACTAGATATCTTTGCTTCAGCACCTAGGTAAATGAGTTTAATTTTTAACGCACAAAAACAAACAAGGAAAAATAACATCCTCAAACACAAACTCCTTCTAATTGATAAGGTGAACAAGCAACAATGAACTATGTAGTGAACGTGTTCATCAATTTAACTTCAGCTACAAGTGGACAACGTCTTCATTACAAGTTGTTCATCTCATTGTTAATTGTTGCTCGTTCTCCTCAGAAAGGAGATTGTTTTTGAATATTTTATTTTTCTGGTTTGTTTTTGTGTGTTAAAAATCAATTTTATTTAACAAGCAACCCTCCATTTCCCCGCATGAGAGGAAGTTCAAGATATTCATGGTTTGTAGCAACTAGACCGAAATGAGGATGGAACACAAAAAAGTCAAAACATCAATAAAATCAGATGGAAATACCGTTGTAATCACACATAGACATACACCTACCTATTTTTCATATTTACATAGAAGGATTATAAATTTTATGTTATTGATTGACATTAATGATGTCAATTAATTCATAATAAAGTCATCTGTCAGACATGGTTGATATTAAAGATTTACAAATTCTAAAAATTCCAAGTCTTCGTTTGAATAGTGGACTACCTATTATTATAATTATTTTATTAATTTTTTTCTCCCACAGATAGACAGTTTGACGATTGACAATTTCTTCAATGGCATTAATTAACAGAATCCGCAACAATTAAACATAAATGAATGGGTGCCTAGAAGAAGGGCGTATGTTAAACATTACGATTTTTTCCCCGTGAATAATGGCTTATGATAACTGACGAAAAACGCGGCAAATTCTTTCACTGGGGTTTATTATTCAATTGGCTTGCGTTCATGATTTGAATTTCTACTAAGCTTTGGAGTGTGCGTGTTTCACAGGTGAAAGAAACCCCAGTAATAATATTGAATAATAAACCCCAGTAATAATAAACCCCAGTTGAATAATAAACCCCAGTAATAATATTGAATAATATTTACCTATATATTATCAGCGTTTCATGCATATCAGAATGCTTCAACCCGTGTATCGGCTATAAACTACAAGTATCCACATCGGCTATCACTACAGTATCCACATTCACTACAACTCGACGCTATCGGCATCACTAGGTTACAAACAAACAATAATAACCCGAAAAACGCAAATGTTGGCACCATAAATCGGGCCATACATCGGGAATTGTTTGATCTACGGACGTGGGGAGGGTCTCATTCGATTCCTCATGGTATGTTCTTCAAATAGGTAAATATTTAGGCCGATTCGACTTGTTTTGAGGTTTTTAGGGATTTCACAAAACTTTTACAGCCCTTAAAGGGCACTTTAAATTCAGTGAGAGAGCTGGCTCAAGAATTGGGGCGTCGTCGGACCAAGATGGATTTTTCCTGAAAATTTCAGATCTTTTGCTCCAGCCGTTTCGGTGATATCGCGTACGGCGGACGGACGGAAAAATTTTTATTGCAGATTCGGATTCTACACCCTTTGAAACTTAAACCATGAAATTTTCAGGGGGGGGTTAGAATTTTTTTTTCAGAGCGATTACAATGGTTTATTATTGATTAATAAACCAAAAGAATGGAACAGTTTTAGTATCAGAAACTACCGGTAGATTGTATTAAGATGCTGTCAAAGAGCATAGAATTTCATGCTGGAAATGGGACGTAAAAGGGCGTATGTTACCAGAAAGTAGGCACGGGAAAGCAGGACCTTATCGTTGAAGTACTTGAAGAAAGGCGTGTAATCAACCTACTGAAAAATTCTGAATACGAGAGACTTGAAAGTTTTTTCGTCTTTCTGAAAAATAGGGAAAAATAAAATGCCCCTCGTCCCTGCACCCTTCTTCTATACACCATAGTAAACGATAATGTACGCAAATAAGACCATAATCATGCGCGAAGACTGGAACCTTTATGCAACTCATTTATTGAAGTAATTTGATTCTTTCATATGAATAACCTCAGGTAGGGTTATATCGTACAGGTCAAATGCACTTGAGGAATTTCGAAACACTCGTGGCGAAGGGAACGAGAAGAGAAATAGTAAGGAAGAAAACAATGTTTTGCATAATGGAAGAACTCTTTTGTCGAGAAGCGATATAGCTGCCAGTTCTCATTGTAATCGCACTTGGGAGCCTCGGGAACACATCTCGTCGCTGGAGGCCGTCCGTGGAATTGTTGTTTCAAACCGTCGCTGTTTCCAGATGATTAAAAGCGTACAAAAGGAACTAATTCCGGCGGACTTAAGACGCCGCCACTGAGGACACAGAAAAAAAAAACCACTTTTTCTCCCCCCAAGTTTTCCTTTTTTCGAGCGAGGTTCCATACAACAATGGCCGTTTTATTCCGTTTTCGATGCACGAGGCACTGCGAGTAATATAACAGTTGAAATCCGTTACGAGTTCTATTGCGGCGATTTAAAAAGCCGCTATTCACTGAGCTTTTAAAATGAGGGACAACAAGAGGGGAACTAAGTTTTCTTCAATCTAAAATTATGACATAAAGATATAGGAAAAATATCAGAATAAGGGGGATAAAGTTTTTACGATACGTTTTTTAACCATCCAAACCCCGAGGTTGGGTTTTGGTTGTGGATAGTAGAACACCGAGGAAGATAGGATGAACAGATGAACAGATCGCATGGGGAGGTGAACTTTTTCCTGACGCAGTTCCTCTCAGGCCATGGACTCTTCTACGCCTACTTGCATAGGATGGGGAAAGTGGATGACCCAGCGTGCCCGCACTGCAAGGAAGAGGATGATGACGATGTGTTCCATACTTTCTTTAAATGTGAATACTGGGCTGCCAACAGAAGTTGGCTTCAGCAGACACTGGAGATATCACCTCAGGACATGAGACCAGAATGTATTCTAAGTAAAATGCTTGAGCGTGACCAGAACTGGACCGCCGTTGCATCCTTTTCTGAAAAGATCCTAAAAATAAAGGCTGCAAAGGAACGGGAGAGGCAGAGTAGAGAGAACACGGACCGAGAGGAGTAACACATCCCTCCCTAGAACCAGCCTGAAGTAATGTGTCAAACAGTTCCAGGCTGAGTTCCGTCGTGGGAAATGGAAGGTGAGGTTTTAGTGGGTTTGAATCCCACATAACCCAAAGTGCGGTCCCTTTTGGGTATCTTAGGAGATCCGATTTCCACCTAAGGATCTCAAAGATTTCCTCACCTGCCACCAATTCACCGCCACACTCCTTAAACCCCAATGACCTTCAATATTTCAGCGTGTGGTACGAGTACATTGAGGATATTATTTTCTTCCCAACCTTGGATTCGGCAACACATCTCAATCAAAATGGAAGAAGGACTGAATACAATTAGCAACCATCTGGAGTTGGGATTTCTCATTTAGCGAATTGTCTCAAGAAATTAACTACTCTAATGGCCCCAAAAATTTCAAAATACTAATTTTCCTACCAAAATCCGTTTTGAAGCATTTTGAAATGATTCGTGGATTTGAACACTCACATCTCGAGTGAGTTTGTGTCATTATTCTCGATAGGATTGAGATAGATGAAAACTTCGTCCTTTTGCCAAAAAATCAACCGTTAACAATAATGAATACATAAACTAAATTAAAAATAATTATTAAAAAATATGAGTTTGAAGGGCAACATTTTTTGAGCACATTGGGTGAACTTCAAAACATTTTTTAAAAAAATGATGATAAAAACGATTAAGAATTGTTAAATTTAGTTTTTATTGTCAAAATATTACTAAAAAAGTTTATCTGCCATTAACTAGGTTACATTTAAGCTCAAACTTATACCTAAATTTCACTGAATATCCTTCAGAATTGATGAAAAATTAAAAAAAAATCTTGAAATCCAAAATCTTTGCTTGAGCGGGAAAATATTATTTAGAACAAGTTTTGCCGCGATCTAATCGATAATCAACATTTCTGCACACAAAGTGCTCAAATTCCAACACAAACAAACAGTAAAACTTTTATTGCTGCACGACAGGAACTTTTTGATCAAATAATCATATTCGACAAGCCTCGAATGCAAATTTTCAGTTCAGAACTCGGAATAGTTAAAACTAAATTGTAATTCTAGTTGGAGGGAAGTGACATTTTCTTTGGAAAGACAAGGGGTAAGGTAGTCAACCAATGACGTCATTCACCTTATTTATACTGCTGCACTGTATAAAAACTGTAATTAATACTGTAAAACCGTTGTACTCGTCAACCAATGAAAACCTAACTTTGACTCACTGGAAAGAAATTGGCGTAAACGCTGGTCGAAGTGAGTTAACCCTCACAATACTTGAATGTGGGAATTGGAGCAAAAGGTCGAGAGTCATTTCACAGTCGTAAATTTCGCGTTGAAATCAGCTGCGGAAGGCCAGGAAAGGAAGAACTACAGGCAAAGCGTGGTATGCAGATAGGGATTGCGTGCCCAGTACAGCCAACAATACCACAAGATCTTGATAATGGCAGTTGATTCAAAAATAGAAGCAGGGATAGTCCAGGAACAGAATTCTGCGACGGAGAAATCGTAAACCACTCGGAATGTAGAAGCTGCAACTTAGTCTTCATTGTATGATAATTTGAATCCAGAGATTGAGAAACTATTTGGATTTTGAATTTCGGGTTCCACAAAATTCCAATTTAATGATTTTATTTTTGTAATTATTTACTATGGAAAAATTCTTGCCAAGTTGTTTGGCCGTTATAACTTCCTCACTTATTTCAAAATGGACTTGAAGGATTAGTTTTGAAGGATCATAATTATTACGCAAAGGTTTATTATTTCTGTATTAAATAGCCGTTCTGGTTAAATCAGTGATTTACGTTTATTAGACATAGCCTGTGATAAATAATTTAAACTCTGCGATTCCCTATCTTGTAATTGTATTCTAGGTGTAATAAAAAGAGCTCCAGTTAAGTTCTAGAACCGTAGATTGATTAGGAGAGAAATTAGCCACAATGTCCCTTCAGCAGGCCACTGTAGTGCTCAAGTAATGGAATCCTTCCAAGTATTGGAAGACCCAAAGACAATAATACGCTTCGTCATAAGTCTCCGTAACACTTAATTAAGTAATACAATGGTGTATGTATATGGGTATCTACCGTATATAGAATTGACTCAGGAACGTACACTTCACTCGTCCTTATGTACAACAAAAGCCGAAACAAAACTCGATTTCACAGGATCTCTTGAAAACCAAACCCCATTGCTATAATATCAATCGGTTCGATCGTGACAATTTACAGTGAACAATTCATTAGTGAACGAGTGAACCTCGAGCAATCCGACTGGACTCAGCGATATGTACCAACAACAAAAAAATATAATTAGTGTTTTGAAAGCATTTCGAATATTTATCCCCCAGTTTTCACCCGTTAGGATTGACAAAATGTGATGTACCTACCCTGATTACCCAAATGTTATTGCTGACCCAAGGTTTATCAAGTAAAGGTTTAGTAGTTTCGGAAAATGCTTTGAACAGTTTTTTTTTCAATTTTCAATTTTAATTCGATTTTTTCCAATCTGATTTCTGGATTCTACTCATTTTGAAACGTAAAACAACCAATTTTGAGGGGAGATCTAAATTTGTTTTTTCTTCTTCGATTAGAAAGGTTCATTACTGGAAATATTACATGAACCAAAACAATGTACTTATAACTAATACATGTTTACATATTCTAATTAACTTTGCCAATGCGGACACTCGACCATTTTACCGATTGTGATGTCATTAATGGATTATTTGTGGTTAACCCATAAAAACCTTGCTAATTTAGCAAAAATCGGTCCATTGATCGGTAGATGGCTTGGTTTCCTCAGTGTTAAACAATTAAAAGCGGCATTTAAGTGATTTCATTTATTTATATCATTCTATGCTACAGTAGAGTTAAGACTAACTTAAAGTCATCATTTCGCGGAAAGATGCCGCATTTTATCCGCCAGGGGATTTGAATTAACGCCTGTTTTTCATGACTTCTTAAGCCGCTGTGGCAACCCTGTCTACGGATTTCTAAAATGTGAATAGTCCGTGAATGACCAACACAACAACGACAACACAGTCAAGACAATTAAAAACGCGATAATACGATACTTGTTATCTAAAGAAAATGGCTAGCAGAAGTAAATTAATCCACATATGGTGGCGATCTACTGAACTACTATTTGACGTCCATGAGGAAGCACCAAATTTTCAAACGTTAATATTGGGTTGTTCGGAAAGTAATTTCGTTTTTTTTGGGGGGGAACATGAAAGACAGTTTTCGTATAATGAATAAATATTTTATTAAATTATATATTGGCCATTCTGGTCCAACACCTTTTGCCATCTTTCTGGCAGTAACATAATTCTCCTCTCATAAAAGTTTTGGTCCTTGCTGGCAAAAAAATGGTTCAGGAGGTTTTTGACATCTTCGTTTGAGGTAAAGGTTCTGCCACCCAAAAAATTTTACAGCTTGAATGGGACGTACTGCAACCTCCACCATATTCTCCAGATCTGGCGCCTTCCGACTAAATATTTGTTCCGGTCCCTGAAAATTTTTTGGGTGGCAAAACCTTTACCTCAAATGAAGATGTCAAAAATCAACTGAACCAGTTTTTTGCCAGCAAGGACCAAAACGTTTATGAGAGGGGAATTATGTTACTGCCAGAAAGATGGCAAAACGTGTTGGACCAGAATGGCCAATATATAATTTAATAAAATATAGCTTTTCCAAGTCGAATTGAGAATTTTCCAAACCAAATTGAGATTTTCCAAACCATCACATTTGATTTTCCAATAATCATTGAAATTTTCCAATTAAGAATTTATGAACACTTCAATACTACTTTTGGGTCCAAAGGTAGAGGTTAATACTTATGGGCAGATCCGATGTTTTTTTGACTTCATTTATTCAAATAACGTTGGATTTTTGTTTTCCGAAAATTAGATGAAGAGAAATGAAAAATTGCACTTTTGATTAGAACAAAAACACATTAACCAAACATTACACACAATTTTTGAACGAAAATCTTTAAAAAATTCACGCTCTTGTTAAGTATATACGGAAAAACCGCTGTCTCTGCAAAATATTTTATTTCAGTTAATTTGTTCATAAAGTGCTATTCTTTCATTTTGATTCACTAATTTTGTTTTCAATAAAAGTCTTGACTTGCCTTATTTGTCAATTCGGTTTGGAAAATTTTTCCTTTTTAGTAGGAATGTTTCTTAAATGAAATGTCAAAAACCATTTGAAAATTCTCAATTTTTTGGAAAATGCCAGCATTTGGAAAATTCCAAAACTGGTTATGAAAATTATGGTTTGCCAAAAGATCTCAAAATGGTGTTGGACCAGAATTCCAATATATAATTTAATAAAATATTTATTCATTATACGAAAACTGTCTTTCATGTTCCCCAAAAAAACGAAATTACTTTCCGAACAACCCAATAATTTTCTAACAACCTACCGTTTTCTGTAGAGGATTAAAATCCGTTGAAACAGAACAAAAACTCGTTTTTTTTACTTCTGAAAGAGATTCCACTAGGAAAACTAGAATTTTATCACTACACTTATGGTGCATGGAAAATGAATATAATGATACCAATTACAAATAAGCATTGAGTATGATCATACGACGTGTAAAGAATTTAACGAGTTTGAACGAAATCGGAACGAGTGATGAGGAGAAATCGTCTTTACAAAAATTCACAAAAAACACCCTTATAAAGTATATACGGAGTTACCGCTGTCTCTGCAACCCATTTTTGATTGCAACTAAAACTTAGAATCTCGGGATGCAGGTGGAAATAATTACTGTAGCGCAGTCGGAGCGCCATTTCGGGGCAAACTCGGCTTAACCCAGTAGCGTCACGAGGACTGATGGAGTGTACACCACCTGAGAGTCTGGCAATAAAACAGAAACACCGCTCATGAATAATGCAAGAAGCCCCGAGGTAGTGGGTAACACGAGATAGGCGGAGCGGGCGATTTGAGTCGCTGCATCCAACGACTGCGGCATTTAAACAGTTTAGATGTCGCGAGGAAATAGACAAAGTTGACTCACGTCACGCCAAGACAACGATGATCGTTCGACGAGGTTTCAGCTTGACTTCTCACGCGGCACATTCGGTAAAACGGCCATTGTGGACATTGCTCATAACTTCCAGACAAATCGTCCAAATCACAAGACATTTAAGGGAATACCTGTAAGATCATCCCAGGAATGAGGGTGAGGAGTGACCCATCCACTAAGCGACTTTCTTGCAACTTTGTCAATCCGACCCGTAATTCGATTGGGTTAATATGTTTTTCAGGATGCTAATCAATCGAAAACAATTCAAGAGCTTTAAATCTTTCCGTAATCAACGTTAGTGATAATTAACTTTCGGAAAATCCAAAAACTCATACGTTATTTGAATAAATCGAAGTCAAAAGCTACATCAGGATCTGCACATAAGTATTAACCTATACTCTGGTCAATGGACCCAAAATTCAATTGTAAGTGTTGATAATGACCACTTCAATCTTTAATGATTAATAAAATCAGCACATGTGATAAAGGTGGAAAGGCTAAATTTGAGCAAACAGACTTCAGTAGAATCTGTTTATGAACAGAGTGAACGAACCATAGGAACTGTAGTTCAGGTTACTCAAATTAGTATAGTGTTATCACAGTTACACTACTGCAATATCTCGTCCACAACAAACCCAACCAAATAGGTGCAGTAGCAGCGAAATGTGGGCTACAGTTTAGAGATTCTTTCCAAATGTCAACCTTTCACCATAAAATACATTCATAAGACAGATTTATGTGAAGGTTCAAATTTCTGTAAAATAGGGAAATTCGAGCTAACCACTTATTCGCTGGGACGACAGATTTGTACGTTACGTTTGATCATGTCCACTATGTTGTAAGCCGAACAAAACCCAATGGGCAACGTTTTCGTTTTCTCCGTGCCGGTGTCCATATGACCCATATAACCAGATCCGATTTCAATGACACTTTCTATAATTCTGCGTATTGAGCCGTAGATTCGGCCTAGAGGTGGGTAGTGAGTGAGTGACCTTGTCTCAAAGAACTTCTCTTTCAAGTAAACTTGTCCCAAATGACCTGCGGAAGGAAGACCTTCAGTTCATCACAAGACGTTTGCGACAGCGTGGCTCCCCGTCAGCCCACATTCGAACTACTCAGACGGTCGCGAACTTTTTGTGGCAAGTGAAGTTCGAGACCTGCAGGTCGCAAGAGACTTGAAGGTCGCAAACGTCTCTTGCCGAGAAGTCTTGGCTCAAGATAACCGTTCACTCTCCCCACCTAACAACCTGGGCAGGTCGCCGTTCCTTTACAGCAGATTCTACTATTCAAATAAAATCTATTCACGAGGACTCGGAAAATGACCTCGTTTTGGTACCTATCATTGTTTTACTCAGAGGTACTCAAGTAAGGAGTACAGTAGACGTCTGTCATCTACCGAACCCTGACTGTACACGAAGATAATAGAGGTCATTCCCGGAGTGGAGTGCAGATCCCATTCATTCACGGAGTGAACTGGTGAACTTCTCCCACTGACCTTGTCTTTGGACTGAGTGACCTGCAAGGAGTTTACTCCCTCAGGTGACCTGGGTTCACACACCTCTAATTCGGCCCATTGCATTCCATCTTTGAGGGATAAAACATTCATCGTGGTACTAGCTGTGAGGGAGTTAAAATAACACGAACAATCTCAGCTGTTTTTTTTTTTCTAATCTGGCATTGGGTAAAATGTGGAGCATGTTGCATTTTGAGGTCTTTCTACTGTCATATTTGTCTGCTCAGACCAGCATGGTTTCTTCAGAATGACCTTTTCTTGGAATGTATAGAATGGGATCGAGATATTCCCAAACGACTTTCACTGTTCCCAGGTTAACGTAGCCCAAACTGAAGTTATAATAAAGAAATAGATACCTGTCAACTATGAGTTTTTTCAAGACTCTCGGAGCAAGATACTCACCTGAAACAAAAGATAGATAGGTATCAGTAACAGTGGAAAGTCAGGACAAGATCAGGGAAACGAGACAAAAGATTAAAATAAGTCTGCCAAGAAGGGTGGGCAGAACAGTATAGTCACTACTTATTGCAATGTAGACATGTAGAATTAATCAGAAACGAAGAAAGCGGTGAGGTTATTGAAACTATTATCCATTTGGTACCAAGTGAGATTTTTAAACGACTTTAGGTGCCTTAATTGGCTCAACTCTTACAAATGTTATAGAAATGGACCAAACATTATCCGTGTAAACGTCAGGCCGGTCACCGGCCGCCGGTGAGGTGCGTTGATCACCGCATCACAAGATTTTGAAAAAAATCAAGAAAGAGAACTACTAATCGCAGGAGAGTGCGGATGGTTTAAAACTTCTCGGAATGAAATCTACTTCTATTTAAACACAGTAAAAGTAGGTACCTTTTTCACTCACATGAGTAACGCTGATTCATCTATCTAGGTGTTGATTTCGAAGATATTTTGGAAATATTACCGAGTGTGCAGCTGTGGGTTTTTCTGCTATTCTGGCTAACATTTACAATGGAAACTAATCAACGTATATTCATAGACGTAGTTATCAACTACCGAAGTCTCAAAGAATTCCTTTATTGTAATATACCTAATATCAAATCTGAGAAAGTTGCAAAAAAAAAAAAAAAAAATCGTACAACCGCTACTGATTATTTGAAAAGAGAGTTCAATGATTCAAAAATTGTATACTATAAATTAATTTTTCGATCAATGATAAATTGCTTTTTCAGATCCCTGGATATTCTTTACTGAATAGATTTCGATTCTACATTTGTTGAGGGCGACCTACTTTAATTTTACCAGTTTTACCTAACGAATGTAAATCCATCTCTAGAAGTATTTTGAATGAAGAAACCCCCCCCCCGGTGAACCGCTGAAAGGCACAGCCAAATGAAAAGTCTTTCTCAAGGGTCCAGTAAATGTAGTGTAATTTCCCTTCGATTGGGGATCGTTAACAACGCGCTGGAAACTTCTGGGGAGGAGTCTGGTTCTAGCGTTCGCGGGGGCCCGATAACGTTCGGCCATTACCAGCCTATTCTCCCTGGTAATAAATTCCGAGTTAACACTCGGTTAGATTAAGAGGTATTCGAATAGTTCTCGGTGGGTTAAATGGATTTCCGATTGTTTGGGTAAGTCGGTTTGAAGGGAGCCGGAGATGCAGTAGGTAGACGCGGAGTAGATAAGTAGGGCGTATAAAACGAGATAGGGAAGCTGTTGGATTTACTTTAAACCCCTACAAACATATCCAGACCAGACACAGTTTCGCTGAAAGAACTGGCAATGCAGAAAATGACGCAAGCCGACGTACTTTTCTCAACATAAAGTCGGCTCTTTAGAAGAACAATCCAATGGAAATATGGAACGCAGGGAAGCGATCCAATTCAGCTGCAGAACTGCAGATGCTGTAACTATTGGCGATTTGATTCGAAAATTTGAATGACTGTCAAGAATAGCGGAGCAGATGATTGATTAGCTCCTTGTTAAGCACCGTTACGTCCCCAATTTGAATTAGAACTTGTTTGCTGAATAGGTACACTTTTGGAGGTAAAATTAAGTTTGGCTTCACAATGGAACCGTTGGATCTTCAATTCGAGCTCGCATGAGTGCTAGAGATACCAGAGGAAAGTGGAGGTGAGTGAAGAAACAGGTAAGTCTTGAAGACCGAAGAAAGACGTAGCGATTATTCAATGAAAGAAGGAAGTGAACAGCTCTAGAAATTAATTTTCTTATATTTTATTTTTTTATTAGGCAGTAGAATTCAATAAAAGTAGGTATAAATTCATAAATATGAAGATGGTGGCCTGGCTCACCTTTCCAACGGTCTTAGCGATTCGCTCACATAGTAAACAAAGCACATGTTCCGACATGAAATCAAGCGTCTAAATAACACACAATCTAACCATCAGTCGTGGTATACTATTAGGACCTAACCTTTTATGTAGATAATCTACATTTCAATGGTTTTTACACCTTTACAACAAGACACATTTTCATCAACATTGAATTTTCAAATTTGATCAACTGTATGTATGAATTCTTTTCAAATGCTCTAGAGTACTCGCTATAAATTCGAATAATGAATTTTATAATTTAAGTTGACATTTTTGCAAGTATGTGATTTCCCGTTTTATATTATTCTGAACAACTTTGCCAGGTATGTGCATATCACTTGTGTCAGCAAATAATCGAAACAAGCTTAATTTCCACAATTCCTATCAAATTCTGATGGCAGTTTCAGAAAATGTTGGGCTCAGGTTGTATACCAAGTTCCATATAACTACATTCTTCCGAAATCGGATGTGGCAACCTCAAAGCCTTGAAACAAGCTGATTTAAGCTACAGATGATCTATAAAGAACTCGCTTTCAATTCGCGTTAAATTTTTTGGTTGGACTTCTAACTGGCATTGCCTTTTTGATCGATTTTACTGAAGACTGGAGGACAGTTTGGGAAAGGCGATTTGATAAGCACATACATCAAGATCGATTAGGCATTCCTGCAATTTCTGCGGATGAGGAAGTGTTAACGATTCAACTGTCAACCTACCGGGTTTATGTTGAATGTAATCTTAAATTTTTAGGATCCTCCTAAATGCAATATGCGCCTCAAACATACCCACCTACTATGGAATTCAATTTAAAGTCAACATTTCCTGACTAAATCTCAACATTTTTGAACTCTATTTTTAAAACCTGTGCAACTCACGTGCAAAAACACGTTGTATTCATCTTCCTGGGAGAATGACTAAAATCTTTATCTGAGAACCCATTGACAGTGGCTGTTGTAAGAAAACTATCCATTTGTAAAGAATAATAATTATTCTTTATTGCTAATTAAAATGTTAATTGCGAACATATCTGGGAGCATCCGAAGCAGAAAATAATATTTACCTTCGTTGGCGAAATGGAACTAATGGGTTACTCCCAACCCAAACCTTTGGTTTCCGACATTGGAATCAACCCGTTTCAGAAGGGAGATCCTTCATTATATAGCTGTATTGGAACTGTACTAACCCACTGTCGGGAAACCTATCATGATGACTATGAACTCTCCGAAGGGATCGGGAAAGCGCGATGGCCGACAAATGGTTTTCCAGAAGTTTTCCAGAGGTGGAGCTTCCCATCGCTAACCGAATCGACAGAGCGCAACGGTTTTCCGCGGATCCGTCCCTACGGAGAGGGCTCCATCCTTTTGGGAACCGCTCGGCTGAGGTAGACTGGAGGGTGGAGAGAACCAATTTTGATTAGGTCGGCTGTAGAGAAGATAATTGGTTCCCGAACCGAAGGGCCGAACAAACGGTGAATTATTACTCCTACTCCATTCCACCACTTTCCCCAATATATATTCATCTCCTTCCGCCCTCTCCGTCCACAAAGCTGTTAACTCACTTCACGTTGAAGGGTCGGGGTAATAACCGGGCGCTATAACTTTTGTTTCTTCAATAGTCCAAATCCGAGGTTTATGATCCAGAGAGTCGGAACCGAATTCCAGAAATGGCTGTTTGACGCATTCTCTAGCAACTACATTGAGTTATGAGATAGACCACCTATATCAAGTAAATCTTCAAACTTGATTTATGCACAATGCGATTTGGTAAATTCATGGAAATAAGCAAAAACCAGTGTACCCTAGAATTCAACATTTGCACCCACCACAATCCATTTAACAAAACGAAGATAGCTGCAGGGGTAAGGGGACTCACATACGGTTGATAACAACTTCCCTAGCAACCTGATGGGTCAATCGAAAATGACGGAACCCGAATGAAAAGTAATTTCACAGCATAGAAGTGCATGTATTAGGTCAAAGTAAGATGTTGAAATAACACGATTTCTACCAACTTCAGTGTGAATCTGTGCAGGTGCTAGAACCAGGTCCGATGCAAAACGATGCACCAAGATATTGAAAAAAATATTTCCTGGTTACGTACAAACGCATGCAGGTATGCACAGTATGCTTTTGCTATCCTTCTATTTCCCATTAAAAAAAAAAAAAAAAAAAACTTGAAAAGGAGAAAAATAATAATAGTTACCAGCTGTTTTGAAACAACTTTCGAGACGTAAGAAGAATTTCCTCCGACCCTCAGCCGTAAGCCATATTCATGTCCAAAACTAGGAATCTGGAAAACTTGTGACAGTATAAGGAATTTAACCCCCTGAACGTTTGTACAACTGATATCCGTTGAGTCCGGAGCCTCCAATCACCCTATTCCATAATGCTAAACCAAATAAAGTTTAAATGCTAAACCAAAATCTTAAAGAAAAAAATCGGTACCATTTACCCTCTTGTCAGAAAAATTAAATTTCCGAGGTTTGTTGTACAGCTAGGCTTGTTGCAGGCTTTTTGGGATCGAAAAATTAAGAACAACAACAAGGCTTGTCTAAAGAAAAATACAATTTTTCGGAAGTATCCCTTCAAATTCCCTTCTTCCACCATGAAATTAGAAATTCCCCAAGTTTAGCTCTATTCTGTTATCCCCAGAATAAGCTGGATCGGATTTGCTATTTACAATTCAGCTTTTTCTCTTGTTGGAGTTGTCCTAAACCCCCATGGACCGTTTCTAATTGGCGTCCCTCTATTGACATTGAGGATTGAGCCTTGCTTCAGAGGGATACTTAAAACGGGAGAATATATTGCAGAAATTTAAGGATAAAAGTTGCTTTTGCGCTACTTCTAGGTAGTACATGAACCTTTGCTTAAATTAATAAATTCACGCCGTTTCAACTTTACATTACTGTTGGAGCTGTAACGAATTTTAGTTCTGGGCAAGGACTACCAAAATCAAGGTAACTCAATTTGTTAATATTCAGCAGACATTTGGTGGTACACCATATTTGTCAATACGTTTTGTAGGGAGATGCATCGGAATGCATGCAACGTAGAAGTTTTCATTCAAGCACCTGATCCATTGACGGAAACATGGTTCAGAATTAGTACCTAACATACTTTCTACTCCAGATGCGTAGGCGTGTGAGGAATCTTGATTCGACAATTTATTCGGAATCAATTATACAAAGCCGAATTAGCAAGCGATGGGATGGAAGCTGGAATGAAGAATTTCGCCGAATTCGCTTAGCGAGTCAATTGGAGAACGGCGCTTCAAAATCACGTGACAATCGCTGCCAACAACGACGTGGACAGATAGGCCTGCGACGGGAACGGGATTACGCCGAGGCTGCGACGCGAGGTAACTTGGTTACCGCGATTGGTTCAGAAATTCAAATGAGAGCGTTTTGATTGGGGAGTTGAACGATTATCAACAATATGTACGTTCTGCACAGGAGACAATATTTGCTCAGTTCAGGGCGGATAGCAAACGAGCGAGCTTCGCTCCAGGAAGTTTTAGACGGTGATCTGTAATAAATTTGAGTTATGATTTAAGATCTGAGCCGTGATATTTATTTGATTTAATCAAATATCCCGCCACCACAGTTAAATAGTGGTTTCTCTGCCATCCATTATCGTAGCTGCATCAACTTTGCCAAGCCATCAATTTATAATTTCTTTATTAATGGGAAAATAATAATTACGAGCGGTTGAAGCGGTAAAAGAATTTACTTTCCAACATAGAAGAAATGCATTTTAGTTAAAAATACGCAAAAGAGAATGTAACAAGTAAGATCTACAGGTCCCCACGGCCACCACTGCCCACCTGAACACTTTTAGCTGTTTTTCCACTCTCACTCGCCATTTTCCTGATGCTTGATCCCTATCGTCCTGACTGTACTTTTCTAACTTGTATTCTGTTCTGCTAAAAGTTTCTTTGATGATTTTCTTCCAACTAAAAATTATATCCGACCTACAATCCAAACCTGGATGGTCCGTATCATTGCCACCAACTGACTGATCTTTGGAAACTTCACTAACTACGATTTCTTCGACTTCGGCACAAAATTCAGTAACAAGTTTCTCGTGATCTTTTATATTCTCTTGTTACGAGATTGTCGTTGTTGTCGGAAAGCTCCTCGAACTGGTGCCTTCCATACAATAAGATGTTGGGTTAGTTAAACGAGGGATTTCCAACTCAACCGTTTCTCGTTAGTAAGTTTTAAATCCTGGCTACAACTACATATTATTTCTGAAGACCCTTCTGGATTTTCCAACCTCTGGTGAGATTCCTACAGTTCTTATCCTATTTGATGAAATATTCAAGGTGGGTTGGTCTGTGGGTGGTACCTATGAGTTTCATTCTTAAGAAACGAATTAAAGCATGTGAAAACGTTCAATCTACTAAGCATAGAGTTCTCTGGTTCTAGAAATCCAATTCGAGCTCAAATTTTCAAGGTAGTCGGGGAAAAACATTCGATAACCGTCATTTTCTCCAAAATCGAAATCTTTACATTTCAGGCCATTCTGAACTACTTTCGAGCCATATCTGTCTGTGGGATTGTCGAGTGTTCGCAAATCATTGTTACATAACTCAACCAAATGTGTAACATTGTTTCAGTTCGGATGGTTATTTTTCAACCTTTTGGTTTATTATTCAATAATAAACCATTGTAATCGCTCTTGAAAAAAAAAAAAATTCTAACCCCCCTGAAAATTTCATGGTTTACGTTTCAAAGGGTGTAGAATCCGAATCTGCAATAAAATTTTTCCGTCCGTCCGCCGTACGCAAGCGAAAAAAAACTGAAATTTTCAGAAAAAAATCAATATTGGTCCGACGACGCTCCAATTCTTGAGCCAAATTAATTTAAAGTGCCCCTTAAGGGTTGTCAAATCCATTTTGGTCCCTCGAAAGTCGGCGGCCTAATTTGGACTTGAAGAACTTTCCACGAGGAATCAAATGAAGGTCCGTAGGTCCCATTCCGATTTATGTCAAAGTTATTTTGTAAATTTATTTGTTTTGACATTTCATGTCCTCAAAAAAAATTGTCTAGGCGTCCTTAACGTTGGACTATGCTTTATTATGAAGAAGTGAGGTAGGTTATATGACGAAATTTGGAATCAAATGATTTGCCCTTCCCCAGGTCCGTAGGTCAAACCATTCCCGAAGAATGGCCCGATTTATGGTGCCAACATTTGCGTTATTTTGGTTTATTATTGATTTATTTGTTTTGATTTCAGTAACCTAGTGATGTAGTGATGTATTAATATGGATACTGGAGGGAAAGACATGAAATGTCCTAAAAGGCTTTGTAGCAAGAATACACGGGTTGACATTCTGATATGATGAAACGCTGCAAATTCTTTCACTGCGTCACGGTTTATAATAATTATTGTTTTTTTTTTGATATCAGTAACCTAGTGATGTAGTGATGTAGTAATGTGGATAATGGAGTGAACTCCTGAAAGGCTTTGTAGCCGATACACGGGTTGAAGCATTCTGATAACCATTTAAAAAAAAAAAAAAAAAAAAAAAAAAAGCAAATTCTTTCACTGGGGTTTATTATTCAATTGGCTTGCGTTCATGATTTGAATTTCTACTAAGCTTTGAGTGTGCGTGTTTCACTAGATAGAGCGATTATTGAATTTCAGGAGGCACACAAATATGATCAACTGATCAATCCAAATAGGTATTTTGGTTGAGAACAGATTGACGTGTTTTATGAATATCTCCTGAAATTCAATAATCGCTCTATCACATGTGAAACCCGTACACTTCAAAGCTTAGTAGAAATTCAAATCATGAACGCGAGCCAATTGGATAATTAACCACAGTGAAAGAATTTGCAGCGTTTTTCATTCCAATGTACATGTTTGGAATCTATTAGACAAATAATTTTGAGGGGACTTGAAAGAACAAATTCTCACAGTCGACTACGAAGTTCTATCGTCTAAATGTCTATTTTCCACATAAGAATATTTGTAACATTTTTGTGCCAAGCGCATACTCACGTTTAAAGTGTTATCTATTATGCAATGAGCGACGAAGTGAAGAAATGATCACAAAAGAAAAAAAAAGAAGAAAACCGACAAACGCCGCCAACCAACAAAGTACCTACACTTCCATTATTCATCACTCTGGCACTGTCAAGATAAGAACGGGGAGGAATAAAGTGCCCAACGTCAGCTTTTAAAAGTGACGGGCTTGAGTTTGAGTGGAGTATATATTCTTCGAGAGGAATTGATTTGACTATATCCCGCTTGGTCGGAGGCTGATAGGGAAGATCCCGGGCGTGTTGTTTTATTTCTTTTTTTCCATCAGGGAGAGAGGAGCGAAAGGCGTATTTTAACGGAAAGAGGCACCCGAGCGTAATCCGCAGTTTGACGTATTGACACAAATACGGTTCAAATGGCGAGCAACACCGACTCACCGGATTCGAGGGAAAATGGGCTTCATCGCTTCTGATGAGTGAACGAACACCTGAGCCGAAAACGGCATCGCCCAACAATATGACCAATAGCGCACTTTTTACAATAATGACTACCATTATTTTCCGAGCATACGAAAGAGACAACACATAACACAGGTTCACAAAAACAGGCCACTTTCACGCGCCTCGGAAACAGACCATTCATCTACTTCTTTTTTGGAGTGCGGATTCTGAATCTCACATTCGTTTATCTGGTCACGTCCGAATATCGCGATATTAGAGATTTTGTCTTTTTAGTTTAAAAAACCAAAGATAATAAAAATGATATACATACAAAATTGACGATCGTTCTTAAATGAAGACGCTGCAAATTCTTTCACTGGTGTTTATTATTCAATGATTCATGATTTGAATTTCTACTAAGCTGGAGTGTGCGTGTTTCACAGGTGATAGAGCGATTTTTGAATTTCAGGAGGCACACAAATATGATCAACTGAACAAACCAAATAGGTATTTTGGTTGAGAACAGATGGACGTGTTTTATGAATATCTCCTGAAATTCAATAATCGCTCTATCACATGTGAAACACATACACTTCAAAGCTTAGTAGAAATTCAAATCATGAACGCAAGCCAATTGATTAATAAACCCCAGTGAAAGAATTTGCAGCGTTTTTTTTTAAACTGCATTCGAGGAATCCCAGGGATAAAAGAAACATTGCTCTTTAAAAAATAATTTAATACCATCAGAAAATGGTTGAAGTTAACCTATTAATCCTACCTTATTATTACCTTTGCGCAATTGAATATAACTTAACACTTTACGCTCTAATAAAGTTACAAAAGCAACAGAAATTAAAATAAAAATCAATGAAATTAAAAAATTAACAATAAAAATTACTATTCGTAATATAAATTACATAAATAAATTCTAAATTTATTACATTTTTTCTGCCAAAATAGTATTTAAAATAACCAAATTAAAAAAAATTATTCCTAACATTTGGTCCTTTCGTACTAAAATTTCATATACCTATTTTCGAAAATCAGTTATAATATTCAGACCAGTAAAGTTTAAATAAATCAGACTAGTAAAACTGAAAGAAGTCGCGCTCACAATGTGTTCTCAGAATCTATATCTGATATACAGTAAAAATGTATTTATTTTTTAGCAAAATTGATCTATTATTCATTTTGTTGAAGCTCTCTTGAAAATCATTGAAATCATCATTGAAAATAAACCGCAAAGGAATCACCTAAAAGGCAATATCATTGTTGAACGATATAATCTCAACGAAAGCAGGTTAACCTACAAAGTGTGAACAAACATTAACGCGATTACGCGATTGCGACGAAAATCAGACCACGCGGCGTGAGCGTTTGCCGCACGATGCCGCGCTGTTACGTCTGACACGCCCATAGAATCGCCAATAAGACACCCATAGTTTGACGGCGCCCACAGATCGCGATGGGCCAGCTCGCTCGCGCTCGTTTTCCACGTAAGCCAAGACACGGCGTGTGGTTGCCACGACGCCTGCGCCTTCGGTACGCGATTCCTTCTTCATGAACCTAAACAGGCGCGAGCCGCGCCGTCCTGTGGAAGAGTTTTCTCTCAAGAAGCGCGGCGAGGCAAGCGACCAGCGCCGCTGACCCAGCGCCCGAGAACCTCGGTTCCAGCTTCAGTTTCGATCACGTCGTGCGACAGTACATGTTCAGTTATTTTCAATGCATTTCTACAATATGGGCATTAACTTTCATGCGTTCGCGCCAACATGACTCACGCTCGCGTAGCTGTCTATTGACCGCCTGTACTGTCGTGCCACAGTACATGTTCAGTTATTTTCAATGCATTTCTACAATCAGTTATTTTCAATGCATATGGGCATTAACTTTCATGCGTTCGCGCCAACATGACTCACGCTCGCGTAGCTGTCTATCGACAGCCCTTGTTTTTTCAATGGTTATCTTGCTAATTTCTCTACTTTCCATTGCAGTAAATACAAAAGAACTATAATGCAATTCAAAAAACATATTTTTCATAAAAAATTCTTTACTATTCAAAATAACATAGCCGTTAATTGTCGTTAATAGCTAAAAATAAACTCTTGCTTCGGAAAAAACGCAATTGGCTTCAAAGGGCCACTTGAAAAAGGATTACTTTTAACGTGGTCTATGCATATCTCCTGAAATTCAATAATCGCTCTATCACCTGTAAACACGCACACTCCGAAGCTTAGTAAGATTCAAATCATGAACGCAAGCCAATTGAATAATAAACCCCAGTGAAAGAATACTTATTTACCCCAGTAATAATATTGAATAATATTTACCTATATATTATCAGCGTTTCATGCATATCAGAATGCTTCAACCCGTGTATCGGCTACTAACTACACTACAAGTATTCCCATCGGCTATCACTCCAGTATCCACATTCACTACAACTCGACGCTATCGGCCGGACATCACTAGGTTACAAACAAACAATAATAAACCAAAAAACGCAAATGTTGGCACCATAAATCGGGCCATACATCGGGAATGGTTTGACCTACGGACCTGGGGAGGGGCTCATTCGATTCCTGACGGTATGTTCTTAAAATAAGTTTACATTCATGCCGATTCGACTTGTTTTGAGGTTTTTAGGGATTTTACAAAACTTTGACAGCCCTTAAAGGGCACTTTAAATTGAGTGAGAGAGCTGGCTCAAGAATTGGGGCGTCGTCGGACCAAGATGGATTTTTCCTGAAAATTTCAGAATTTTTGCTCCAGCTGTTTGGGAGAAATCGTGCGTACGGCGTACGGCGGATGGACGGAAAAATTTGGTTTATTATTCAATAATAAACCATTGTAATCGCTCTGAAAAAAAAAAATTCTAACCCCCCCTGAAAATTTCATGGTTTACGTTTCAAAGGGTGTAGAATCCGAATCTGCAATAAAAAAATTTTTCCGTCCGTCCGCCGTACGCCGTACGCAAGATATCTCCGAAACGGCTGGAGCAAAAAATCTGAAATTTCCAGGAAAAATCCATCTTGGTCCGACGACGCCCCAATTCTTGAGCCAGCTCCCTCACTCAATTTAAAGTGCCCTTTAAGGGCTGTAAAAGTTTTGTAAAATCCCTAAAAACCTCAAAACTAGTCGAATCGGCCTAAATATTTTCCTATTCGAAGAACATACCATGAGGAATCGAATGAGCCCTTCCCCACGTCCGTTGGTCAAACAATTCCGATGTATGGTGCCAACATTTGCGTTTTTCCGTTTATTATTGTTTGTTTGTAACCTAGTGATGTCCGCAATACGAGTGCCAAAGGACTTGATAAATTATAGATGTTTTTATTGTGGGGGGGGTGTTGAGGTTCAATAAAAAAACGCTGCAAATTCTTTCACTGGGGTTTATTATTCAATTGACAGAGCGATTATTGAATTGGTGACAGAACGATTATTGAATTTCAGGAGGCACACAAATATGATCAACTGATCAATCCAAATAGGTATTTTGGTCGAGAACAGATTCACGTGCTCCATGTATATCTCCTGAAATTCAATAATCGCCCTATCCTGTGAAACATGCAGACTCCAAAGCTTAGTAGAAATTCAAATCATGAACGCAAGCCAATTGAATAATAAACCCCAGTGAAAGAATTTGCAGATTCGTATTCTACACCCTTTGAACGTAAACCATACAATTTTCAGAGGGGGTTAGAATTTTTTCTTTCCAGAGCGATTACAATGGTTTATTATTGAATAATAAACCAATAGGCATTTGAGCTATCTGATGCGGAGCTATCAGGACAACCTGGGTTTATATCTGCACTGTATGTGTAAAGATGGCGCTTCATCATACAGCACTACGAAACTATCCTCAATTTTCCTTTCTGATAGCTAATTCCCTGCGATCCGCTATTCGCGACACCATACCTATTTTAGCCGAAAAGTCGGCACGTTTGCCTAGAACTAATCTTGTGCTAAATCCCGCTGTTTCTTCCGTCGCTCCTGGGGTTTCTTGGTCTCAGGGATTATTCCAGTTGTAATTCTACGGGTCCTTCCCCTCTTTTCGGTCGAGAGCGCAATTTCCTGGCCCCTAATGACCCCGAGTAAATCAGGATTTAAACCGATTGCCACCGATGGGAGAGAAAATTGTTTCACTTCTCTCTTTTTTTTTATCTCGCTCTCTCTCCCCGGAAAAATCCGTAGCACACAAATTACCTGCCTACGCACTCAACGTGGCTCCGAACCCGCGAATTATTTGAAATAATGGGCGTTATTCACGCCGGACCAGGATAAAAGAGCCGAAGAAAAACTCTGTTTTACTCCAGTACAATATACGTTCGAATCCTATAGAAGTGCTTGTTATAGTTATCATTATTCCAACGATCGAAAGGGGTAATTTACAATATTTTCATTAATGATTAAAGAATGAAAGTAAACATTGTGCAAAATCAACAGTGAATTAAATGCATATGATGAGAATACATACAGATAAGATGAAAAGAGAATGAAAAGATGTATACATCGATTTAAACTATTACAGCGACCATTGTCCCAATTCCATACTGAAATTTAAATGTTCGGAAATATGTTTAAAACTATACTAAATGTTTAATGACAAAAAACAAGGATTGGTTAGGAGTTCTTGTTTGACCAGCAACAGAAATGATTGGCTGTTAGCCCTCCCATTTTCCTCACCATTGCAAACGCTTATTTTTGAGGATTATTACACGAAAAGAGCGAAATTTTTGAATCGAACTTAATAGGAATCACGAAGATTGATCAGGAAGTCCCGACAAAATTTCGTCGGGTTCCGGGTAAAAGTGACCAAGTAACATTTTTTTCAAAATGAGCTTTTTTTGTCATTCCGGTACTAAGGATCGTTGTTTACTGTGTGTTGTTGCTAAGAACGTTATCTTCAAACTGATGTGCAAGAAATACTTGAAAATAAATTTTACCTGCCTGACCCAAAGAGTTTTATGTAACCAAATGGCATTTGAACTCAACCACAAAACACGAAATGGATTATAAATGTACTCTCGCTAGTGCATGTAAATGTTATCAATTGCCATTTGATCACTTTTACTGTGTAAGATTTGTAAGATTGCATAGTGGGCAGGTGAAAATGACCAATTACAGTGATAGGTAATGGATAACCTTTTCTAAAAGAAATAGGTATATCATTGTTATTAGATGCTTGGCAACACGATAAATTAACGAAAAACTATTCAATCCCTCAATTTCATGTAACTATGCGACGGATTTTCGAAGAATTGAATTGACCAAATGAGTAAAGCTTGAAACTCCAGGCAGGTAAAAATGATCAAATAGGGTTTTCCGGAAAACAGCTCTTATTTAATCTGAAGTGAATTTTGAAGCACGATATCATAGGCGGGCACTAGCTAACTACCTACAGGATAAAGAAAAATCGAAACATAGTCGGATGAGACACCACACAACCAGTGTTCGTAAGAAGAAAATAGGTGAAACTTCAGATCGCTCCCCTGTAAAATTTTGCAAATGTTACTTGGTCACTTTTACTCGGAACCCCACGATTTGTCGAAAAGAAACCAGCTTTGATAGGAATTATTCCCACTAATTTCTCTCTTCAGTCAGAAAAATAGAAATTTCAGAGGTTTTTGGCAAAACTGGAATAAATGAGGAATCGAGCAAAAAAATTAGTTAAGAAAATCGGTGAGGAATCGTAAAAGGGGCAGGGTCGTCACACACATGTATGTACCAGGGAGAGAAAAGCATGCACGTTTTCCCCCCATCGACTGAGTCTTGGAAAAGTCTGTTTTGGTTTATTATTCAATAATAAACCATTGTAATCGCTCTTGAAAAAAAATTCTAACCCCTCCTGAAAATTTCATGGTTTACGTTTCAAAGGGTGTAGAATCCGAATCTGCAATAAACAATTTTCCGTCCGTCCGCCGTACGCACGATTTCTCCCAAACACCAAAAGATCTGAAATTTTCAGGAAAAATCCATGTTGGTCCGACAACGCCCCGATTCTTAAGTCAGCTCTCTCACTTAATTAAAAGTGCCCTTTAAGGGTAGTCAATGTTTTGTAAAATCCCTAAAAACGTCAAGTCGAGGCGGAATAAATTTTTACTCTTTTTGAAGAACACTCCACGAGGAATCGAATGAGCCCCTCCCCAGGTCCGTAGGTCAAACCATTCCTGATCTATGGCCCGATTTATGGTGCCAACATTCGGGTTATTTTGGTTTATTATTGTTTTTGTTTTGATATCAGTAACCTAGTGACGTAGTGAACATGGAGACTGGAGTGAACTCCTAGAAGGGTTTATAGCCGATACACGGGTTGAAGCATTCTGATATGCATGAAACGCTGCAAATTCTTTCACTGGGGTTTATTATTCAATTGGCTTGCGTTCATGATTTGAATTTATACTAAGCTTTGGAGTGTCCGTGTTTCACAAGTGATAGAGCGATTATTGAATTTCAGGAGGCACACAATTATGATCAACTGATCAATCCAAATAGGTATTTTGGTTGAGAACAGATTTACGTGCTCTATGCATATCTCCTGAAATTCAATAATCGCTCTATCACCTGTGAAACACGCACACTCCGAAGCTTAGTAGAAATTCAAATCATGAACGCAAGCCAATTGAATAATAAACCCCAGTGAAAGAGCTTGCAGCGTTTTTCCAAAACAAATGAATCTTGACTCATTCAGAACTCCAATAACCAAGAATTTTTGTGGACTAATAAGTTTTTCGTTCATTCTTTATGCTTTAACGAGTGGTTCTCCTCTTCATGATGGTAAAATTCATTCAAATTGTCTCACCTTGAATGCGAACACCTTGTACTTACACAAGGAACAAACATAAAGGTACATTTTCTGAAGTTCAATATAGAAGTCCTATTTTGATTCTAATGCTCAGCAATTTAACATCTATAATTAAGTTTGCAATTTTGAACAGTTCTACTGTTTGTAAGTAATATTCCTTTCCTTTCAGTACGAGCAATGTGTACATACCTAACGTCCAGTCGTGAAGCAGTTTAATTTTTTCAATTATGCCTTTGGCAATAATTTACAAACTGCTACTTAGGTGTGGGGATAATGATGTTCCAGGAAGCCGTTGAGCTCATTTTAAAGAAATTCCATTTCCCATACCAATTAGAATTGTGAACTAGAAAAAAGAAACTCGTAGCGGAAACCATAATTATTCGCAAAAGAAAACCAATCCGAAATATGAGAGTTGTCTATTCACTAGCCCACAAAGTGGTATTGAGAGTAAGTAATTAAAAAATTATACTACAAAGTTAATTGTCTTTGAGATCTACGTTGGCGTCTTTAATTAAGGACTTTTCTGGAACACAAGTTTCATCGCCCTTCCAAAGAGAGTCTCAGCGTCCCAATTGAACGAAATATGAATAGTGAAGTTTTGCATCGTGTACCAAGCACATTGAAAAGCATGAACTCGAAAGGGCTGAAACAGGTTTAAAATGAATTCAATGTCCACAGCTCAATTAGGTGAGTGGAAATGATGAGTTTTGGGTATAAAATGAAAAGAGACGAAAATGTTTCGAACGTTAAGTAGTTGGAGTTTATAAGCCGGGTCGGCGCAATGGTTAGAAGTTCAAGTATTTTTAGATATATCGATCGAACTTGTAACCATTTCAAGCAGAAATGACCAATTTATATTTATACCAACTCCTAACGAACCAGAATGACACATGAATTAGCTATAACGAAGACAGTTATATAAAAAGATTTAAAAATCTCAGACGTCATTTTTAAAAAAAGCCTGCCGAGTTGGGTGTGGCACCCTCGTCTAGGTAACATGAATGAGAGAGATCTCTTGAAATGTTGTAGATAATATCGAAAGTTTATTACAACCATTCATTGCGGGTCATTCGCCCTAATTTTATATCGGATCGAATGATGATACGATAGTGTTGAAAATCATATAAGATTATTATACCATTCTTCCCAAACGACCTTTTAATCACGGGAGCTGGCTGGTACATAAGAAACAGTACAATGCATCAAGATCTAGATATCCCGTTGGTCGACGAAGTAATCAAGGAAAACTATGCGAAAATGAATACCACGATGACAAGCCACAGCAATCATTTGGTGTCTGACATACCAGCCAATCCTGCACCTCAACCTAACAATCGCAGACGAAAGAGAAAACTCCCACAAAACCATACGTCATAAAACCAGTGACAATCTGTATCCAGTAGCTATATTTATATCACTCTGTATCTATTCTATTGTAATATCTATTAGCTCCTATAAAAATGTATTCTACTCCTTAATTTATTTCCGCATTTACTGGTTAAGGACAGCCAATGGGTTGTACCATATTACAAATATCTTGTAAATTAGGCTTGCCTACTACAGGAAAAAATGAACCAAACTGTAATGTTATATTAAATTTTAAAATTTAAACTTTTTAAAAACTACGGTAAAAAAGACCACTAGGGCCGGCCTGACGGTATGACAGTTGATGAATTTTACGAGTGCGCATGTGCAGAATGATGTATTTTGATCAATGAAACTCATAGGGAATCATCTGTAACGAAACCCTCATATTCCCTGAAAATGTCATCAAAATAGGTGAAAACTGTTGGAATCATGCTAGTGGCAAGTCTCTGCGGACACACTAACGGAAACATACAGAATGAAACGTAAGTTTTTCAAAATGGCCAAAACACAAAATGCAAGTGGAAATTTTGATTTTTGAGAAAAAATGTTCATTTCCCGAAACGGAGAACAAAGCATCTGCAAACCTATGGGTAGAATAGGAAGTAATGTGGCATGTGGGTGTGGTTCTACGTGATACAGGCACCGATTTTGTATAAAATTTGATATGCGTAGACTGGAGGTATCGAGACGGATGTGATTCATTAAACCAATTCTCATTTTGATGGCAGATTTCAAGGATGGGTGAACTGCAGGTCACTTTGTAAAGAACGGTTTGGCAGACCTGCAGGTCTCTTACGACCAGGCAGGTCTTACCTCCACAGGTCATTTGGGACAAGTTCACTTGAAAGAGAAGTTCTTTGAGACAAGGTCACTCAATCACTACCCACCTCTAGTTCCCTGGAATTCCTGTTGAACTCGAGTTTTTGTAACAAATTATGTTATATTTTTGCGGACAAGTGAAGGATAGGTGGGTACTTTACATTTTCTCGTTAAATTTCAGTGGTTTCATCTTGGGTTCCAACGTCCTTGTCGATATAAACCATACTGCTCCACTGCAGGTATTTGGACACCAAATTGTGTTACGTAGGGACCATTAAAGTTTTAGAATTTGAGGAGGAAAGTTTATAACGAAGTTATATCGTCTTTGGTACCTATATCTTGAAGTCAACTACCAAGTTTAAATAATGTACCCCAGACCACGGCAAATAAACAGATTAGTGAGTTACTTAGAAAGAAGTACGTGAATAATGAACTGTGTAATAATATGCAACTATTAGTGGGCCTTTGGGAAGTGATGTGCAGCATCGTTACTTTGATTAAACTTGTGAAGAAAGTGCGACAACAGCTGATCGATTTTCTCGATAGGCGCGACGAGAGGTCGAACCTCTGGGATGTCCCCGACGAGAGAAAAGTGGGCCCGAAAATGATAGGACAGGGGGGGAGAGGGGTTACTTTTAAGCCTGCAGAAAACGAGGGGGACACGGGGGCATTAAGGAGTCAGGGCCTTAGCCGTCCTAAAAGGAACAGTTATTGGGAATACGGGACTCCGGGAGAGACGACCCTCCGACCTTCCATGATACTCCCCTTGACTCCTGGCCGTTGTAAAGCAAGAGCGAGTCTTCCCAACTTGCCAGGGTGAACCAGGGGGGCCATCGATCGAGGCGCCCCCGCCGGTTGGGCGGCCGGGGCCGAAAGAATAAGCCGAGGGTGTCTAATCAACCCAAAGGGAACAACACCGCAACCTATAACTATTCCACTCTTGAAAGGAACCCTTCCTAAGTGTTTGTATAGCAAGTACCTACCTATGACCAAAGTAACTGTTGAGATTTTATTCCTGAGTCACATCATAGCAACGAACAATCTCGGGAAAGAAATACGACAAAAGTCCCTATTCAACCCAAAGGGAGAGATATATAGATAGTTAATTTACATCATTTTACATGTTACATTCTTCGATTGAATAATAACTGATGACCGAGCTGGATAGTTTAACACTGTGGCCCAGCCCGGGGTTGGTTCTTACTTCTAATTTTTATAAAGCACCTATCTATAGCACTATATTTACACCACATTAATTATTAAAATTTAGATTCCACTTCCATGGAATGATGTACTTAGTAGATACACCATTTATAAAGCTGCTAATTTAATATAATCATCAATTTTAGTTCATGAAGTACTCATAGGGGTTATCTCTTATTAATTTACAAATTTCTTTTTTGAATAGCAGTTAATCTTTATTAGATTTCTAATTTTTCCAAAATCTTTATCGACTATTTGCATGCCTCTGTATTTTGTCGCCATTTGAGCAGATGTATTTTTTACCCTCAGCAATTTGGGTCTGTATGATTTTGATTGCCGCTGACTCAGATCGGTAAAATTTATATTTTTGCGTTTACGGATTAATTTTAGCATATTCAACGTGTAAAATTGGTGGACAGTAACAAATTCAAATCATAAAATAGTGTATCACTGGGATGGCGCCTGGGCTTATTGAACAACACCTACCTTTAATGTCATTTTTTGAATCTTAAAAATTACAGTACTTGGAAGTACTGTAAGATTGGCTTGTAAGAGAAATCACACGTTCAAGCAATTCAATATGGAAGAGGAATCTTGTTAAGTACCTGCAGTATAACAAATATTTAATATCTACTAGTAACACGAACGTAACGATACTACTCCTGAGCCCCTGCTTGTTAAGGTAAGTATTGTTATAATTATGAAACTTAACAAAATGTCCCCTTCATTCCGAACTCACAGGATTACGCGGCTCAACAATATAGCAAGCACAAAATCATATAGTCAACTCAAAGGGCAACCTTTAACAACTCCATACGGAGAAGGAATCGCAGAAAGTTCCTATATTTAGGAGTAAAGCATTTAGGAGTAACATGACCGCAACGGTTCCATTCCTAAGCCCTTGCTTATCAAGGAACTCACACGTTACCAATTACGCAACGAATAGTATTCCTAAAAATATATATATAAAAAGACTGATTTTCTCGATAAACTACATGAAACAGATTTTAACAACATTACGATTTTACAGGAATACCTCGCCTTCAATACTGTAAGTGTATTCAACCCAAAAAATATGAAGAGTCATAATTTTTATAAAAATAGAAAAATAAATATGCGAAAGTGTACCAAGCACATACAATGCGCTATGTAAGCGACTTTTAGCACATTTTTTATTGCAAGCTCGCCTGCAAAAACAATTAAGATTGTTGACGTCATCATTTCAGGGACTTTTTCCATAATGGTAGATTACCATAATGAACATTCAAAGGTAGTATTTTGTCGTCTCGACTGTTAGAGTGGCTGTTAATATACTGTTAAAATGGCTGTTAGGTAATATTAAGGAAAACTAAACCAATTGGCCATCTATACGACAAAAATCTCTAGCTTCGACACCAGCATACACAGTGGCGATCCGCCACACTATTTTGAAGTTTACATTAAGCATATTTCAACACTGACTATTCTCAAACTCTCCCGTTTTATGTAGAACATTAAAACTCGTTTAAACTGGTTATAAACTAGTATTTCATGATTGTGCAAAAGATTTCGCAGGAAAAACTTATATTTTCAACCATACTTATTCACCCCACTGGCCCAAAAAGTTCCATAACAAACCGACCTGTTTTACATCTTAAGGTCCCTACTGTAAATTCCGCATAAGAGTAGGTAAATTCTACCAACGTTAACTTGAAGAAATTGACAATGAGATCCAATAAAACCATAGACAACATAATGAGTAATTATATCCAAGATCACAAAGTAGGGAAATCCATTGCGAAGCAAAGTAAGAGTAAACTTAAGAAACCACGTACTGACAAGAAACAGATTTTCTCCACAAAAAGCATCAGAAACGACAATGAACAACGAAAGTTTTTTCCTTAAAAATTCAAAACTCACATTATATTTTCTATCAAATAGTTTAATTAGCATTTTCGAGTACCAATCGGGTTTTGTTAGCCAGAGGGCGAGAATCCTCAGAGCCTAACATTTTTCGTGCCGGTTCTGCCACGACAATCCGCAACTGAATAACATGTTTTAGATATGATAATTTTGATTGAAATAGGTTTCTGGGCAACTTCAAACTACATACTACTAGATTTTGATGTTGAGTTGGTTTTGCGTAAACATTATGTTTTCTCATTCACATCGAAGTCATAACTCCCATAGTGTCCTCATTAAACCTAGCCATTCTCAGCTAAACAAAATAGAGCGCTAATTCAGCCAAAACAAACCCATACCTACGTGCACTTTATCAGTAACGAGAGGAAAATATGTGCTAATTCAAATTTGCAGGAGAGGTATTTAAAGTCTTTAAAATTATGGCAATCCTCGTATAGAATCATTTGGGAATACAACTATACCTGAAAAAGTAAGATGGAAAAAGTCGAGCGTTTTGGTCACTCAGTCATCCCCGAAATCAAACGTAAACATACTCCTTCACTGTCCCATCCCTGAAAGCCAAACACGACCGCGATAAAAATTAACATGGGCGAACATATGACGTGGGTCCCAGGCAATTTGCATGTTGTTTGCCCGCCACTTGTTTGCTAATTCATGCCGTGAACGGTTAATTTCCTTTTACCTCATTTAGCGAATATGGCTTGCGAGCTTCCGGATTAAATTCGCTAACCTCCAGCGAACGGAGGAAGGATGGGAAGGGTTAGCCTGCGGTATATTTATCATCATCTTAGTCTTCGATCTCCATTACGTTAAGAGGATCGCGTTTCTAATTAGAAGAGAAAGCGAGCCCACACTGATATGAAGATGGTTCAGTGGGAAAGACCAAGTACATCAGCATTAAAATTACTCGAAGGACTTGAAAGATGAGACTGTTTCTTTGGCGACCCAACTTAATTTGCTAAAAGCTGGACGTTGCTGTTAAAAGACACTGTTGAATTTGTCAGTACGAAAAACAATAGAAAATCTATGAAAATAAACAATAACACTTATAAAGTCTCAATCCTAGTTTCATTATTTCGGTTCCAAAATGAACAATCTGGGGGACAAACAACTTGTTTTTATTATAAGGAAGACCGTAAGCGTTTCAAAACGGTTTTGCTCTTATAATTGGCGAAAGGTTTGTTGCCATCAGGTTTCATGGTCTACAAATCATCAAATGTGGCTTATAAGACGAAGCATTTAAGCTCAGTAAAGAATGTCTCCGTACACCTAAAATGTGTCATTTTTTTAATACCCAGGCAGGCTAATTCGGACATCTAGGTTCCAGCTGATTTTGATTTTTCTTATTGGGAATCTCGAACAGAAGAGCAATTTGTTTTGGAAAACGGGAAGAAATAAGTCTCCACAAACAAACTGGAGTTCATGAGAATTAGAACAGGATCAATCAAGACCCCCGGCAACAGCAACTACCAGAGGTCTAATCATACAAATTACAGGATCAGCATTTTTTACGGCCACGGTCATGAACGTCTCACAATACAAAGAAGTCTAATAGAATTGATCCAGGTTAGTGAGGGTTAATTCAAACACAAGAAGAAATAATAACCGAATACAAATCCGTTCCAAATCGTTCTATGACCGAAGATGGTAAAAAACTGTAGGTGATCCTAAGAAACTTTCAAAAACAGATTTCTTAAACCATTTCATGATTTGTTATCGTTATCTTTCGTGTATTGTATTAATATGCTATTGTATGTACACCAGATACCTACGTGTCATGAGTGCTATTAATCCATCTTTTTTACTCGATTTTCCAGTGTCTTTGGACAGTACGAAAACTTTTTTAGTTGGACAATTGTTTGACTTGAAGTACGCTATGAACGTTTTGAAAAGCCAAGTGGGTGTAATTTTTTACTGAGTGTATTTATAGGACCACCTAACCCCCCCCCCCCCCCCCACACCCCCCCTCGAAACTGTATTTATGGGATAGATTTTGTTTTGGGGAATCCTAAAAATAAATGTATGCGGATGACATCCAGTTGCGGATTGAGACAGCCGTCAGTCTATTTGATGAATGAAATTGTTATTCAAATGGTATTTTGGTGGGGTAGTCGTATGCTTAAAATAAACCTCAAAATTGTAGAGCGATTGGTGGTTTGTAATTCCGTTTTATTGAACCATATTGATTTCCAATCCTGTATGAGACTTGTCGTGTCATCAGTAACGCTATCAAACAGGAATATTTGGACAAGATTTTGCTTTGGATGTTATAAGGCAGGTGGTTCGATCCATGCTTCTTCCACTAATGGACTACGCCAGTTTGGCTTATACAGGGTGTCCCAGGAGTTATGCACAATTCGACTCCTACGTGTTCTACAACTCATTTCAGAACAAAAATGCCTCAATTTTTTGCCAGAGGCCTCGTTTACGAGTTCATTCGCGATTCAAGGTTTTTTCGTGTTTTCGATCTTATGTCATTAAAACTGCCATAACTCCCTCAATTTTGGAGATAACTCGCGAAAGAGCGTTAAATTTTCTATCTATTTAATGTCAGAGAACATTTTTGTATTGCATTGAAGACGTTTTGTCGAAATCTTGAAATCGCCTGTTTTTCATCTCACCTAGAAACCCCATGAATGCTTGACGCAGAACTGTGCAGGCCTGGTAAAGCGTGCGCCAAAATGTCAGCTTTCCAACGGTGTAGTCGTTTTGGTTTTAGAAAATATTTTTGGTTCAGGAAATGGTGTTTAACTGCAGAAAAACGTGTGTTTCATGTTAAAATTGAGGTTTTTCCAAAAATCTGGACGAAAAAAGGTTGGAGGCGGGTGTACGTAACTTTTCTCGCTGAATTGAACAGTGACAACGCCAGACCTCTCAAGTGACGATTTAAGTTAGTTTTGTCGGATGCATAAACCCGTTCGTTTGTGAACAGCATCTACGGCGTTCCTAAGCTGTTCGGCCGAAGTCAAGATAATCGAAGAGCCGAGAGAATGCTATTGTTTGTGTTCATTTACGATTGATTGCGATGAGTTGCATTCATCTTTTTGATGACATTATGGACCCTTATCAAACCAGGCTTCCGTATCATTCCAACTCTTCCCTTTCGTCTCTTTCCTCGCAGTATTTCCTTCAGCGTGGTTTCCCTATTGCACATTCAAATTCATAATGGTGCGCTGTAGCTATTGAACATAGCTGGTAGTAATAACCAAAACCTTAGTGACAAAAAAGGATTAGTAGATTAAAAAAAATATATAGTTTAGTAGATAAAAAAGGATCAGTGACATAAATAATGTCATCTACCAATATTTTTTCCTCATACTATCCAACGTGTTCGCAAGGGTGTGACTTGCACACAGGAGGAGTGTGACTCCCTTCCTGCTTCAAGAGAATTACCATTGGCAAAACCGTACACAAAAATCAGGCCAACATACTTTCTGGTATAGCTACTCAACTGAAAGCAACTCATCGCAATCAATCGTAAATGAACACAAACAATACCCGTCTCTCGGCTCTCCGATTATCCTGACTTTGGCTGGACAGTTTAGGAATGCCGTAGACGCTTTTCACAAATGAAGTTTTTCATCCGTTTTCATTTTTCATTTTTAAATATTCATTTTTTGGTGTATATCTTAACAATCTTTTTTAAATTCTAACTATTTAAATAGCATTAGCAAACTGAATTAAACCTTTAGCAAACTGAGTTAAACTTTTAGCAACTGAATTACATTTTCAGCTAACTGAATTAACCATTTCGCATTTAAAATTAACCCTTTCGCAATTAGAATTAAACCTTTCGCAAACTGAATTAACCCTTTTGCAATTAGAATTAAACTTTAATTGCGAAAGGTTTAATTATAATTGCGAAAGGGTTAATTCTAAGTGCGAAAAGGTTAATTCAGTTTGCTAAAAGTTTAAATTCAGTTTGCTAAAAGTTTAATTTAGTTTGCTAAAGGTTTAATTCAGTTTGCTAATGCTATATGAACTCGATTTAAACCCCAATATCTTAAGATTGTCCTACAACTGGATAACATATTCGAGCCAACAAACATTTTACTAAAACTGACTTTGGTCAGAAACAACAAATTACCAACATTGCAACACCCAATGCTACGGCCAAATCAGATTGGGGTTGATAATACACGGCGCACAAAGCAACCCCTCCTTCAAGACCGGGAGGTCGTGCGGGTCGTTGCATATCCTCGCCCCTGACGAAGACAATGCCTCCACCGTAGCTTTCCCAATGGTGCTTGGTGCTTTTCTGGCGTTGTGATTCAGCGAGAAAAGTTACGTGCATCCCGCCTCCGATCTTTTTTCGTCCAGACTTTTGGAAAAACCTCAATTTTAACAAAAAACACACGTTTTTTCTGCAGTTAAACTCCATTTCCTTAACTAAAAATATTCTTTAAAACCCAAACGACTACACGACTTGGCGCACGTTTAACCAGGCCGCACAATTCTGCGACAAGCATTCATGGGGTTTCTAGGCGAGATGAAAAACAGGCGATTTCAAAATTTTGACAAAACTGCCATTTCGCGCAACAACCGCACGTCTTCAATGCAATTTAGAAAAAAATTTCTGATATCAAATAGATATAAAATTTTACGCTCTCTCCGACGGTGCCATCAAATTAGAGTTATCTCCAAAATTGAGGGCGGTATGGCAGTTTTAATGACTTGAGATCGAAAACACGAAAAAATCCTCAATCGAGAATAATTCGGAAACGAGGCCACTGGCAAAAAAATTCCTATGAGGCAATTTGGTTCGGAAATGAGTAGTAGAACACGTAGGAGTCGGATCGTTCAAGAAAATAATCTCGATGTTCCATTTTATGAAACTCAATTTTTTGAAAAGTCATTTCATGTAGAGGCCGACCGTTTGTACAATGCTTACAAGCCTTTCATAAATCTAGCCGTACACAGTCCTTTAAAAAAAGGTTTCAAGAAGAATTACCCAAAAAGTAATAATCTTTTATTCTTATATTTTCACGTGCTTTGTATTGTTGCTTTATGACAAGCTCACAGAATTGAATTATACTATTCTTCAATGTGCATCTGAGAAGATAGAGGAATATAATAAACTTCGTAATTTTAATTTCAGCCATCCGAGAATAGTATATGCGCAGATAGACAAATGAACGATCAAACAGCGTCTCTCTCCCTCTCTCTCTCTCCACAATTGTGAATTCAGATTTAAATTTTAAGAATTTCTAGTGTGTGTTTGAGTATTTATGTGCAATTGTTGATAATGACATCCAGGAATCTTTCTGAAATATATTAGAAAGGAATTCCACATATAATGACATTATTGAACAAATCTGTTCAGTTTTTGTCAAACTTGCCCTTAAAGAAGTAAATATCTATAAAGATAGATCATATTTACCGTAACCAATTCGATAGCGTGATTTGGGACATTGAGGTCAAGTACTCACCTGAAACGAGAGATATGAATATTATTAGCACCTCAGATCAATGGAACATGAACAATGAAAGAAATAGATTTTCAATAAACAATATTGATAGATAGATCAGTCTCAAGTGTGATTAGTCAGTTGAAATGGAAATTAGAAACAAGGGTATAATACAAAATCAAGAATAACCAGATCATGTAAAATATTTCACAAGTTTTTTAAGCCAAATTTTAATGAATTGGTATAATACCCATAATAATATAGACGGTTTTACCCATGTTTTATGGAGACATTATTGTTTCAAATCAGTTTTCTCTAGATTAAATTGTTCTTCTTTTATCAATTCTAGGCGTGGTGCTGTTAATTTCCATTTGATCTAAGTCCATTCTCCAGTTTCTTTTTTGAGACAAATGACGAACTAAAATGTGGGTAGTCCGAACTCCAAAACTCGCCACACCAACGGATTTGATAAAATCGGTTAACTGTGAGAACTATTATTAATAAAGAAGTCAACCTTTGCGCAAGCGCAGGAGCTTAACACAAACAGGATGCTATGCAATTCTATGGGGACACATGTAGCACCTGATCGCAGCGACAGAATTGGTGAATTATTTGCCTTCACTGATGACATGTTCAATTTTTATTAGAGCTCATTCATGATTAGATTTCTAACGTTGTTGTGACACATTTTCATATTAAACGGGATGGATGTCGGTTATCATATATTATTTGATATTACATATATTATGTAGTTTATCATCATATACATCATATTAGGATGTATAAACGCTATTTGGAACATTGGTAGAGTATTTTGAGATTTGGTTTCTGATTCACTTGCAAAAGTCTTCATACTTCACATCGATTTTATAATATTCAAATTTGTCAAATACCACAGCAAATCTGAACTTAATCGGCTGACTGGGAATGACGTTATAATCCACAGTAAATCCAGTCATTTAAATGCTTTTTCGGCGGAGTAACTCCTGACGGTGGATTAGCTACCCTTTTGCCTTCTATGGTGGAACGAGCTGTTAATCAGCTTAACATTACACTCAACCGGAAGAATCTGTTGATTAACGACCATATTGTTTAGGGGAACGGGAGAAATCAGAGAAAATTGGCCACCATCCTCTAAAAACTCGCAATGATTACATGAAAAAGAAAGTTATTTGTGGAAGTCACGTTTCTAACGGTTGTGATTTACCGTCACGGAAACAATGAATCAATTTCCACACGCAGCGCTACTCAGAAAACATGAAAACATTGTGGGTAATACCAAACAATAACGGAATCAGCCTTCACAGTTAAGAAACTGGGATTCGTTGGATACTTAGTGAGATTTGTAAATCTTGAAGTTCTAATCATGCAGATCTATCGTATGAGGGAAATTGTGAAAATATCCGTATTAAGTTAATGGTAAACTTCAGTGAAATGTCAATACCTCGAGTGCACAGAAAATTAATTAATAAGACTTCCACTATTTATTATTCTGTTATTCAAAGGAAAGTTTGGATTTCAACAGAATTTTTGGCGCATATTGAAACTTAAGTATACAGGTTTTCCCACAAGCCCCCCCCCCCCCCCCCACATTATAAAATCGTCCAACTGATCGAAGGGGGGGGGGGGGAACTTAAAATTTTACAGAATAATCTTATACACAAATTTGGGAATGTTTAAGTTCGCATTTCATGAACCTTTTCCGGAAGAAAATATGAATTTAACATTTTTAAGCCTGTTCTGTAATTTTAGATCATTCATTTAGTCATTCTTGGTAGAAGCGTTTGAGGTTCGCGCGAATATCGCAGTTACTTATGATAAGATCGTGATGGAGCTGATATGGGGTTCGCTTTAAATACGAGAAAAATTGAATTACTAGGCCGTAATGAAATTGAACATTGTTGACTCCTCGTTAGCGCATACATTTAGATAAGAGTAGATCAAGGTTTGCTTATCTAGCTTGCAGGTTCCATGAAAATTTCTTCAAAATCGGTATAAACTGCGAAAATTAAACACATTTCCTTGCGGACACTAAGCTTCTGCTAATTTTAGGGAGACCCGGAAGTAAAATCGCTATACAGAATTCTCAAGGGACAAGCTTAGGTTAGCGGCATGTGAGGCCATTGAAGTTTTTCTTCACTCAACTACGTATAGATCAAACTGTGCTCATAATAAAATTCTGACGTTTTTTCCATGGTTGGAGGAGTAACTGAGCTTTAATTTGGAGCCGGAACAATTAAAATCAGCAACATACAGCTCGGAATATGAAATACCGTGGAAGCAGTTTTCTTCCTCCCTTGCACGGAAGCTTTTCCTTGACTATTGAGAGTATTCAGACCAAAATCGACTTTTACGGAAATTTCCAACTCAGGCCCAAAAAGCAAATTGGAAACCTCCAAGGTTAGGTAGAAATCTAAAAGTGAACAAATTAAAAATTGTTCAAAATTAATTGGACCATAGCATTTATAGTTAAGCCATGAAAAATTTCAACTTTCCGTATTATAAGTGGTAAGGCGCTTATTTTAATCTTTCCTGCCCAAATTAAAGCTTTTTGCTCCTTCGAGTTTGGTTAACATTTCAGAATTTTGGGATGAATAAAGACCTGTACTTGAATGAGATAAGAAGAACAGCAACAAGCTCGCACGCCGCTCAAACTATCGTTTGCCCCGGCCCGGAGATGTCGAAGTTTTCGGGGCACAAAACTAATTTACTACTGTTGAATTTGCTTACCATCATTGTAGTGGAAACTAGAAGCAAACTTCGTTAGTGACCTTATTTGAGCAGGACGTCAAACACTAGAAAATCCCAAATTCTATCAACCTCAATATAAGTGTGGGCGATACAAAGCTCTTTGCTCTACCTCCAGGTTCAACAGCAAACTTCCGATGTGTACACTGAAATTCGACGCTGCCGCCACGTGGACTCTTCAAACTGACCGTAGATGAACCGCCGCATTCCCCCATCTCTCTGATGTAATCGCGTTTTCCGGAACCTTCGAACCGGCTTTTCATTACCGAATCGCTCGTGTTTTCCTCCGTGTAATAAAAAACGTCGTCCTTGTTGTTCTCTCCAGAATCTCCCGGAAACACACTTGAAAATTGACCCCATTTCACCCAAGATTTTCCTCATTTCCGGGGAAACAAGCCCTGGGAGTGATACGCGGCCGTTATATCCACGCAGGAGGAAGACCCCAGACGTTTGTTCGAATTCTATTCAGCCTCCGGGGCAAAACCTTACTATCTCAACCGCCTCTCCAATTTAATTAAATTCTCACTGAACCGCAACTTCCTCTTTCCCATCCACTTTGGCCGGATTATTATATTCATTCCCCCTTCGGAAGCCATCTTCCAGTCTTCTGAAGCGGTTCTGTTTTTTTTTTCTTCTTCTTCTTCTTTGACTCTGTACGAGGGAGCTCTCTCCCGGTAATAGACCGCAGAGTTGTAATGGGATCTTTCTCTTTTTTTCTAGAATAACTCGACTTTAAGTTATCTAATATTGCGTTGGAGCTGCCCCTGTTATAGCTACCTAGCTCAAACTTCCGCATCATCGGAAGTGAGGTTATTAGCAGGCATACTTCCAATTTATCGCGATTTTCAACGCATTAAATCTCAACCACATAAACTAATAGAAAACGATAATTTTCGAATCGATTAAAAAAAGAGAGAGTCTAACGCCCTTAAATTTTGATGGTTTACGTTTCAAGGTACGTAGATTCCTGAAGTCGAATAGAAGAAAAACTTCGCCCACCGCAAAAGACATTTTCCGAAACTACAGGACCAACGTTTATAAAGCCCCCCCCCCCCCCCCTTCTGATCCCCAATCACAAATTTTCTTGAGTGCCGCAAATTAGGATTTAGAAAACTCAAATTTTCATGCGTTTTTAACAGTTTCACTTTTAAAACGAATTTTTTTATAAGTCAGATGAGCTCGGACTGGGCAGGTACTCATCTGAATCGATTAGTGTCCAAAATTACCTGGAAATGATTAGCACTCGCCTAAGTCAGCAAAATCTAGGAAAACCACGTTTTTTGAGATGTTTTGGCCCATAGCATTTGTGGGGATAGGACCGTCTATACACCAATCACACACACACACATTAATATCAAGGCCTTTTATGGACCATAGGGCTGTAATGGATATGGTTAGTTGGCCCTTCCCGATTTTGGAATCCGTCGCCTTGGTAGATGCTCTGAGCGTGGCAGAGCATTATTACCGCATCCACCTCAATGGAAGGGGCAACTATACCATTCCATCACCACACATGTTAGCTTGAGCGTGGTTACGACCACTGAGTCATTTAATTTCAACTGCCCTTACGCCCCTAATTACTTGCTTTTCACCATTAGCTGAATGCTATTATCTAAAACCCGTTTAATAATCATATCATACACCAGTCTTGCGACCCCCCCCCCCCCCCCCCCCTGCATTCTCTCAGAGATCTGGGAGTTTGATGGATATGGTTAATTGGCCCTTCCCGATTTTAGAGTCCGCCCCCTTGGTAAACGAATCTGTTTTCAAGCGTCTGGATCATCATCTGAGCGTGGCAGAGCATTATTACCGCATCCACCTCAATGGAAGGGGCAACCATCCACCTCACGAGGCGTATAGCGCAGATTGTGAATCAACGCACTTTGGATACGTAATGTAGCTAATTTCGATTGGGGTTGTATAAAATTGTCGCCGTACGATTGCAAAGGCTCATTATTGAAAACAATAAATCAAAATGATACATCGATCTGGGATGTGCTAGTAATCTTGGCCCCTTGATCAATCAACCTCAAGGAATAATATCTAAGGGTGGCAATAATAATTAAAAAAAAAAAATTCGATTCATGAAAACTTTCTATGTAACAGGGTAGTTTTGTTGTTCAATTCCGGTAAGAATTAGTTTCGTCAATTTAATGAGACCAATAAAGTTGCTGCACGATCATACATTCGTTCTGGATTTGGAAAAATCGGGAGCGTTGTCTTTAACGAGAGGCCTGAGAGTGGACGCAAGCACGAGTGGCTGGTGGTAGCCCCATGAGCATAGTGGATCCTACCTTTTCTACTCAAATTATCTGCAGTTCGATTATGTGCGTAGTAGGGTTATTTAATATAGAAATAGTAAACCTTTGTGTAATAAATTGCAGCGTTTATGTGATTGGGTGTAGAAATAACATGTAGATCTACATTTTATTAGTGACATGTATTCATCTCATTTCGTTAATACACTCCTACACATATACAGAGTGGACTCAGAGTTTACCAGGTTGTCCAGAAAATGCAATATCTGCGTTATAAGAAACTTGGTCTACCAACCCACTCGAGAAAGGTTACGATTTAGCGTTATTCTGCAGGTGTACTCCGACATGAAAGCCATCGAAAAGCAAACCCAAGGCGGACTCAATAAACCCGGAAAGGCCAATTCATCCCAGGCCCAATATTCGGTGGTCTATCCCTCCCTGAATTGTTAACGTTTCCGCTGGGACTTCGTCTTTTCTGGCCAATTTCTTGCTGCTCTCCTCCCCTCTACCTCTACAACGGTAAAGTTTCGCGAAAAGGACAATGGTGTTCACGGAGGGTCCATTAAGAAGGTGAAAGGGATAGGTCGGCCAATCAGGCGGACTTAATTAGTTCGATTCCCTTCCAAAAGGTGGAATCTCCGCAGTTACGTGTACGTCCGGCCCTGCGGGATAGAAGTTTGAAAAGAGGCGGACGGCGGGTGGAAGAGGCGGAATGGAGATCGTATATAAAGGAAAAGTTTGCGGGAAATGGTGCGAGCACGTACGGCGAGACTATAATGGTTATAACCGTAGGTAGAACGATAGCCGAACTAAAAGAAACGGAATTATGACATGTAAGAAAAATGCGGACAAGTCCGTACGAATTCTCTCTCTTTGTTACGTTGTATGTCCTAGTTACTGCTTACTTAAGATATAGAAATTGGAACGGAGACTCTCTGGGTTTAGTACAATACAACTACATGAGAAATCACTTTAATCACCTGAGTGAGCTCTATCGCTAAATTTGTTTCTCATTAACTATAGACGCAGAACTTTAAAACGGGACCTCTCTGGATAAAGATTACGGCAAGTTTCGTTTTCCTAGCAAATTGATTCAATTGATTAAGAAAACGCATCACGATACGGTGTGATATCTTGGACAACAGAGCTGGAACAGCCACTAACAAGAACAAGGGGGAGGGCCGTACATAAAGCGAACGTAATTTTAGTCACCCATATCAAGAAATTTAATCCTTCAAATAAAACATCCAGTACTGTTCGTCAAGTTTGTATTTCTTCAAGCGCTAGGAATACAGTCAACTCCATCGATAGGTATTACGTTCTTAAGGCATCGGAAGGTTTAATGCACGTATTCCTAGGATTACTTTAATTTGACTAACTGAGCAAATATTACACGAATAACCTTGCAAATAATGAAACCAAATAAATTCAGTAGGCAAGTGGGTACATGTGTCAGGTGGATATGCGGCAGAGACTGATGCTTTACTGAAGGCACTCAGTTTTGCTCTCGATTAACTAACGCTCTTATCTAACATCGTCATTTTGACAGATTCCAAGGGTGTAACCTCAAAATTGGCAAACAAGGTTGACTCACATTGAAGCCGGGATACTGCAAAACATGGGACGTCTTAGAGAAACAGCAGTAAGAATCAGATTTTGTTGGGTTCGTGGATACCATGGTGTCGGGGCTGTCTTTCCGGTACCCGCTTACCCGTCCCACAGATTTGAGGCAAATGTTAGCCATTGATCTCTCGTCAAAGCAAAAAGAAGAGTTCAAGAAATACCATGGCGGTCAAAAATACAAAGAGATTTGAAACCATGGTTCAGTAAGATGAATGTAGCTTCACCGAAACGATTCTACAAAACCATGGTTCGACTGAGGAGTGGTCTTACTGAACCATCACGATGCAGAGTTGTGAGGTCGATCCAGAAATCATGCAGCACAGTACTCAGGAGTGTCCTGCCCATTAGAGACCCCTTACTGAATGGAATTACAAACGTACGGGAAATGGAGTCCCCCTTCAACTTGGATACCCTTGCATCATTAGGGAACATCGACATTTACTTTGTCTAGTATGAGTTTATAAAAGCTATTAACTTGAACCTGTAAAACAGTATTGTTACTAATTTATTTACTTAAAAAAAAGGAGTACATCGGTCACTCTATGAAATAAGTTGAACGATGTACCTACTGGACAAAGAGTCGATAATATGAGAAACATTAGCTGGGTGCACCCTTAGTAAATTATATTTGACAAAAATATCAATGAATATAAACAGACGGCATTAGCCCAAACCAATTCTACCCTTTTAATCCGAATTCCCCGCTTCTCTCATCAGCTGATTGAGGTTCGAAACTAACTTCTTTGAAATGAAACCTAAGTAGATGATATTTGTAATCAACAAGGGACAAGTCAAATATTATTTGAACTTGCGGGTCACCTCAGTGGGTGCTGAGACTGATTTCTGAGCTTATTTACATTTTCACTTTTCCTCTCCCTGATAACGATTCGTAAGAAATGACTAAACAAATGTGAGCAAACTAAATAGTTGGGAGGCATTTAGTTAGGATAGAGACATTCTAGGAAAAAACAAAATTTATTTTTAAAGATTTCGGGTATTAGATTTTGTTTATTAGATTAACAGCTACTCAAATGCCAAACTTCAAATAGAATGTCTAAACAATGCAATTTCAACTATAATTTTTTCCATTGTATCACTTCCATCAATTACTCATTCTCATTATGGAGAATTGTGTATACAATGTTAATTATTCATTCTGAAGAATTAATTATCTAATTTATTCAAACTTGGTAATGAACTGCCTTTTCAACAGCAGAAAGATGAATGACTTAAATGTATATAAAGGATACGCCTATCCATGTTTTTTACGTGTAAATACTGTAGCCTAAAGAAAAGTAATGGTAGACGAATGAAAAGGGAATGAGAAGAATACGTCTCAGATTTCGTTATCAATTGAAAAATGGTTTCCAAGCGAAACTGTATTTTATGGGGTTGATTATAGCATCAGCCTACAGGCGCATTCAGGAGAGGAAATGATCCGATGCCGAAGAAGTAAGAAAACTGGAGGGAAGAAGAGAAGTAATGATGAAAGCCTTATAGAAGATGTAAATAATACCACTTGGCGAAGTTGGGCTCCAGAGTTTGACAATCCAGATAAGAAGGGCGGGCGGAATGTTAAATACAGTGGAATATCTCTGGGAAACGGAAGGAAAGGGGGCGGGAGAGGTTATTTTCGGCAAGGGACGAGAGAGTGAGCTAATTACATCCTGCAAAACGGTGGAGGGAGAGGGGGAAAGGCAAAAACCGAGCTCAACCCCGGCATCGGGGACGACAGAATGATGACGAAGGACGGAGAGCGGGGGTGACGATGGGATCCATAAATCCGCTGGAGCAGCAAGAAAGTTTAGGAGGAAATACAAAACGGTCAGAGGTATGAGGGCGTAAAGAAAACCGGTGGTTTGTATAGTTCGGAGGATAGAGAACAAGAAAATGTGGTACAAATATCACAAGTATGTTCAGATCACATGTTGTACACACCGAAGTTTAAAAAAGAAAAAAACGGGACAGTAGACCTCTATGGTTCTACAGCCAGATCATTTAAATGATTGATTTTACACATTTAAGTACCGAAGATGAAAAATTGCCTATGCAACCTACGAATATGGGATTCTAGCTCAGAGGAGGGGAGCTAGTAAACAGAGATGAAAGCTACGGCTGGGGGGGGGGGGGGGGTGGCAGGTACACGAATGACCCCCTCGGGCGGACGGAAAAGTGGTGATGCCGAGATAACAAAGGGCGGAAGGAGCCCACCCGAAGGTTAGTTGAAGGAGTTAGTTGAGCGAGGGGGGGGGGGGGGTACTGTCGGGTCGGTACGGTCGCAAAAACTGTACTCCTGTTAATCATTTAAATGATGAAAATAATTACGAAGGTTCATTATTTCTGTATCAGGTAGCCCTCATACGCGGATCACCGGGCTACAAGAACTGGATTTCTGGGACCACTTGGGATCGCACGTGTAAGCCCAACTAAAATTCAACGAGACTTGATGAAATAATAAGCAAAAACGAGTTTCTACTTGTTCTCCACAGCTGAATTGAAGATGGTGTTATTGGAGATTATAATCGTACAGCATCGCTAGCCACGCGTCTCACCAACCACCCGTTAAAGGACGATTCTCCAGCTAAGGTTTATCTGACCGAATTCCCAGATGGTGAACGAACGGATCTCGCGGAAGTAACTAAAAAAAAATTACCCTCTTACATCAAAAGTTTTTGAGATTTCGATATTTTGATAGTTTAATCGTCCACTATTAACCCCAAGATGAATGGGAACCCGAAAACGAAAAATAATAAACCGAAACATACCATTAATATTAATATAGATCTATCGTAAAAGAGTAGGGCTAATTTCATCTGATCGTACTTCATTGGAAGTATACATTTTTTGTACACGATTTTAATTGCAAGTACCTACTACTTTTTATAAAGCCACATAAGTTGAGAGGTTCAGTTTTCCTTACTCATTTATTGTATTATAGACTTGAGCTAGTACGATTAGTAAATGTAATGGTTCAAGTCAAAATGGTTGAATGCAAAATAGAACCGTATAATACGTGTATACGTATAGTACGATCGAATCAAGTATCAATTGTGATTGAGCAGCCCCACACCAGGGCTACAAGGTGAGTATTAAACGGAGACTAGTTGAGCGTCGTTTAATTTTGAAACCTGGTTTAATCTACTGTACGCGTTTACCGTGTGTACAAGCCCTTATCACGGAGGTTTATGAAACTTTAGTTTAAATGCTAAAACAGTTGACAAAGGAAACAAGAAAACTGCGTAAGGTTACGGAACAACAAAAATAACTATAGTTCCTTGTAATCGACTGCTGTTTTCAAGCGATCGCCTTGGACATGCGAAATATCGCCAAAAAATGCTTCCCTTATCATTTCTCGAAATGATTTGGGTGTTCTCGGGATGCATGTGGCCACTAAGAAAACATTTTAAACTCAACAACGTCCTCATCGTCGGAAATATCCTTTGGACAGAATGCCATTTTCGAGATATAACGAAATACAATGGAATAATGAACAAACAACGCAGTTGATACACAAGTTCACTTCTAAAAACCCATAGAACTGGAGGAAACGGACACTGAAGGACGTCCAACCTTAAGCAGAGCTAAGCTCTTATGACAAACTCCGAGGTTTAAGAACTTGTTCACCTGGGGTAAACTACACTCGCCGTTTAACCGGCAGTATGAACGTTAAGTGAGGTTTACACTAGTCTTGTAACCCTGGCTCTAAGTATCCTTAAACACTCTCTATCTCTCCATTCCTCCATCCTTTACAATTGTGGAGAAGGGGGAAACTGAACTGAAACCTATTTGGAGGAATGTAGAGCTAATGGTGAATGATGGAGGCTTATTTGTGGCGCGTCTGACTAAATGGTGAGTAAGATGGGGGGAAAAGACAGAAAAACGAACCCTCGCCTAGGAGAAGGACGTCGAAATGGCGAAAGATGGGATGGAAGGGGGTTACCGAGGATGCGATCCATAAATCCAATGAAGCGGAGGGGAGAGAGGTTTGCGTTTAGGAGGAAATATGGAATAGCCCGGGGAAATACCGGATCGCCGAGTCAGGCCATTTGTGTTCGAAAAGAGAGATTGTGGAGGGGGCAGCAGAAATTTTGACTTACAGGGCGTGAGAGCTCTTGTCTGTACAAGTGCATAAATATCCATTCTGACCGTCCGGAAAGGATTTGCCCCATATGTGGTGGACGACGGTTGGGCGACATAATCATCAAACACACCCTTCCAGATGCCACAGCAGCTCATCCAAACACTAAAGATGATTTAGGAATAATGACCATTTACAAAGAACATCAGGATTACGAAGACGGTAGTATAATAAAAATGAAATATATCCATCCTGAGAAAAATACTTGAAAATGCATTTATGACATGATGAGCAATGGATGCTTTACTACTCAAAGAGCCCCATGTCCTCCAGACATTGTCTGGTGTGCTGTACAAACCATAAATAAGCCCATTTTGAAGATTGGCTGACTTTGGCTAGAAGCGTTCGATTACATGTACAATCGATTGCTGAGTCACAAGATCAGAGCGATTGTTTGTAACAAGAGATTCAGTTGTATTAGCAGTAGGATCATGGTACGGACAAAGTCACTCGCGAAGAAGTTGTGGAAACCCATTCCAATAAAAACGGAGTAGGATAGAACGTTATCTACATACATAGATTTTGACGGTTAGGGCATCATCAGTAACAAACATCATTTACGTCACAGAAAGCACATCTTATATGGACCTGGGTGGAAGGAAAATAAATCCTACTGGCTCAGGGAAGTGAGAGACTGGAAGGGCCAACCAGGCTTACAAAATGAAAGGGGCACAAACAGTAACATTATGGAGAGGGGGAGCCAAACTTACTGCAAGAATGAACCCATTAATGGTGAAATATCTTGATGAAGAGCCTGAAGACTCAAACAACTTCTGCTGATGATTTTATAGGGAGCTCAGAATGTTCGCGACATTTTGCAGGATAGGCAGGAGCAGTAACTATATCAGTTCGGAGTGTTATGTAATGTCAAGGTTTTTAGATGGAAACCCGCATAACCAGTTGCATATTGAAGTGGCTAAGCTACTAATATATGAATGAACAACATCGGATAATTCCAATTGAACTCAAAACACTAGACCAAAGCTACGGGATCTTGACGCCATACAGTATCTGGCTGAAGCCAACACATTCGCAAAATTCAATCTGTTTATGATTACATCATTCAAAGTTAGCAACGCGAAACTTTGGTTAACCCAGATTGCAACGTAGGGGCATTTTTCTGGTGAAATCATCGATCTCAATCTGTCCTTGCAGTTGGCATGTAAGCGTAACAAAGCCCCCTCGAACTTTACGAACCCACCTCAGAACAAACATGAAGGGTTTTGAATCTCAAAAGTGAAATCAATGCAACTAATGTTCGCCAAGTATAGATAAATACGTTTAGCGACGCTAAGTTCCATGAACTGCTACAAATTATGGATAAATACCTACGTTCAGCGACGCTAAAGCTCGTGCCGAGGTCGTTTTTCTCCATACTGTCTCTGCTTTCTCGAAAACGATGGCAAGCTTAGTCGAACATGATGCCAAATCATCAAATTAGGTACGACAGGTACAACCCGTATGGTCATAGAATCTTCTGACAACATCTACTGCCGCCAGTCGAGTGAAATGGGCAGTTGACAGTTTCAACACTTGGAATTGATACTTGCAGAGGAGAGAAGATGTATAAAGAACGCCGAGGATATGCCCGTATTCAAGTGTACGAAATAGTCTCATACGTTGCAAGGAAGCCTAACTAGTCATTTCAAAAAATGCCAAGGTAGGTACTCGTTCAACCACTTCGTACCACTGAAAACCCCGGACCTGAGAATTATAAGAGAGCACCGTTCGGGATGTGGCCTGGGAATTAGGAATCTGAATAATAACAGACAAACATGCGTTATAATCACGCAGTAACGAGTTTGTGAACCCACTACCACCTAGCTCTGCGAATGATGAATCGCATTAATTCACAAACATGCGTTTCAAGAAAAGAATGTGAGAGAAATTTGAAAAACTGAATGTATTTGCTTTTCTTTTTTTCTAGTCGTGATGGGTTCTTCAAACATCCATTATTTATTTAGTATTTAGTATGTAGTTTTCAATGAGTAGATTAAACTAAAGAGGATGCATCATTTGTAAAACAATTGAAATCCAGATCCAGGAACCCAGACTCTGACGGCTTAAACAAGGGGGGAGGGTTATCAAAATTCTCGTGGACTCTCATCATTCCAGGAAGAAAGACTGAGAAGAAGAAAATAAGGGGAGTGAAAATAGCATTTTCCCTGTAAGCGGGAAAGAAGGAAGTGCTAAGAACAAGTTATGAAGAGATAAGCCCGACATATTAGGTCAATACGATGGGTGAAATATAGCTGGCGCAGTCTAGACACGCAAGACCCAGACAGTGAAAAACAACCGTGTAAATTCAGCAACGTTTGACGCATAAATAATTTCTGAGGTTTTCACCTTGAAACGTAAAAAATTCAAAATCAGGTAAAAAAAAGGGGGGGATGAGCGTAATAAAAACATGAAATGAAACTTCACCTAATATTTGGATTAAATGAAAATCGTTGTTAATGTACAGAGGAAAAAACTGATTTGAGAACAAAAACAAAATAAGTGAAGTAAATGTCTTTCAACATGGGTGTAGCATATCACTTCCTTGTTTACGAGGCATAAAAAGCTGACATCACTCAAATTTTCTAAATTCTCAATTCTAAGAGATAAATAATTGAATTTCTGATAATTACGGCAAAATGTATAGGAAATCTTCATGTTTTGTAGAAGGACGTGATGCAGCAACTACTAATTACGATCAAGATCGTACAAAAGGGAGCTAGATCAGTTTGACGTCTGCGAATTGGTAATAAACACTATAAAATTTAGTGAACGAAATTGTTAAAGTCGTCAACGGAGAGTCAGTAATAAAGCCTGCACAGTCTCAGAAAAATTTAATTAAATAAACTGTAATGATAGACTGAAGAACTGAACAGTACACTTAGTCACTCATAGTAATTGACAATCAGTCTTCTTATTGGTCGATAAAGCCAAAATCTCAATCATTCGTAAGATTTTTTTAAATCATCGATTCATGACGGTAAAATTATCAGTGATCACATCAGTAAATAGTCCACAACCACAACTCAGCATCAGTAGCTTCTAATACATAAATAGACAAAGATTCACATTCAAGGATGATCGTACGTTAGCTTATTTTGTTAACACGGATTCCTTACATCTTAACGTAATTGGAATGCAGTTAACAAATGTCAGACTACTTCGTAAGGAGTGTGTGAATTATGGTTACAATATTTGATTGCGTTCAATCCCCAATTTATCACTAATTGTGAGGATTGTAACATAGCATATATTTAGGATAGTATATGTAATTCTGTACTTATCGTTGCTGATTAATCAGAAAAACAGAAGAACTATTATAACTTCTTCTGTATTCCCAAGTCCATCATTACTATCAACATCACTTGAATTACGTCAGGTTTAGTTTTGATGAATAAACCATTTTGATCGACGATTGGGCCTTGAAGATGAGTTACTATCAAGGACTTATTTGCTGACAACGATTTACCCGCGATGTAAACAGCGAGATAAAATTCTCATTTGCGATACGACACCGAGCAGAGGAGAATAATCTTGCTTGCAAGGCAAACACGTTCTTGAGCGTCTTCATTAAAATTCCTACGTACAACGCTTCTTACGCCCCCTCGGCTAGCTTAAAATGTAAAGCAGTTGACAACAACGGGGGGTCATAATTCAGTTCGGTTAGGTGACGTAATTTATAGGCTTGATCAAATTAGGAACTGGAGATTTATAGCAGTTGGTAATCGAATTTCAGATAGAAAATACTCCAACGAAGAACTTGACAGTCGTAGAATGAACGACATTATTATAATATTCATTTTCAGTAAGTTTTATACTTGGGTACTTTTCATCAAGATCATATCCAATTAACAACCGGTAAGTTCCCATTAAAAACAAGAGGATTTGAACACCGTGGATGATTTTGTGTTATTATTATTCACGGCTTCAAAATTACTAGGAAAATGACGCACCACATCCCCATGTCAGCAAAAATCTCGAAAAACACGTTCCGGGCAGTTTTTGGCCCATAGCAGTTATGCGTGTGAGGACCATAGCTGGATAGAAGTTAGGACCGAATAGGCGTACGACGGAGGAACATTTCAGAATTCCAAAGGCTTATTATTGAAGATCATAAACGAATACGAAGACGCTATGGGCCAACCCCACTGCTAGGCTATGAAATATCCATATTGCTTCCTGAGGGCAAAAAATTGTCTGATAGAAAAAAGGCTGATAGAAAATATACCCTAAGGGATCCGGGTTATAGGGAAATTAAAAGATAAATATCCCAGTCCCGAACGAAATCCCTGTGATGGTTATGTTTATACTCGCAACATCTTCACAGCCCATCGGCCTCCTGACGGTCGGTGACGGGCGTGTTTTAATATCCTCAACAAGGCCCTTAGGGAACAACGAGGTTCCCTCAAGTTGATGTACATTTACTTGGAAACTCTTTCCGCCGAGTTACCTCGAATAGAAGTTTCCTTCCCTTTTTTTTACGTGATCTAACTACAAAGGAGAACTTTATTGAGGCGCCCACAAAGGCAAGTGGATAAAAGATATTTAACGACTTGAGAGTGACACAATGGACTCAAAATAACGAACGTAAGGCCCGAGGAAAGCTGAAAAGGAGCCCAATTTAGAGGGTTCATGACTTAACTGAGCAAGGAAAATAAAAAAGCTAAAAGTCGAAGCAATTTTACACTCCACATGGAGAATTTTTGGTCTGAAATTTTTAATAACGAACCTTTCCAATCGAACAAGTCAATTAATTTCAACCCTCTTTAAAATGTTTTGTCTTACGTTTCAAGGTTTGTAGAATCCAAAAATTGAATTAAAAAAGAAAAAAATTCCGTCCTTTCACCGTCCGGAGCTTTTTTCCTAAACTGCTATACCAAAGTTATTGAAACTTGAGTCAAAAACCACATTTGGACCTAGTTGAGATTGAATTCTCAGCGAAGATCTCAAAAAGAGTCAAATCAGTCAAATCTTAGTCAATCTTAAAAAGTGAGATCAAAGGGCTGAAATTTCAAAAAATTAGAAAGTCAAAAATTTCGAAATAACGCTGTTCTTTTTATTTTAGTTATTGATACACGTGCTTTCGGAGAATCCAATAAGTTCACCCGCACCACTTTACGTTTATCGGTTTGCTCTTTTTAAGAGATGGAATTTCGAAAGAAAAAGCTCATAAATACGAATGTGAATGTAAACGTGCATGAACACAGTGGAAATCGCCTAGTATCATGTGAGGAACGAACCATCTGACACAATTATTGTCAGGGGTGGCAACTAATAGGAGCATAGCCGTGTGTGCATTCCCTTGCCAATAAAACAAGAAAGTCAAAAACCCCTCGTATTTTGAGTTTGAAAAATCCAAAATTAAAAAAAAAAAATCCTTCCGATCACCAGCTTCACAGCTTTTTCTGAAACCACCGGAAAAAGTTATTGAAACCCGGTTCAAAAATCACATTTGGGATGTATTTGAGACTGAATTCTTAGCAAGGATCTCAGTCAATCCTAAAGTGTGATATAGAATGGCTGAAATATCAAAGATTCAGAAAGTATACAACTTTTGAAATAGTAACACCATTGTTTTAATTTTCGTTATTGATGCCTTCCATCCAATAAGCTCACCCGCACCACTTTACGTTTATCGATTTTCTCCCTCTATGGGAAAGAATTTTGACAGAAAAAGGATAAAAACAAGAACGAATGAATGTAAACGTGCTTGGACATGGTGAAAATCGCCTAGTATCATGTGAGGAACGCACCATATGATATAATTATTGTGGAGAGCGAAAACTGATAGGAGCTTAGATGTAGTGCATCCCCTACCAATAGAACAAGAAAATAGAAAAAAAAACTTTCCATATCCCATTTGAAGATCGTAAAACAAGTTTTTATTACCCTATTTTGTACCAAGGCGCGAAATAAACCTGCCAGGGCTCTGCTAGGAATGGGGCGCTGACCAATAAGAACGACAAGAGCACCTGCTCACAGGTCACACAGTAATGTAGGCGTGGGAGGTGGGATGTCAGAGCATTTTCAGCTTGAATTGAGGGGAGCATGTTCAGAGAGTTCGAAAAAACCAAACAAGGAGCAACTTGATTCTGGTACCCACAGCTTCGGGCGCCGCACAGCGTGAGATTTCCGCATTCTAGGAGGATTGGTAAAAATCGCCCGAGTGTCAATTTGGGGAGTTTATTGGCTTCACATCATCAGAGCAAGAGGTAAATTACACTTTTAGTAAAGACGGCGTGAGGTTTGGTAGATATATTACTGTGAAATGAGATTTCAGGTCTTAAAACTGAAAGAAATTCGCTCAAAACCAGGGAGAAACAATTGCTTTGCTTGGTAGCGTTTTTAATTCATAAAATTACTTATAAATTCTTGTACCCCGTGCATGCGATGAGCATTGTCCAACCGTGTCTCGAATTTTGTCAACAGGCACCTCACTGAAATCTGAATTCCTTTCATTTGGTCGGTAGATACGAGTAGTTTCTCAGGACTGCACCTCAATGAAATCTTAATTCCCTTCATTAGGTCGGTAGATACGAGTAGTTTCTCAGGACTGGCATTCACTGAAACTGTATCAAATTAAATTACTAGGTCTAGTTCCTAGAATGTCTTGGTCATTCTGGAAAAATTACATTTGTGATGATATAACTAGCAGGGGCAAAAACGGACAACCTATTTCTTTTGTTTCCTTTTATTTAGCTGTTCTAGATCATAATTATTTTTCAAACTGCACAGAATAATGCGAAATAATGCACAAAATTCCAACTCGAATATTCTCAATGTTGAAAAAGTGTTTCAGCTAGTATTGGTCCATAACACGGAATGTGAAATGCTTATAAAACGGAATATTCCGAAAATGAACGACCTTGGCAACTTGTACAAATAGCGAAAAACAAAATAATTGTCACAACTTCATGACCTTTGATTACCCCCCTCAGCATACATCATATCAACTATCAAGAATGACTTTAATTGTTTCCTGTATTGTCCTCCTAGCCTTTTGACGAACCATTTCATTTCAAGTGCTTTCCTTACCCCTAAGTGAAACACTGTTCACTTTATTTTTGTTCCATTTTCTGCTGTTTTGTTTTAGAAATTGTTCAAGAGTCATAGCAGGAAACCTGCACTTTCGCGCAATATCGCATATAAAGTTTTTGAAAAACCCGCCAATGTTTCTCCAATGTCACGATTTCTGCAGCCAATAAACTGCCTGTTAGCAACCATATGAACAAAAGTTCTGGAATCAAACAAATCGGTTAGGAAGGGTAGCGCCGTTTATGAAGCAGAAGGATGTTTTGAAGGTTCTGACCTAGCTGGTGTTTAGTGCAGTTTAGCCATTATTGGGAACATACATCGATATACTGGTACATGCATGCATTCAAACTAACTTTGAGTTTCATACAAAGGATATATAACAGCTAAGTTATCTACGGTATTTACACCAAATGAGCACTATTCGCGAACAATGATGAATAAATTGATAAATCACAACAGTGAAGTCAAATGCAGCTAATTTAACGAATGCCGAGTAAAACTTGAGCACGAAGAATGTTATTCAGTTCGCGGGGCGAAGTTTCAAGTTTTGGAGCGAAGAAGAATAAATGGTTTCCTTTCAAGGTACCAACTCGCTTCAATATACAACCATATTCAGCGACGAACAAACAAAGTTCACACCGTGAAAATATCTTTACTGTCTACAACAAAATAATAATGGAGGTTGAGTGGGTGTCAAGTTCATAATGTCAACATTAGCTATCCGAAACTATTTGGAGAGAGAGACGTTAGGTATGGACTCATTGTATTTTTCTACGTCTCGAGTTATCAAAACTGGAAAGTCTATAAAGGAGGAAAGAATCAAATTTCAAGGACTCTATGTTTAGAAAATAAACATAATGGCAAAGTTTGGGTGGTAGTCAAATAGAAAGTTCGTATAATTGACGTACTCATGGAATACCACGTTATGATACGTCGGAATGTATAACTAAAACTGAGGTATCTCTATAAAAGAGCATCGCCATGTATCAACGGTGCAAAGGGACGCAATTACGGCATTTAGGCTCGCAAAAATGTTGGAATATGATCGAATTACCGAGGGAACATAGCCTATATAAGGTACATTAGGGTGAGATGTGCAAGATACATCGTCTGAAGAAAATATGATCTAGTAGTCTTATTCAGGTTGGAATATATCTGAAAGGTTTAGAGTGAAGCTTAATTTGGAGGAAACAACATCCAAGGGTTAAGTTGGGAAAATCGTCATTATCGATGGCAAACTTCAACAAGGAGCACATTATCCTAGTCCTAATGAGATCCGATTGAAAAGCTTGAACATAGCCATGAAACTGATCTTCTATATATTCTGGGGGGTTTTCAACGCAAGACGGAAACAGATCAACGTCTAGGATGATATTTGTGAAAGGAAGGGAAACTGACCGCTTGCTACCATCGAGACAGGGGTACTTACTGCCAACTCGTATTATGGACATGGAAAGAATGAAGAGGATATTCCAACGTGTGGAAATCTTTGCAACGGGCTGTTACTGCGGAATGCAGGCGCGTATAGGAATCTGACTGGTATGGATGGTGTTCCACTTAATTTGAGTAATCAGTTGCAGCAAAAGTAGCCACAGGACGAATACTGCTAGACAAATTCTTCGCAACACCAGCAGAATCCACTTTCATCAGACCTTCTTTCAGTGGATATTTGCTAGGGATTCAGTTTTGTTTCCTCCCTCTTCCCAGGACTCTCGCTTCATCAGCTCGCTTCTATGTGCTTCTGCTGCGTTTCTGTATGCGATATATTGATCTAACTGCGGGAGTACAAAAAGCGTCAATGTTCAGCTGTATTTGCAGAGTCTGTGGTGACACCTTTAATCTTAACGGCAGTCCATACACGTCCAATAAGGAGCAGGATGTATTGTGTTCTCTGGGCAATACGGGGGAGGCTGAGGATTGGGAGCACATCTTGGCAGATTGTCCAGTACTCGGAGAATTTTGAAGCGCCAATTTATTGTATATGCTAAATGGCTCAGGGTGTTTGCAGCCAGGAAGATTTCGTCAAGCTGCCTGGAGTTACAGAGCAGACCAGTACAAAGATTTAACTGGGGCAGAAGTTGATTCGGGCGTGAAGTTCTAAAATGGTCGTACTTGGTGCAAATTGAAAAGGCAAATGCTAATGAAGAAGGGCATTCCCATCGTCAAATTCCATGTGTATCTTATTATATTAAGGTTTGTCCAATAAATGCATGTTCTCTCACTCTCTGTCTCTCTCTCTCTCTTTCTTACCCCCTCCTTCACTCTAAAGATGTTGAACAACTGAAACAACGAATCATAACTACAGTTAAAACTATACACAGGCAAGCTAAATACGTCAGGGATGAATTCCCTTTCCCACTAGAACACATGAAACTTGATATTTGCACATATTTTAAGCTTTAAATCATGTCTAGGCATAGACTGGAAAGTACACAAACACTTATTGATTTCAGTGCAATTGCAAGTCCTAGGTGGACTTGAACTTGTCCAGCTGGGATTTACAACTATTTTTACTTGTCAAGGTGGAAACTGCAATTAGGTACTTTGTAGTTCAAGTACAGTTTCTTTGTGAACCTGGAATACTACAAAGAACGATAGGAATGAATTTTGAACCCCTTCCACCACAGCCAGATGGCTACATAAATTTGTATATTGGATATACACGAATATTGTCATTTTTGAGGGATTGAATGAGCTTAAGAGTTGAAACCAATTGTAATCGTAATTATAAATTACTACTCAATACCGCAAAAATCTACCATTCATGTAAATGGGTTATAATGACTCACGGATAAAAGATCAATATTTTATAGACTAATTCTCTACTTCCAAATTTTAGTTGAAAATCCCACTAATTTGCTAAAAGCATACCCCCATGCCAACTCTTACTGCGCCAACTATAAAAGAAACTAACCGCCATAAAAGCAGGAGCACAAATTTAGTTCTAAACAAAAGACCATCTTACATTTGAATTTGGCAGTGAAAGTATTTATAAATAAAAATTAAAAATAGAACTATTTGTATGTACTTGTATCACCCAAGAACAAATACTGGTACTCAAGGGACTTGAGTGCAAGTATAACTACTTGCGTGCATCGGATACGAATGAAGTTCACGTTCATCTACTTGCAGATGCGACAAGTACCTATACTTAGTAAAACTCGGATTGAAGGTACATGTATCTTATCAGTGCTTGGCAAATAATTTCGAAGTACTTGCGTCTTGTGCACACACACAGTCATTACAATGTTGGTAGATTTTCTTAAGCACTTGAAGAAAGTACTTAATGTACATGGATGACTCTGCTAGGGTCTTCAGTGACGTACTCCGTATCTCTGGCGCATCCCTATCTCGCAGGTGGGATGTTAATTTTATAATGGATCATAATTGACGGATGTTGTGGGCAAAAAAAAAAAAAAACTTTTTGGCAATCGAAGTAAAGTCTGAATAAATCGAATGTTTGAGTCTAGTACCAGTAACAGTAGAGTGCACTATGGTACGCTACTTGGTGGTTTGGGGAGACATACTCCTTATAGCGCATCCCTTCTTCAGTCTAATCAAGAACATTCAAATGAACAGGGGTAAAATGGTAATTTCAAGGGTTCGCAGGGGCACGAGAATCAGACAATTGAAAAAAAGGTCTGAATACACAGGGTAATCGAGTTCAATCCCGGCAATAATACAATGAGGTAGGGCTACCTGGTGGAGTGAGGAATGTGCTCCTAAAGGGTGCATTCTTATATCGCAGTCTGGGTGGGGATAAATAGTTTTATAATGGTAATATGGATCATATCTTGAGAATGAATACCTCGAAATGATTGGAACGAAAAGTCTGAATACGTACATTTTTTTATCGAGGATTTAACCGAGGAAATAATTCGGTACCGTATAGAGAGGGGTCGGAGTACTCGTCCTCCTCTTCCTCGGCGTCGTCTTCGGCGGCGAGCTGATCCCGGAGGGAGATGATGTAGCCGAGGTAACCGTGAGCCACTGCGCGCCGAAGAGTCTCTCTACACAACTCTGAGAACATGGGGCCATGGCGGGTTGGGAACGACTGGAAGGCGGCGGAGGCGGTTGGCCGGAGGGGCGGTGGAGGGGCGGCAGTCACCCCCTACCCCTTCCCCCTGCCGCTACCCCGTCACTTCCACCATCGCTCGCACCCCTTTCTTTCAGCACCCACCCCTCGACGGTTTTTAGGGGGTTGAAAAAAAACCGGTGCTTGATCAGCGGGTCATGTTGTAGTACGCTCGTACACTTCGTAACTTGATCGAAACCACCACATAAAGATCCCAAAAACAACTTCCATTTTAACAGCATGAGCATTTGAACAAAAAGGAGAATTTTTTCATCCCCTGTGAATTCGTTTGGAAAAACGTCTGCCAAGGGTGAACGCAAATACCTTTGGGTGTGGCACAAAGCTTCCTCGTTTAGGTAACACGAACATGTATACCTACATTATTTGAAATCTCAAAATATGTCGAATATAAGCTTGGTCAAACGATTTCACTGGAAAGAAATTGACGCCTTCAAAAAGAAAGTCGATATGTATTGCGGTCATGTCTCGCTAATTCTGTAGCGAAAGAAAGAAGATATTGACATTGATATGAGATTATTAGACCGTTCTTTCCCGAGTTCTTTGCCAGAGAACCTCACATTTGATCATCAATCTACTTGCTAATGTGATGATCAAAATTTAAATACGAATCAATAATAATTATTATTCCAAGATATTTAGTTTAAGATGAAAACAGTAGGAATGAGGCCTGTTGATAAGATTTCACGTTCACCCGTTCGGTGTAGCTATTAATGACAATATCGGATTGAAATCAATAACATAAAATCAGATCATATTTACCTGACAACCCTAACAATTTTAGAGCGATGAGATGACTAGAACCAGCAAAAATTACGCTTAATGGAGTTGACGTTTACGCATGCGCAGACTGATGTTTCGACTTTCGAGCAATGAAACTCACAAAAGAATCGCACATTCCCTCAAACACATTTCGTCAAAATTCGGATGAAAATTCTACTAATGATTAATGTTGCAAGGATCTGCAGACGAACACATCCCCACGCACACGAAACAACAGTTGTTCAGATTTGTATAAAACACAAAATGCGATGGGATTTTCAGATTATGATGAAGAAAATTTGTCATCTTCCGAAAGTGAAAATGAAGCACTAAAGCTAAAAGAATATTCAAAGCAGCAGAAAGATTTCTGCAAATGTCTTCTATGAAATACGTTTCTAAGTTTTCTGTATTGGTTTCTGAAGTTATACGGTTTCCGCCACAATAACATCGAAATAAAATACACATCTACGAAATACTATATCAATGTTCGTATAATATGTTCCAACAATACCAGTTCGGAGACTCCGAGGTTAGGGGCATAAGTGCATTACTCACCTGAAAAATACGAAAAGTCAATTAGAATTTACGATATGTAGGTAGGAATTCAAAGATGGGGATTGAGTGAGAGTGCGAAGGAGAACCATGCGTTCAATGCGATTCGCATTCGTGATTTGAGGGGGACCCTGAGGGCGTACTGAATGGGCATCCCAAACGCACAATCGCCGGAATCCATAAACCGAAAATGGCGTTAAGTGGAGGGTCACCCTCAGCTCAACGGAGTTATAAACCGGGTGATGTTAATATCACTTACGTACATCAACTGTTATCTGTAAGTACCTACTTTTGCATTTTATTTGGTTAATCAAACGTTTATTAGTTCAGTCTTTTCCAATTTTGACTACCCCTGGAGTGATTGTTTGATTTGGAGGATTATTATGATGAAGAACGGTGATAATAAACTGAACAACAGATCCGCAGACGATTCAGACACCGTTCTTGTCATACTAATTTCGACCTTCTCCATATCGATTCAAGAGGTCTACCCACCGTTATCACCACTGCTGAAAAGTGTTAGCCGGTCAACGGTTTTACGCCCTTCATGGCAAGTCGTGTTGTTTGTTGTGCAGGAGTGAGGAAAAAGTTGGTGATACCTCAATGGAAAGAACCATTGGCAGATGGAAACGGCGCGTTCCCTGTCTTTACTATACACTCCACAACAAACTTCCTAAAACAGTATAAATCATCACCGTATGTGTAGTGTGACACAATTAGGTATCCATGACTTCTTCTTAGAACTAAACTTGAAAAGTAACTTCTTTGTTCATTTCAATAATACATGGTTTTCTATTCCATAACTGTATAGTTCTTGTAATCGTAATATATCTCGTTACCGATAATTTATTCTTTTCTTTTCCACGACAGTCTAACATGGTACGAACAACACACAAAAATTGACTCAAAACACCAACCTCATGGCAAAGGAAAAGCCTTTCAGAACTATTTCTAACTAGTATGGACGGAAAGAGGATTCCCCCACCCCTTTCTCAAACCAGGGAGACTTTCCTTAAAACTGCTTACCAGGGCAGGAACATATTATCAACGAATGGTGAAAATATGTTGAGTGATCCCTGAGTGGACAGTGAACCACCTCACCCAACAAAGATTCCATACCACACAGGCTTCGCCTATAAATGCCGCCCCTAGTGTACAATTCAGTTGGACTGTATAAAATTGTATACCATAACTTCCATTGATCACTGCCGTATTCAAAGATTGGACGGTCTTGAGCCAAAAATACCAATACATTTTATGTAAGATAACATGAAAGATGGCCGCACGTTACAATATTGAGAAACATTATTGAGTGGGAAAATAACATGGAAACGGAAAAAACGAAGAAGAAAAACTGTAATAAGTCGGATTACTGGACCATAATTTATTCAGTTCGCGTATCACAACATTTTTTTGGAGCTTCGTTTTGGAGTTACTTCACCAGTGAGATTTGTTTTAATGTTTTCGACCTTGAGGCACTAAAATTATTCTAACTCCCCTAAATTACATGGTGAATCAAAACTGGATACAGTTAGAAAGAGCGTCAACTTTTCCATCTTCTTGACTCGACGGTGGGTACACACAATAATAGCAAGCGCAATACCTCAATTTCCATTTTTCATTGGGTATTAAACGGAGGCCGCGACGTATTAGATGTAAACATAGAGGGCACTAGTTTTTCACCGAGATAGTTTTATCACTGTTTCGATCTATTTGTACAACTGATGTATATGTTATTAAAACTATTCATTTATTATATTGGTTCCTCCTCATTTTTGAGATTTAAGCGTAGTATCAAGACGTCCAAACTTAAACAAAACACTGACCTCCATGTAACACCTGAATCGAGTGCCAATCCTCATTTGGCAATTTGGCACACCGTCGAGTCATCTTCTTGGGACCGACAAACAAATATTTCTGAGGTTTCGAAAAGCGAAAAAACAACTCGTAAAATGTTTTCTGTCAAATTGGTAAAACCTCATATTTCTCTTTAGTTTTAAAACTTCCGCATGGGTTTTCAGGCACCTCAACACCGAAAACTGCGCCAAAATTCCAAAAAGTATAATCTGTATTATTTTTATTTATTTATTTTTTTAACTCAATATTGTAACTACTATCTTCATTGCCTAAGGACAAATGCTGTACCACATATTTACCCTTTCTTATTCTCTAAAATGGTATAGATGAGCGGGGGCTCAAAATAATATATTCCGAACGTCAACTCCGTGGTTGAACGAGGCCCACTCTTTGAATTCAAAAGGCTTTTTTTTTCATCCTTTGATGATGAAACGTTTGACTACTCATTATTCCTTCCCGGAAGTTGCTATAAATTTGTAATACGTGATTAAAATGAAACTCGCGGGGCTCCTATCCCTTAATTCCGAAGAGGGAAGATAAATTGGTTTAGGGGCTAATATCCTTGTAACAGTACAGTCTTATGGACAGTTTACGCTGCCGTATCGTATCAGAATGAGAGTGATCCATAAATGTCATTAACTGGTTTGAAGGAGCTCGTATATGATTTTGAAGAAAAGCATAATGTACCGAGAACGGATGTCCTCGAGCTATTTCTAGAAAACTGTCTGGCCTTCAGAGAGGAAGATTCTCCACAAGCGGTGCTCCCTCGTGATAATCATTACATCAGAGCTTTCAGCATATTGGTTTTTCAGTTGCTGGTGCTTCTAATTAGTCTCTTTCATCAGAGACTGGCAGGTTCAGGCGGTGGATCGTGATGCTCGGGATAGGCTGGTCTACAGGGGTTGCCTCCCCCCTCCCCTACTTCTTCAACCTGTGAGGTGATGAAATGGTACAGTTGCCCCTTCCATTGAGCTGGATGCGGTAATAATCGTCCGCCTCGCTCAGAGGATGATCCAGACGCTTCGAAAACGTCTGATTCATCTCCCAAGGCGACGGTTCCTAAAATCGGGAAGCGCCAACTAACCATATCCATCACATAACCGATAGCTTCAGTATATATAACGTGAGGTATTGGTAAGCAATGCTTTATAAGGGCGTTCTTGCCAATATACAAAACCGGAATCATCCCTCCGTTTACCCTTTTTCGATATGAAATTTGACAGTGAAATGAGTTCTAAAAATATAGCATTTTATTAATTAAACGAAAAAAGAATAATGAAAATCGGCTGATCCCTCCCCCTCCTTCCGACAGCAAATTCAGAAGCCTGTTGTTCAACTAGATCGAGGGTCTCCAAACTACGGCCCGCGGAAAAAAAAAGTGTGGATGGAAAAAAATTAGGCTACCGTCAGAACGTGATAACTTCAAGGAAATCAAGAGTTTTTCCAGACAAATAACAACAATTTTCGGTTCATCGTATGTTTGCGAACAAACTTTTTCAAAAATGACAGATGTCAAATCTAAATATCGAGCCATGCTTTAAGAAGAACACTTGAAAAATTTGCTTATGATTGGAACAACAAACTTTCATCCTAAGTGGAAGGAAATTGTAAGCAAAAAACAATTGCACACTTCACATCAGATTGGTTTTCCAAAAATAATTTTTTAAATGTAATAATTTTAAATAAATAAATACAAAATATATTTCACTTAAATACTTTGTTTTTATATTCCTGAAAATAAAAATTTGTATTGCCTATTTCTTGTTGAACAATAAAAAATTAATAATCATGGAATTAAAATAATATATTTAATCACTTAAGACTAAATTTTGGTTCCTATATTAGGCCTAATTTTGAATTTGTCAAATTCGTCTAGGTGTACTTAAAACCCCTGTTTTCAAGTGTCTGACTTTCAAAATTTTCCATTCAAGAAAATTCAATTGTTATATTTTTTATCGAACAACAATAAAGTAATTAAGGAATTTTAAAAAATACAATCACTAAACACTCATTTTCTAACCTATATTAGGGCTGATTTTGAACTTGTTAAACCCGTCTAGGAGTGCTTAAAAACACTGTTTTCAAGTATCTAATTTTCAAAATTTTCAACATTTTGGGTATGGCCCCCAGAACCCCCTGTTGACCCGCCCCACCACCTCCACATTATGATAAGGCCCTTGGTGCGAATAGTTTGAAGACCCCTGAACTAGATCATTGTTGTTTTCAAACCAAAAAACACTAATCAAAACCAAAGAGAATAGTGAAGACAACAGTACAGTTTAACCCCTCCATTCACCTCTTATTTCCATGCTCAAACTTGAAAGTTGTTAAAGACGTTTCAAAACTATACCAATTTCCTCAATATTTTCCGAGGTTTGTAGCAAACTAGACTAAAATTGGGGGTCGAACATAAGAGATGAAAAAATCATATGAAATTAGCCGATATAACGATTTATCGGTACTACCCCTCCATTCGAATCCTTTCATAATGAAAATTAAAAGTTCTGGAATATTTTTACATACTGAACCAATATCTTAATTGACAAAAAACAGAATGACATGAATCGATCGAGAATTCCCCCTGGGGCAGAGATTGAAAGGATTGGCCATTACCTCCTCCGAAAGCGAAATTACCGAGGTTTTTTTGTGCCAATCTGAACTAAAAACTGGGATCGGACAAAATGAGAATCACGATAATATAGACAATTGGTTAAAAAAAGCGTTATTTCCCCCCTCCCATTCCTCTCTTCTGTCATGAAATTTGAAATTTCGCAGGTTTTTGTACAAATTGAGTGAAACGTGTTCGAATAAAAATAGATTTCCGAGAATCGGTTCAGGATTGCAGTATAGGCAGCATGAATTTGGGGTCACAAGGTGTCAGGAACAACCTAAGGTCTAACAACTAAAACGCACAGCACGCCTGTGTTGCGGGTTTGCACAACCCTCATGAATTACTACTATGAATTATCAAGAATGCTCATCAACTAAGAAATTCCTCAATCTGAGTAAATTCAATTATTTTGTAGGGTATATTAATAATACTACAATTAATGAAGTAGGAACTATCCTTTTTGTCTGTTTCTTTTTTTTTCTTTTTGGCCCACAGCTGGTTACTTGGGTGCCCCTGACAGATTCAATGAACCCAAAATGAGAAATTCAGAGTTGAAATTCAAGAATATTCTACTAACATTCATGTAATCTTACAATTTTTTATATTCAGAAGAGAACATGAGTCTATCATTGCTAGAGAATACTTCCAATCAGAAAGCTGAAACGATGACGTAAAGATTTGTAAGCAAATCAAAATCTGCCATTTTTTGAGCTTATGTTGAATTTAATTTTGGTTAAATCATAAATTATGTTCTAGGGAAGAACTTATCCTTAACAAACAAATTGAAGTCCTCAATTGGAATGAGACAACCACAGCTATTAAGAATTTAGGAGTACGGGAAAACAAGGCCAGTGTTGTAATCATGTTTTACTTTTAATATTGACAATCACACAACACCACAATTTAGAAAATAATCCGTGGGAGAGATAGCTCAAATAGATATAATTTATATTATTTGTCCACATTGACAAAACGGTTCTAATTAATTAACTTCCTACATGAATTGAGCACTGCTCGTTCACTTCCACAGCCAGAAAATTAAGGTCATTACTAGGTACTCCCTATGGAATAGAAGCCATTAATCATCGAATTGTGAAGCCTCGCACAAGAATTTCCACTGCGCAATATATCAAGAGCTTTGCACCGAGTAATGAACGATCAGTTTCCATGAGGGAACTAAAACTGCCGAAGGCATATTTCCATTTTAACGAGCTAAGTCAAAATTATCATTAAATTTAATGAGTTGAATGGCTGCGAAACAGTTTTATTGGTTGCATACCTAATTGGATTGTCCGGCGAGGATCGGAGAAATATTCGCTTCATATTTTGAGAATAGAAATGCATGGATTTGTATCTCCGATGCCTTATGACGGATTTCCATTGTAACTATTTTGAAAAAAAGTGCCTACCAACTAATGTATCGTATGACCAACAGCAACATACGAATAGTAATGTTTAATAATAAGAGTATTTTACCTTGAGCGTCCAATCAGGGAAATGTTCATATCTGACCAAACATAATTTTCTCCCACGTATCAAAGATTTACTAGAAATGTTGATGGATTACGGAATAGTGCAAGATTCATTCATTAATTTTCAAAATTTTAGAGTGATATTTGTCGGAATTTCGCCTACAGGCAGAACAAGTTCTGAATCCAATAACGTTGAGTGGGTAGTTATGATGCTCTACTAAGTTTAGAAATGATCGGCCCTCATAACTCGGGTTCCCTTGAATCGAGCGCTTTGATCCTGGGAACTGAGTTAATGGAGTTGATTGCTTCGACTATAGTAAACTTGTGAAGGTCTCTCAACTAATTCTTCGGCTGAAGAGAGTTAAAACTCTTGCTTTAAAGAATCAGTAGGGGAATATTATTAACCATTTCCTGGATTATTTCACGAAGAACCAACTGATCGAAATAGGGGGTTAACTCCATTGAAATTACGGATGGTATAGTATTCTCATATTTCCATTGCTTTGTTGAAATTGTTACCCTCTAATTGAAAAAATTTCAATTTTCTTCCGAAGGGAAGATTTGAGGACAAAAAGGGTTGGAAGACTGCGATACCAACAAATGTGTTCAAGAAATTCGTAGATGCAATCCATGCTCAGGAACAAGTGAGATTGTCCACAAACTCATCCAATCATAACCAGAAAACGAGGTAGTATTTATCTTATCTGCACTCTACAAGATGTCCCATGGCTACATATATCAATGCGAATCTGGAAATACAACTGAACGAACAACGTAGCGTAGAACATGACCAAATCCGTTGAACTCCTACCCGTAGAGCACCTACTACAGAACTCTCTTTCCAAGACTTCCAACAAAACCTTGGTTTGACTTTTGTTTATCTTAAGATAAAAACCTCATCAAAACGATTCCCAGGTTAAGAAGTGGACACATCCATTGTAATTCCTATTTTCCACTGTTTGAGATTGGAAACGTAACCAACGGCTGCGGACACTGTGGAGAGGAAGACACTGATCAACACAAAATATCGTAGTGCCTCGTATTATCTCGAGAACGACAACTGCTTATGGACAATATAAGCGATAAAATTCTGACGTCAGCAGAGCAAATGGTTCTACAAAGAACTTCACACGTACCTTAGTACAATCAACTGTTATATACAAACATACTTAGTATTATTAGACAACTACTAATATTTATTAATAAAAAAAAAAAAAAAAAAATGTATTACCCAACGTGGAGTAAAAGTGTAATTTTGAGACGATCAAAATTATTAAAACATAAAAATGAATAAATAAACCTGAACTAACAGTTTAGGACATCACTTGGCGCCTAGTTTTTTTAGGATGACCCTTTGAAGCAAGGTTTCCTCAACGTTCGGACAGGAGGACGAACTGACTCCTATCAGAGTTGATCTAGGGAGGTGTGGGTCAACCCAGATAAGAGAAACAAATTAAATAACTGAATACAAATCAATTTCAGAGCACTTTAAGAGAACATTCGTGACAAAAATATAGGTGTACCTATGTCTGTGTGTACGAGATAAATTTTATCGACACTGCCCATCATCCAATTGTCAAGTGATTCTCCTGATTCCTTTTTTGATTAACCAAAAAAAATTTTCTATGCTGGTGCAAAGAACCTCGAAAATTTCGAATTTCATGAGGGACGATGGGAATTGGAAGGGGTTATATCCTAAAACCGTGTTTATTTTCGAAAAACTTTGTCGACCCAACTCAGGCGTCGTTTCATTCTCAATCGATTTTCGTGATTCGTTCATCTCGATCCCAATTTCGGTCTAGTTGTGGAACATAACTCAGAAATTTTGATTTCTGACAAAAGGGGGTACCGGCATGTCCTATCAATTGCCGCTCAAACGATTCATCTTCTCGACGGATTCATGTAGTTCTTTTATTGTTCAATTCAGATTTTTGTTTAGTATTCAAACTTATTTCAGAACTTTCTGGTTTAATAATGGGAGGTGGAGAATATAGAGGGCAATAATGATAAATAATTTTTTATTATTGTGCAGCTGAGAAAGCTCATTCTAGGTATTTAAGGAGGCTAAAAGCTTTTTGTCGTTCAATCGGGTGTGATCAATTCAACTCGTCTGGAGTTTTCTTGATTAAAATACGTCATTATTGTGCAAGGCAGCGCTGGGCCTTGCAGGGCAAAATATTATTATTGAAATTGCCCTCAAGAAGAGTTCCTTATATACCCCTGATTTTGCCTCTATCATGTGTTAAATGCACTTAATGTACGAGAATTTTTGATGCTGCAATCAAGCATTTTTTGTGATCAAAACTGGCATTTGCCCAGAACACAGATGTAGTACTTCATTCACATGTACTGCACTGACTTCTAACATTGTTCTACCTAAGTTGAACACTGGGAGAGCGGGAAAACCCGCTTCTTACACGTTTTTACGTTTTATTATGCACGCACAATTAACTCTGATGTCTTTGAGAATTTTAATAATTTTAAACAGGATATTATGTTTAGGCTTAGAGAATTTACTTCTTGAAGAATCAGAGTTGTAATTACACGTTATGTACAATGATTTTAAGTGATACGACTGGATTTTATCAAGCCTAGTTCTTCTTTCTGGAACTATTACGTGATCCTGCTTTTGGTGGCGAGTGACTCCACCAGCACCCACATGTTCGAGAGAACTTATGTTGGTGGACAGGGGTAGACTTCTAAATGTTATTCTTCATAATAAACTGTATTCTTATTCCTATCAATAAATACATATATTCTTAGTATATTCTGTATCCACTGTTTTCATCTGATTTTTTTGGTTTTTTGTTTTTTGTTCTAACCCAATTCTAACTTTGGAGGATCACATTGAATGAGGCCAAGTCAGTGCACGTTGGCTTGACGAATAAGAGAATCAACTACATCCCTACTTTCCTCAACAACTTGGCAATTCCCTACGCGAATTAAGCCAAATACCTGGGCATGACGCTTGACGCTAAGCTCAGGTGGAAAGAACACGTAAAAAAAAACTTAACTCGTGTTAAAACTTAGAAGAATGTACTGGCTAATCGGCCGGAGATCACCATGACCATTGCGAACAAGCCGCTATTGTACAATCAAGTACTAAAGCCAGTTTGGGAGTATGGAGCGCAGTTGAGGGGCTCCACAGGTCCAACCAATAGACAAATGACCCAACGTTTCCAGAAAACCGTTTTACGATGTATCACGGATGCACCGTGGTATTTCAGAAACGATGCCCTCCACCGTGAACTTTGATTAGATTGGATGAAGTTTTTAAAAAGCGAGCTACTACTCTCCTTAACAGACTCAAATATCATGTACATGAGGAAGCTGTTAAGCTACTGAATGTACAAGATATAATTCGTCGCCTTAAACGCCTGAAACCACATGAACTTGTGCAGGAAAAGATTGTGAAAGTTAAAGAGACATGGGACTAAGTCGTGTACCTTAACCCTGAAATATATATGTATATAAAATAAGTCAAATTAATATTGTCAATGAGTTGACTCGGTGCAATAAAAGAGTTAATAAAACAAATCCAATCTAGTGCAATAAACCGAAAAATTGAGAAGGAGGATGTTGGGTGGAATGGCCTATCCATTCAATCGCTGCTCCCACGCACTGGAATCGTCAACTGATTTTTACGCTCTACTTTCGATCGAGAATTCAGTCGTTTTTTAAAATATTTTTGAGTGTTTATGATCATTTTTCCAAGTTTGATCATATGAAAACCGGACGTAAGAACGTATGCATTATCTGCCAATATATATTTCAACTAATTAATTTTTCTCGCCCTCTGTTCAATGGGCAATTTCCGTGATCAAACAGTCGGATTCTGCCCCCTTTAAAAAGGCACAAAATCAAATTTATAGCTTACAAGTGTATAATTTTTGCAAATCGCGAATGGACGAAAACTGAAGCTGCCTCTATGGCGGAAGAGGGATGAGGTCACGCCTATGACATCACCCATATTTTTTGTACCGCTGCTTTGATCACTTCCGATCATCCAATACCGCTCACATTGCACCATTTTAGGAATGACAGTACCCGTTATTCCCTATCAATCAAGCTGTGAGATTCCAAGTGTAGTCTGACCGAACCCTGATTCATCAGTAATCCATTTGAAGTTGACAAAGTTTGCAACAGAACTTGAACCGCTGGGAACTCGATGCATATTACAGAGGGAGAACGGGTTGATGAGAGGTTCTCTGAGAACAGTTGAATTGCGAGCCTATCAGCGTTATCGGGAATCGATCCGTCCCAAGGCGTTAATTTCCACCCCCGAACGTGAGAAATCCTTAAGGGGCTGTTTATGTAGCTTGCAGTTCCCTGGTTTGTTTTCCTTTGTTCGGGTGCACCTTCTGATCACCCTGCGAACTTCTATCGATCCTCCCGGCATTCGGATTAATGAGAGCCGCCCTTCCTCGGGCTCATCAAAGCTTGCAAATTGTCCCCCCGTTATCGCGAATCCTCCGGTTGAGATGTTAAATTCAGGTTCATTATTTCGAGAATAACGTCGAGCCTCTTTTGAATGAGATTATAAAAGGGGGGATCGTATTTCTCTGAAATTCCAGTTTCAAGGAAATCGTAATGAACGGACCGACTCGAGATGAATTCGTAATCCTACACGATCCATTGTTCGGAAGCATCAATCTCGGGAATAATCTCTAACCACACAACCTCAACGCGAAATCGGAAGACACCGCAAGATCTAACCACACAAAATAAGAATGAACAACATTTCGTTAATCGGTCTCTAAGACCTATAATGCCATTTATTCGAGACATAAAATCATTCGATACCCAAAGCAATGCAAACAAGTGTTGTATTTTTGGTTTATTATTCAATAATAAACCATTGTAGACACCAAAATAAGAAATTTTCAGAATGATACAACAACATTTCGTTAAACTAGCTTGCATTTTCCGAAGAACATAGATGAGGAAATCGAATGAGCCATTTAAACCATTCCCGATGTATGGCCCGATTTACAAAATTTGCGTTTTTTCGTTTATTATTGTTTGCTTGTAACCTAGTGATGTCCGGCCGATCGCGAAAATGTGGATACTAATCCGCGTAGTGTAGTTAGCCAAGCCTGATATGCATGAAACATAATATATAGTAAATATTATTCAATATTATTACTGATTATTCAATATTATTACTGAGGTAAATAATTCTATATATCTGGGAATTTGAATTCAGCTTCGGTTGTGGATAGAGCGATATTTTTCAGAAACAGCAAAAACAGCTGGATCGATCAATTGATGATATTTGTGCGCCCCCTTTACATCTGTCTACCCTTGGCTACATCGTTTAAATTTGGATTTGGGGAAGTTTTAACGCAATACGAGTGCCAAAGGACTTGATAAATTACAGATGTTTGTATTGTGGGGGAGGGGGTATTGAGGTTCAATAAAAAAACGCTAAATCTTTCAGTAACAGCCTCAACTGATCAAAATAGGTATTTTGGCCGAGAACAGATTCACGTGCTCCATGTTTTCAATGATTCCATGCTCATATCTTCAGTGTCGATAAACTGATACAAACATAAATAGTAACAGCCTCTAAACTCTATTCGTTTTCTGATTCCATGCTCATATCTTCAGTCCTGTACAATTCAGAATTTCGGGCTCATCGTTACCTCCCCATAAATGTTCATTATTGGATGAATGGGCGTGAATTGGTATGAATGGACAAGTGATCGTTCTGAAATCCGCCAACAACGTTGCTGTCTTTCTTACTGCCATGGAAACCAAGACAGCTGATAATCATGTGACAACCAGCCTGCTTAATTTTAAGCAGTGTATGTAATTTTGATAGAGCACCCTGCAGCAGGAATAAATCACTCCTGAAAGCGAACAAATGTAACACCCTCGCCGGTAATAAACTTAGCGTAGATAATTCTGCCAACCCTTGTCCACGCTATAATGGAACTATACTTCAAAACCTGCCGCTCGCTAGTTCTATCGAAATCGCATCAATGTATGACAGTGGGGCAAGATTGATTGATAGCCTCCAAAATTGCATTCAGGCGTAGCTAACGTGCGAAGTTGGGTGTTTCACGCCGATGACGACAATGCGTAATGTGGACTGTCATTGATCCGTGATATATGGATAGTCGCAAGGGACCGGCGGATGCATGATCTCAACCGACAGAAGCCATTACCGTGCAGATGCGGTGGAGTTGGAAGTTTCGTCGGATTCGGTAAATAATCGAAACTGGGTCCTCAGGTGCGCGATATACGATCTAATCCAATTGGTACACAAGAAGGGGATTCCAACCTTCCAAGTTAGCTATGGAATCAAACACCAATCTAGGAAGAAGAAGGTCGGGTATACATCCCCGAACTTGGGATTTGACACATATAAAGATTTACACGGGTTGAAAGTACTTTGTAGAACAATGCAGTAAAAAACACTGAGAATTGTAGCGTGGAGGTTTATTATTTCTGTACTAGAATAAATAACTAATCTGATCTGAGTGTATTAGCAGAAGTCACTGGTAAATTATGTAAACTCGGCGACTCGAGAATACGTATCTTGTCTTGTCCACTAAAGATGGCATGAAAAGAGATCCATCCATATGTTGGCACGTTAGATCGATTAGGAACGAAATTGGCAACAAGGGTGTGATCACAGCTGATCACAGAACTCCAGACCATGTAATTGACTTCTAGATGTCCAAAAATAGTTGGATAACCTCGCCTTACAAAATAATTCCATGAACACCTACTTTTCAGCTCCTTTGTAAGAAACAGACGCTGAAATAAAACGAAAAGGTCAAGAAGCTTTGTACGTCAGACCATGAGTCATTCGATATCCTTAAACAAGTTATGTTGTTTATTTACCTCGAATCATCGTGCTAGAATTCAAATTTCAGCTACGTTGACTAGGGCATTGAATAGCTTTTGGGCTCACTCAGCACCTGCGTCAGATTCCATACGCCCTACAGACCATTCAAATGTCAGCCGAAAGTAAGAACACAGAATGTCAATAAATACAATGTTGCAATATACTGTATATGAACACGACGTAGGATTCCACGAGTAGAACAACTGAAATTCAGCGAATTAAAATAAAACACCTATCTGCACCTCACTTGTACCACAATTCTATAACATAAGACTTGAAAAAATAAAATCTTGAAACCAAATCACAAAGAAATAGAGTCGGCTAATGGGATCCTCACAAAATACTAGGCGATTTGCACTATGTACAAGCACGTTCAGTGAACGTCGTTCACATTCAAATTCGTCTTTATGTATTATCTTCTGTCAAAGTTAGGGAGAGCGGAAGGATGAACGTTGGGCTCATTCGACTCTTCGAAGGAACGTCATCAATAACGAACATGGAAAAAACATCGTTATTTCGAAAGTTTCGACATTCCGATTTTTTAAATGAATCCAATCATAGCTTTAGTTTTGATCTGACAAACAGGCAATATGTAGAATTTCCTCACTTTTGCCCAAAGGGAGGTATGTTGGATGTGCTAGAAAAATTCGAAATTGTTAAGAGTGATAGGTCAGGAAAATGTTTAAATGATGTCATTCCTCAAAATATTTCATCATTATTGGGTTCTTTCTTGCAACAAGTTTGGCTCCGCCTCTCCATAATAATACTGTCTTGAGTGGCATTGGTTGGTCCTCCCCGCCCCTTTCACTTCCTTGAGCCAATAGGATTCAATCTCCTCTCACTTGATCCTATATAAGATATGCTTTCTGTGATGTACTTTCAGTTCATGTTTGTTACTGATGATGACCTAACCGTCGAAATCGATTTAACTGTGTAACTCTTTACTTTCGTGGAAATATAGACAACGTTCAATCTTACTCCGTTTTTATTGAAATTGAGAAACCTTGCGGTTTTCAAATCAGAAATTGAACTATGACAACTAATCATTTTTCAAGACTCAAGAACAGTAAAAATGACCCAAGATCTCACCTTTCCAAAAGTGCAGCTGATTGATTTTTTAAGTAATGTTAATAGCTTTGATTTCTGATAGAGACACTTGTGTATATAAAATACGGTCGTTCCGTTTAGATGAAGTTAAATGATGGAAATGGCTGAACGCACCTCTTGGTAACTAACAGCCTCTCCGATTTCAAATGATCTCAAACCCATTTTCCATACACGGAGCGCGTTTATCCTCCGACGGGATTAACGTGCAGGTAGCTTCGAGCTTGATTGAAATGTAAATACACGTTGGTTAAGTGACTTTTGTCATCGGTGCCGCCGCTTTTAAAAGCTTCGGATCGAAAAACGACTTTTCAGAAGGCATCTGGAATAGTAGTCGTTGTTCATAGAGGATGGGAGGGGGGATAGTGAGGATTTGAATATTCTCCGATTTCACCAAAATGCTTGAGTACAGGACTGCAAACAACCTAGAGCCAGATTAAGGCAACTTCTAATAACACCTACTCTTCAATGCATACTCACCAAACTAATATAAATTGAGGCCTACTTTCTACAGAAAATTAGTTTCCGAAGTTCCAGCAAACTCAGTAAGAATACATTTCCAAGGTTATTTTCAAAGCCTTCAGGTGCCTCTCATCAATCCAAATTTCAGTTTAACGAAGATTAACTGACGTAGTTGTGGACAGTTTGCAACCACAGCCGCTCAGCCGATTTCCTGTCCTCTTCGATTTCAATAACCTAACAATGACAAAATTTCACAATCTCAAAGGCTACAGTAAAATTTTGAGCACGGAATTAGGAAGGTGCGTATTGTTTGTATCGATACTTGACGGCACTCTAAAGGGGCATGTTATTCATCATTCATCTTTAATGTTTTATCATCATCTGTCATACGTAATTTTCATATCATCTTATACGCTCAGCTAATATAAGATGTATTTTGTTCAAAACCAGCAAATTTGAGCATTGAGGTTACTTTTGCTTAATTGCCTTACTGCAATTGTATTTTTCCCGTTGAATCAAATGGTAATATGAAAAGTGATCATTTTGAATTTACCTATTAAAATCTTTCTGGAGAGGTAATGTTATAGATATTGATATTGTATCACGGGAAAGCATAAAGCTGAAGCTTTTTAGCTCCTTGAATATCCTCCACGTGTGGCAGGCATATCGTCAAAGGCTCTGGAAAGCGCAACTAGGTGTCACCTCATCACCTCGTTATACTACCAACTACAAAAAATACCTACAAAAATCAGAAAACTTAGTAAGAATCAACATAGCACCTAAGTGATATCCCAGTTTTCCATAATTGCAATGCCTGTTTTCCTGGTTCGGCACACAGAACAGAGCAACGCGACCTGATTAACACAGGCAAAAAGTTAATTTCCCGGATTTCAGGAGCTTAAACTCCATTTCCCTTGATGGAAGACTACCAGCCCTGGGGTAAGAAATATTGAGCGGTACCTACCTAATCTCTGTTAATTTCTAACCTCTTCAAGTCTAAACTCGTTTAAACTCAGGCAACAATGGGCGTAAAAGATGGGTTAACGTAAATCTTATTACTTAAACGGTGAAGTATTATTAATCAGAGTGTCTAGTAAATTCATCTTATAAAATTCCTGACCTGACCCAATCAACATTGTTCGAAGGGCAATAACAATATCCCCGGTGTTTGGTCCACCATTAAAACCGGTAAAAAAATAATGAGCTCCTTAGTTGCTAGGCAACTAGACCCGCATAACAGGCATGGTTTGCGGATTGCATCCGCCAATTGAAGGTTGATGCTGACGTTAGTAACGTGAAATACAATTTTCCGTATAGCGTCTGTTTCTAGACGAACTTCAGCATTCAGGAGGAAGGGGGAGGGGGGCTTCGTCCTCTGGAAGGTGATTGAACTCACTATCAAATGGTAAAGACAGTTAAAATGACATTGTTCCAGAGTTGCATTTGTAGATTACCACAGCAGTTTCTAATTATAAACCATTCCTTCACTACCTTGGATATCAAATACGAAGGACTGCATAGCGGATCCGGGGGGCCGGGACAACGGGTTCCGTTGGGCTAAATATTCTCAAAGGGTACAAGAGAACAAATGTTTGCGAACCGCTGGGCGAAGAGTAATCAAGACTCCCGGCCACCTCAGGGACCCCCCAACACCAAACAAATGACAGTGGTTAAGTTAAATTACGTCAGCCTCTGGGAGCTTCCTCTTCGTTTTCCAACGGCCTCTCGACTCCGGTGAAAGATGTGTTTGAAGTCAGCAGAACCGTTTTCGGTGACTTCTGGTAAAGTCGTTTGTAGTTGGTGGTACCCGGAACGTTTAGGTCGGAAAAAAATAAGCCCACAGCTACAAGTTTCGACACAATAATAAGAGCAATGAAGGTGTTTTCCACAAACAAAAACCAACATCATAATTTTGTAGATATTCATAGCATTGCTAGCAGGAAACCCGTGCATCGCTCGAAATATGATTTCCCATCAATGCTCCTCTAGTAGTAGCGATTTTCAGACGCTAACAAACTGCCTGTTAGCAACCATAATAACAATAGTACCGGAACAAAATAAATAGGTTGTAAAGGATAGTGATATTTACGAAGTAGAAGGCAGTTTTGGATGTCCTGACCTACGTTATGTTGTGCCCCATAACTCGCGGATCATTTTAAGACTGCAAATCTGGAAATCTATCTATTGGGAACATACATTCATAGACACATAGAAAAAACTTTGAGTTTTAGAAATACGAGTAGAATGAAATGTCCAAATAATTTGAACGGATATGGTTAATTTTTTGAAGCTACAGATAATTTTAAAGTTTGCATGTGTAAATTCTACAGTTTCTAATTCCAACGATTTTTCAAGTTCCACTGATTTGCAATACGAAAGATTGAACAGGATGCCAGGGAAAGGTAAGGCCAAACTTCAGGGATTGGTAACTCATTGATGGAACCTACAACAAAAGTGTGAAGAGGTCCGTTCGATTCATTCAAAAATTTTCATAAAATCAGATACCAAACTAACTTTTCTGTATCAAGTCGACTCCGGGAGAAAAGCGTCGATATCACGGTATAAACCCACGACATTTCCTTCAAAAGATTTCATATGTAAATCTTTTTCAGTAAATCGTTGGAAATCTGAGAGTTCGAGGTTGGTTTCCCAGGATTTTCCTCCACAGAAAATAGGTTTAATAACATCTTTCACAATTTCTTTTAAAAACTGAAGAATTGCCAAGTACAGCCAATTCATCTGCCAGTTTACAGGCAATTTAAACGTCTTTATTATAATTTGGTACTAACCAACGATCAGTATCACTCAATTCGTTACTGACGAGGATAGATAGGGACACATCGCAGTCGTGCAACAGGTTGATAAAATCGTTGCTCTCCAAAAAGAAATGAATATTGTTCAGCATTTCACAACTTTTCGACAAAAATTTAGTTAGGGCCAAGAACTTCCACATCTGAGATCAATTACAGTCTCGAGAATAAGGAAGGTAAGGTACTAAATTAAATTCCGAAGTTGAAACTGTTTTCATGGAATTTTACAGGATCGTCCTTGAAAGCTAAAATATGAATTTTAATGATTTCATACTGCCCATGAAGCGAATTTCGTAAAGCGTTGATTTATTATGATATAGTCTAGTTCATTCAATCATTTACTTAGCTATATAGATCAAACCTAATTTACAACAGCATATAAATACAGTGAATTGAACGTTCCCAAATAACAATGTTGTAAAAACAAAGAAACTTCACACGAAAGAGAACGCAATAGAAACTATTACATACTTTTGGTCGCAAAGGAACAGTAATGACACAGGAAAATCAGCCCAGAACCGAGAAAAGTAATAATGAAATAACAGAAAGGCTACTTCTATTGATTTTTTGGGACTACCGGTTTCTACAATGACAACGTTGACACCATACGAACAGGCGAAACAACGAATTTCCACTGAATTTCATGCCACAACTACTCCTATCGAAGTATGGTTTTGAGTAGGGGAAAAGGTTGCCGTCTTCCATCAGCTATAAAAGTAAGTAAGTAAAGAAAACAAGGAATTTCACCATGGATTTTCGTCCGACTACCCGGAGGTGTCGCGGACGTCGACAGCCGTCCTCTAGAGAGGATCGGAACTAGGTCTGACGATTTCGCTCGTGGCTTCCAATTGCCTCACGCCCCTGGGTTGGGAGCGATTTGGATTCCCGTGATATCGAGATCAGAGGTGAAGTGTCTAACGACAGGGCAGGTGTACAACACTTGATAGGATTTTGTCCCTAATCGTTGGCGCCTGCCGGATTCGAACCGGGCTATCAGTACAGCCGAAGGACTGATGCCTTTGCTCGCTCGGACAACCTGTCCTCCCCCATCACTAGCTTAGGTTTTTCACCATTATTCCAACACGATAAATTTTGATTTCTCAGAAAGGTATCACAGCGGAAATGCGCTCCTCCGTGATTTTTTTTCCATTTCTCAATTCACACCCAACATAAATGCTTGGAAGAAATAGCACTCGTTGAAGCCCTTTGAAGGAAGGAAACCTCGAAAACGTGAACGATAACATAAAGCTCTGATGAGTCCAAGAAAATGGTGAAAGTATTAAGCCAGCACAATGAATGTTGACGGAAGGAGAAGCCAACCCTCTCTCCCCACACATTTTGTAGTTCCATTACTGATGATGACCTAACCGCCGAAATCGATTCAACGTTGTAACTCATTCAATTTTTGTGGAAATTAACTCGGTTTCTTCTATAACCTCCGTGTTTAAAAAACCACAAGGATCCAACAAGTTCAACTCGAATAATACTAAACTATGGAAACTATCGAGGTCTCATGCTGAAATCGACAGGTGGGTGTTACTGAAGTAGAAGCGCTCTAATTAGCACCATAATGATGCCATTATCTTTGTTTTGATCAAGCTGTCATGGGCGTTTGAGATTCGTTGGAGACAGTTGGTCCATACACCTGTGTCTCACCCTGGAGTCAAGGGATCAACTCACTTTGTAACAACAAAGCTACTATCATGAATTATAATATATTATTACAAGTTATGTTATCAGTTACTCTCAACGATAATATAATGCACACCACAGTATCTGAATCATTTCCGCAGTCGGTGAAACCCAACCAGTGACCAGCTATTATCTGAATATGCAAGTTGTAGTTAATTTCCCATTCTGTTGACCCAACTAACCCTGTTTTGTTCTTTTCAAAAACCCGTTAACATTCACTAAGCTCCTTCGCTCAGTTTACTGATTGAGCTATTACGGCAGTTAGTGCCTATTAACCCCGTTCACCGCGCTACAGCTCTATTACTCTGTTTATGATTCTGACATTCAACAATAACCTCGTTCAGATATACAACAACAATGCGTTCAGTACACTATCATAGTTTCTCAAAACAATTATTCTAATTATTTACCTTTGGAGCTGAACCCCTGTGCTACTAAATTAACATTATACTAAATTGCCTCTCTGTATGATTATATTCCTACGTATGTCGCCAAGTGTTCCGAATTCTCTGTTTCACACTATTCCATTTATACAGAATTTCTGTCAGTACTAAAGCAAATATAAAGTTGAAGTCGGAGTCGGCTTCATTTCAAACTCTGAAAGCTGTTATAGTCCATATACAGAGAAATAACGAGTTGTCAATCAATTCTTATTCGTCATTTCTAAGCCTAATTCATCTATTTATTGAAGCCCCATTTTGAACAAAGAAACAATATCAAACGTTAAAATTAAAATTCACATTTATCTTATAACTGGATACTGGAAGGAATCACATATTCACCTGAAACGTCCAAATGTTTTATCTCAGTCTGTTTCACTTCTGTAGATTCTCTACAGTTAAAAATGCAAACTACTTGCTAATCCAAATTTTATTGACAGAATCAGGCAAGTTAGGGGCAAAATTCAATTGAGGAGTACGGAAAAATGCAGATTATATGGGAAGTTTAGGACATTATTACTGCATATAAATGCAAGAACTGTCAAAAAAGTAGATTACAGTAGTAGATTAATTATGTATCAACTTAAAAGTGTGTTCTAACAATACCAGTACGGAGACCTGGAGGGTATCCACTTCTATCCATTACTCACCTGAAACAAAAAGCGATGGGAACTGTTAGACAAAGGATTGTTATAATTATAAGTCTTACAATTAAATTCCAAATCACATAATTGAACACTAAACAATATCCTCCCCCTGAAACTGAGCCGATTCAGCGAAGAACACATTTCAACACATTCACAAACTCGGAACCTATAGACAACATACAACAAAGTAACACGTTTACCTTCCCTACCATATCATAGATCCGCTGACATACGGACAGTTCTCCAGGAAATACAATTCGACTCGATGCCTTCAATTCTGTCTAAATCTAATAGAAGAAAGGAGGCACATTTCTATGCCTTTCTAAGTATGAAATGATATAACAGAATCAATGCATCAGCACTGGAGACTCAAAAGCCTTAAAAAAGTAATTGTTAAAAGGCAGAACTGTCCCTGTTTAGACTTATAAAGGAAACGTTAGACTCTCACACTCTCAACTATAACCACAGAAAAGCCAACTTCTGACTCAAGACATCCTCATGGCATGCAACTATTGCAATTATTGAAAAAGATGAACTTTTCCACTTTTCAGATAACTCCATCAAATCAAACCGAACTCTTCATATTAAGGATTTTCCATCCGCTTGCTCCGAGCTACACCAGTGGAAGCGCGCAGGCGCACCAATGAGGAAGCAGGATGACGCGTTTTCCAACCGGCAACAGTGCAACAGTGCAACTGAATTCCAACCGGCCAGAGAACTTGCTCGGAACTGTCCCCAGGCTATTATTATAAAGGGAAACTGGAGGTAACCTCCTCTAACGTCTAACCTTCCTCATTTCATTTCGTGCAGTTGGTTTGTACTTCTTTTCCAGTGCGATGGAGTTCTTGGAATTCGTTGGTGAAATGCTAGAGAGAAAATTCTTTGTCAAATATTTTAGTAATTATTGATCTGGGGAGCTACACGCCAATGTTTTTAAAAGGTTTTAACGGTATTTTGTAATACTACCATTAAGGATCATTTGAAAATTAAGAAATATGTGAAAAATAAAGCCGTGCGAGGTGATGAAGGTTTCGCGTTCAAGAGTAACTCTCCCGTAAGGTCGCTCTGGGACTTCCAGTTCTTCTTCCAACCCATTGTAGTTTCACGTGTACAGCGGAGTGGTTCCGGGCCGCAAGTGCCCTCCACTGCTCTGCCCCGAACCTACTCGGAGCAGGTAGGTTGGAAAATCCTTATAAAGTTCAACAATCGCTACTTTTGAATTACTACGATTGTTCGTCCATAATTACGGGAAAATCACAGCCTACTTGCATATGCCAGAAAAAAACCGTTTTTCTGCCCATAGCACTATAACAAATGGTTATCATTGAAGATAATTAAAAAAATCACTATGCAGAACTTATTAAATTTGTATTGGAGAATCCATTTGGCAAGACCAAGAATTGTCACCATCTTTTCGTTGGTTTGTTGTATTTGTTTTATAAATATGATATTTTTGTCAACAACTGTTGCAGTAACAACTGGTGATTGTTCAGTGCGCCTACGAGTATAGTTACTGTAAGAGGGCCTCGGAATGCCGAGTGCGACACCTGAAATAGAAGGAATGTGAAGTTCTTGGCAGCAAACACATCAGTCTCGCGAGTAATAGCGAACTAGGGGTTTTAGAGGAAGACCAAAGTGTCCTACAAAACCAGAGCAGCTTATCTGGAGTCTCAACCCCAGCGATCATCAATCACGCGACGATATGACTTCACCTTGCTCATTTATCTCTGATCCGTGTACCGCTCTATCTCCACTGTTTGGTAGCAGAGCTTTCTATTGGGTTCACAGATTATCCATTCAGGTGAATAATTGGAGATCTTCAGGATAGTCGGAAATTGATTGATTGATCGTGTAGTGTAATAATACTACTCAATGAATTTATAAAACTAAAGTAAATTAATTCAGAAAATTCGACTTGGAATTCATTGGAGTTCATCATCTTGAATGAACTCAAATAAAATGGCTGAATGGAACTGATGGTGATTTAAAATTGGTCAAATTGAACAAAAACTTGCTATTCAGCCAGACAGACAGACAAGAGAGATTTTTGACGTGATTAATATGACAAATCAACAACTAACTTCGTAAGTCAGCCTTCTCTAATAGACGGTACAAAAAAATGATAGCATACTACTAGTCTGATATTGTTCTAGAAATGTTAGATTCCTTAGGCATAGTTTTCTCAATTTTGAGTTGCCATATTCAATAATGAACATCAATGACAGAATGAGAAGGAATGTGAAACTCACCTCCAAAATTTGCAAGTTCAGGTATCAAGACGCCTGAATTCGATTGACAAATTTAAAAAAAATATTTCATCTCAAAGATCGTCTACTCTCACTAAGGGCAGAGAAAAAATGTAAACACAACTGAGGAAGAGAACAGATGACATCACGTGAATATTCCCTCATCAGCTAACGACACCGAATTGCCAACACGAACACCTACACCGAATTGCGAACATCTACACGTGTCGCGTATCATCCGGATTGCCTCTGGTGTTCCTTTATTTGATTTTGGTTTATTATTCAATATAAAACCATTGTAATCGCTCTTAAAAAAAAATTCTAACCCCTCCTGAAAATTCCATGGTTTACGTTTCAAAGGGTGTAGAATCCGAATCTGCAATAATAAATTTTCCGTCCGTCCACCGTACGCCGTACGCAAGATTTCTCCCAAACAGCTGGAGCAAAAGATCTGAAATTTTCAGGAAAAAACCCATGTTGGTCCGACAACGCCCCAATTCTTGAGCCAGCTCTCTCACTTAATTTAAAGTGCCCTTAAGGGTTGTCAAAGTTTTGTAAAATCCCTGAAAACCTCAAAAAAGTCGAAGCGGCCTCAATTTGTACTCTTTTGGCAGGACACTCCACGAGGAATCGAATGAGCCCCTCCCCAGGTCCGTAGGTCAAACCATTCCCGATCTATGACCCGATTTATGGTGCCGACATTCCCGTTATTTTGGTTTATTATTGTTTTTGTTTTGATATCAGTAACCTAGTGACGTAGTGATGTAGTAATGTGGATACTGGAGTGAACTCCTAAAAGGCTTTGTAGCCGATACATGGGTTGAAGCATTCTGATATGCAAGAAACGCTGCAAATTCTTTCACTGGGGTTTATTATTCAAATGGTTTGCGTTCATGATTTGAACTTCTACTAAGCTTTGGAGTGTGCGTGATTCACAGGTGATAGAGCGATTATTGAATTTCAGGAGATATGCATAGAGCACGTAAATCTGTTCTCATCCAAAATACCTATTTGGATTGTTCAGTTGATCATATTCATGTGCCTCCTGAAATTCAATAATCGCTCTATCACCTGTGAAACACGCACACTCCAAAGCTTAGTGTAAATTCAAATCATGAACGCAAGCCAATTGAATAATAAACCCCAGTGAAAGAATTCGCAGCGTTTTTATACAACTTTGTAATATTCCTAAATGGATTTTGATGCATTCAGTAAAGACTCAAGAACCCGACGATGAGAGTGAAACCTTCGTAACACGCTCAATCTTCACCATGCGTTAGTTAATGTTATTCAATTAGAGTAGCCTTCCTGTCTGCAATGAAATCATATCTAAGACGGTTTGCTTGCGTTTTCATCCACTTGTTCCAGTCGATTTGGATGTATAATTATTGAACTTCGAAAGTAGGAACTTATTTCAGGCCCAACAGAAATGCTTTAATCTGATCAAGCAATCAGACATAGGATATAGCTAAATTGTGTATTTTGTTGTTTGTTTGGAAAATATTTTTCTAACAGAAAAACGAGGACAACATTCGAAGTTATACGATTTATTCGCATTTCAATTAGGTCAAGTTTTCGAACAGGGGAGATATCAATCTGGAGGTTTATTTTCCGTTATGGTACCACAGTCTCGTTATGGTACCACAGTCTCAGGCTCATCACACAATAAATAAGCAGCTCATAAAGCGAAGTGGATGAACAATTAAAGTCAACCCCATTCGAGTAAGGTATTCATACCGTTCGGAATGAATGCGGTCGAGAGTTGATGATACACTGAGATAATGATTCTCTCGCATCTGCATTGTGCAATCATGATTGGGCGGACGTACGCTACGTGCCTGCGTGGTAGGTTATTCCCGTTTCAGATGAGGGAGCCAGTTTCTGGCATCGGACGACATTCCATCGAAACCAGAATCCGAGAAGTCCTGGCTTGAAAAAATTCGATCCACATGCTAACCGAGTGGAAAATACCTACCGTTCCGCGATGAACGTACCGGTTATGGTAAACTGCACACGTATGTACATTTAGGCTCTAATAGGAACAACAATCAAATACCTGCATATATTACTAAAGTGCTACCTATAATGCATCATCCTCCTTGACAACAATACATCCAGCTTATCTTACCCCCGAAACAGCTATTCACAATGCTTATGTGAAGAGTGGAACGGAAGAATTACGTAAAGAACCCCACAAAACTCCTTCCATGGTTAACCGTCTAACCTTATTCAATAAGGTAATACACAGAAATTATAACTGTTGTAACTAAATGTTTTTCGGAGGTTCAGTTGGTTTTTTATATTGGTTTATTATTCAATAATAAACCATTGTAATCGCTCTGGAAAAAAAAAGTCTAACCCCCCTAAAATTTCATGGTTTACGTTTCAAAGGGTGTAGAATCCGAATCTGCAATAAAAAATTTTCCGTCCGTCCGCCGTACGCCGTACGCACGATATCTCCGAAACGGCTGGAGCAAAAGATCTGAAATTTTCAGGAAAAATCCATCTTGGTCCGACGACGCCCCAATTCTTGAGCCAGCTCCCTCATTCAATTTAAAGTGCCCTTTAAGGGCTGTAATAGTTTTGTAAAATCCCTGAAAACCTCAAAACTAGTCGAATCGGCCTAAATATTTTCCTATTTGAAGAACATACCATTAGGAATCGAATGTGCTCTTCCCCACGTCCGTAGGTCAAACCATTCCCGATGTACGGCCCGATTTATGGTGCCAACATTTGTGTTTTTTGGTTAATTATTGTTTGTTTGTAACCTTGTGATGTCCGGCCGATAGCGTCGAGTTGTAGTGAATGTGGATACTGGAGTGATAGCCGATGTGAATACTTGTAGTGTAGTTAGTTGCCGATACACGGGTTGAAGCATTCTGATATGCATGAAACGCTGATAATATATAGGTAAATATTATTCAATATTATTACTGGGGTAAATAAGTATTCTTTCAATGGGGTTTATTATTCAATTGGCTTGCGTTCATGATTTGAATCTTACTAAGCTTCGGAGTGTGCGTGTTTTACAGGTGATAGAGCGATTATTGAATTTCAGGAGATATGCATAGACCACGTAAATCGGTTCTCATCCAAAACACCTATTTGGATTGATTAGTTGATGATATTTGTGTGCCCCCTCTACATCTGTCTACCTTTGGCTACATCGTTTAAATTTGGATTTGGGGAAGTTTTAACCCAATACGAGTGCTAAAGGACTTGATAAATTATAGATGTTTTTATTGTGGGGGGTATTGAGGTTCAATAAAAAAAACGCTGCAAATTCTTTCACTGGGCTTTATTATTCAATTGGCTTGCGTTCATGATTTGAATTTAAACTAAGCTTTGGAGTCTGCGTGTTTCACAGGATAGGGCGATTATTGAATTTCAGGAGGCACACAAATATGATCAACTGATCAATCCAAATAGGTATTTTGGTCGAGAACAGATTCACGTGCTCCATGTATATCTCCTGAAATTCAATAATCGCCCTATCCTGTGAAACACGCACACTCCAAAGCTTAGTAGAAATTCAAATCATGAAAGAATTTGCAGCGGTTTTTATATTTCAAATAGTATTTCAGTATTTCAAACTACTTTCAATTAACTGAGACTCCAATAGTGGGGGAAAAGTACCACCTTGCTCGATTTTAACCATCCCCAATTCAAAGGAGAAATACATATTTTATAAGCTATGAGTCTCTTCAAGTGCATCAGTTCCCTGCCCCTATGCAATACTGTTCAGTTTCAGAGATGCCCCTGTTCACTGCAGTTCTACGGCATGAAGAATTATATATTAAATCTGATACCTACTTTAAAATCTTATGGATACCGTTCTTGTAGTCATCCCCTGATGATGCTACTATATGAGGTTAAACTAGTAGGAGGATGACAACGGAATAAACCAGAAGAAGCCAAATCTATCCTTCTTCAATCTCAACCACCCATCGTTTATAGGGCCCCACAGATGAATACTAGCTATATTACAGATACGAATGAAGAGATATTCAGATATCCACATGATATTATATTCAACAAATAATGCGGAAGCGTATGTATTCATCGAGCAACTTCTGTCATGACCTGAACATCGATTTTATAAATTTTCCTCAACTTTCGGTTAGCAGTAGTTCATTTTGTCGACTATTTTAGTAAAAGGTTGATGGATTTATAACTAATTCAAAACGATTATGGTAAACAACAAAATGAGATTGGGTTATTCAGCAGGAGTTTTCATTACTCCATCCCTAGTAGCCTGTACAAGTCAAGCGGATTAAAATAGAATAATTTATTCAGATTATGGTGACAATGCAAGTTGTATAATACAAATCTATGAAGGAATATACTTGCAAGGTAAAACCGAGATGCGTGGAAATGTTTATAAACTACACTTATAAAACACATTACCATACTTGCTACCTACTCATACACTACTGAAGTATGAAGATTACGTAGTATATTCACCGATATATGCATGCATTTCATCATCTATATTTCTTAAATTGGACCCGAGAAATAATGTAGTAAACGTTTTGATCCCAATTCGATGATCCCTGGTACTTAGAGGAACCCTAACGTCCCTGTCGTTGAACACTTTTCAGACCGTCCCTTCTCGAATAGACTGACGTAACTATTTTACAAACGGGCAACTTTTAGAGAGTTTCTTGAGAAACTTTGATTTTGCATGAGGAACACTCGTAACGTGGTATATTACATGATTTTGCTCCCAATTAGAATCTGATTACCTACTTATGCATAGTACGAGTATAGGTAGATTGTCCATTACTACAAAATATATGACTTGCTTCGACAGCTCTCTTTTTGACAGAGATGTTTAAATAAATGCAAAAATACACACAAAATGAAATATTATCGATAGTACGATTTGAAAACATGAAGAATCAGAGGTATGTTGTTCGTAATACATTTTTGAATGTTAATTGCTAGACCAGAGAGACAACTATTAATACAATACTTCCATTGTAGTATTATAAAGGAGAAAGAATAAATGTTAAACCGCGCACGGAGAATAGTTCCCAAATAAAAAAATTCATTACTGTATTAATATATGCGAACGCTAGTGGATTTACTACGATGATGTTATTTAAAACAAAAAGAAAGAAAAAAACCTCTGCCAAGTGAGTGTGGCACATAGCTTCCTCGTATCCAAAACATGACTGTATAGATCACTGAAAATTATTATTGACTAAAAAACTTCGTTCATTCAGGCGAAGAAAATGTTGAATTATGGTAAATTTATTGTTATGCAGGAGCATAACTTGAGAAAATAAAGGTAGGCATGTTCAACTATTGAACAAACTATGAAATATACCTAATAAGTCCGAACAATCCCTGAAAATTTCATCGAAATCGGACAAGAACTCCCGGTGTTATGCATGTGGCAAAGATTTCACGTTTGCGCATGCGCAGAGGCTACTATTGATCCGGGCGTCATGAAACTCATAGGGGACCATCTACACATCAAACCGAACAATCCCTGAGAATTTCATCGAAATTGGTCAAGAACTCCCGGAGTTATGCGCGTAACAAGGATTTCGTTTGCGCATGCGCAGAGGTTGCTATTGATCCGGGGGTCACGAAACTCATAGGGGACCATCTACACATCAAACCAAACAATCCCTGAAAATTTCATCGAAATTGGTCAAGAACTCCCGGAGTTACGCGCGTAACAAGGATTTCACGTTTGCGCATGCGCAGAGGCTACTATTGATCCGGGGGTCATGAAACCTATAAAAAACTCGCACAATCCCTGAAAATTTCATCAAAATCGGACAATAACTTCGTGTAGTTTTGCCCGTAATGGAATTTTTGATTTTGGAGACAAAAAAATTTTCACATTCCGAAAGTGAAAACAATGCTTCCGTTACTTTAGTAGACTCGGAAGCAAAACACAGTGAATTCCTAGGTACGTCAAAAACCCTAACTGCTTACCTAATTGAGTTTAATATTATTCGTGATAAGGTGCTCAGTACGTATAGACTTCCAATTAACTTGTTTAACACACAGCCGGAGAGTCGATGGAAGAACATTGAAAAATTAGAGCCCACGATTGTACTGACGGTCACTGAAACTGGCAGAGCATTTCGGAATTTGGGATGTTTCCTCCTGTGCTCTAGTGCATTTAGCGTAGTTAATTGTTATATTTTTGCTCAATCTTAATTCGCAATAAAGATGCCTTCATAAACAACTGTTCCAATGTACACAGTTTTTTTCAAGTTCCTTAGAAAGTGAAGCCTCATTTGTCCTGTAAACGTATTATCCAAGACTCTTATGAGTGAATGAATTCTGTATGAGTTCTTATATGTGGCAGCAACGTTGATTTCACTGCCGGCCCCCACTAGTCCATACTGAAGAATTGATTGTCCTAACGCGAAATAAAATGATCTCAACAGGTTAGTATTCGAACTCGTAATTTGACAAAATGATATGGCACCTTACGCGGCCGTTTGATCAAACCATTAATGCGGACATCCCATTTCAAGCGCTGATCGATACACGCCACCAAATATCGGATCACAATAACAAAATACAGGATGCTTTACGGACAGGTACACTACTACGTCGAAGAGTTTAGCGTGGTGGCATTGAATTTCGTTTTCAATACTCAGTGTGAGACTATTTAGGTTCAGCCAAGTTTTGACTACCACCAGGATTTTTATGAACCAATGATTTTTGCTGTGTTTACGAAAAAACGTTCAGCATGAGTCTTGGGGAAATAAGATTCAATATTGAATGCATACTGGAATACACGAAAACCGTATTGAAGTACCAGTGAGTACGTACTGGCCTCACATCAGGATGATATTGATCATTGCACTACCTACTTGTTGATGTTGAAACCATTGTCTTCGCCGAGAGTTCTTATTCAGAAAAGGGCTGAGACTCCATTTACCGCTATGTGCGAAGGGGATCTAAATATTAAATGAAATAGATTGAGGTAGCGGTTAGCGTGCAACTGGGGAAGCAGAAGGTCAGGAACACTGCAGTAACTAACTTCCTTCCCACCGTTCGCGCACCGTTTTCGAGAAACCTTGCGGATCCGAGGAGGAAAAACCGCTTCCACTGCTCCAGTACGTTGGAATCTTCTCAGACTGAGACATATCGCAATGTATAGGCATGTTATGATACTGGTGAACACTGTGAAAAATTGCCAATAACGGAGATCATTCGGCTTAAACATAATCTCAATGAATCAAACTAAAAACATAACCTCGTTTTCATAAATGGTTGACTAGATGGAATCCTTACTGCACATCATATTTTAAACAGTAACAAGGGTTCAAACGTGCGGCTCACTCTGAGGCCTGAAGCAGCTCCTACCCCTTGCTGTTTTGGACCCTGATTGTTAATACTGCCGTATTCTCACCACACTGCCGGGCATAATTTTGAAGTTTATTTACGTGTTTATTAATAAAGGTAGGAGGTAGACATCAGGTTTTCAAATATATCGGAAAATCAACAACGATTTTGGGCTCTAAATATGTAAAAACGCAATGTTTGAAGATCTGTAGCATTTTCTGCTAGGGGTTGTTTCCTCGCCTATAGTCAAGTTTCAAACCATTTTATCTGGAGAGTATACAAATAATATCTATGACCATAAAAACCCCTAAAGCTTGGCAATTAAATTTAGAAAAGTTTCAACTTCGTAAAAAATAATTTGTTAGGAAAAATTGAATCATCATTTTTTTTAATTTTTAAATTGATATGAATTGTTTTAAGTTTAGTGGAAAGTATTAATATTTTAGTGATGGAACTGAGAGCAGACCTTTAGCCTAATCCACACCTTCCCCCACAATTGTATCAAAATCGAATGAAAACTGGAAGTGAAGCTTGTGAGGATTTCACTTTCGCTCATAGGCAACATCTACTAATGACACGATAAGGTCATCTACTAGGTGACAGTTATAATATTGAAAAGGATTGATTGAATTCTCTGGGCTATACGAAATTGTGAATACGATGTTGTGATAGTGTTTATGTTTCTGCTAGTAGATCAAAATATTGATTTGGAAGCAATGAAACTGATAAAAGACCGGAAATAGCATAACGCTCATGTATTATAAAATTCCATTTGAATGTGAAGAAAACAGAAAGAAGCGTATTACAAGGCACATGTATACACACTGACATTAAACAAAAGTTGTTAGAAATGGTGTAAAATTTAAAACAGGTACGGAAATTTGGATTGTGGTGCGATTACTTTTGATCTTTCAAAAGGGAAAAAAGAAAAAAAACATTCTTTAGCTACCAACAAAACTCAAAACAGTGAAAATTTGTGGTTTACACTATCGAAATTCCATGAAAATCGAATAAAGTATTGAATATGTTGTATTAATACATAGGAATAACATTGAATATGTTGAAATAACATATCAAATAGAGGTGAATTCTATCTATATGAAGGTCATTTGTGATCCACAGCTTTGGTGTTTGTTTCTGAAGTTCATTTGTCTGGTAAGTATGACATTCAGTGAAGACTATGCTAAGCCACCCGATGCAACGGTATATCATATAACGGTAATAACATATTATGCTATTACAGCTTTTAAAATGGGAGTGTTTCCCTCAAAAAGTAGCAATACGCAAGATATACTGAGAATGATGACCGTTACAAACCGCTAAGGGAGATTCAGCAACTAAGACGTGCTTATGTGAGAATCGAAACCGATGAGCAGTCAAAAACTGTTGAGTAATGGAAATAAACCAATAGATTCAATAAGAACGCCAAGAATTTTAGACAAAGTATGATTCTAGGAGATAAAAGTTGATCTGAGAGGTCAGAACCGCAAGGTGTAAGTAGAAATTACATTTGACAAGAACATAGTGTTTTCTATTTTCTAAATGACTCGAAAGAAGTAATGAAGAGGACAAATGTGACACATGTCACAAGATTTAAGAGGTGACTTAATTACTAAAGATGTTTCACATGGGTGACTAAACTAAACTACAACCCTGACTTACCACTCATTTCTTTCTAATCGGGTAGGAAAGCGAGATCACTGATTCGAAAGCCCCTGAAGCGAAGGAATGTCGGATGCACAGCCACACCCGAGAATTCAAAAGACAATTGAACCTAAGCACAAATTACCTACAGGAAATTATCACTTCTCACCGGGGGAAAAAAACAACAATCCGAAGTCGTATCTAATTGCGGGAAACATGTGTGAGAAGCCTCACCTACTGCACCCCTCCGTCACCGGTTGGAAATACTTACTGGTAGCGGACCAGAAATATCGGGCCACCCCGAGCACATGGTAGTCGAACAGGATGGGTGAGTTACAAGAAACACGGTGTGGGGTGAAGCGCAACGGCGTGGGGTGGCCCGGACCCCTCTCGTGTTCACCTGAACAGATTTTCAACGTAATAGCTGTCTTAGTTTACCCCAGAAAAAGCCCTAGTGGAGCAGAAAGCTCTTGTGCGCATTGATGCAGAGGCTAAAAAACATTTTCCAACTATTATCAACATTCGGAGGTTTGTCGACCACTTCTTGTCTAGCCTCCATTCTTCCTCTTATTTTTTTATTATTTATTTTATTTTTTTTTTTATTATTATTATTTTTTTTTTTTTGCACAACTACGTTAGAGTTAAAGTCGATAACAGAAGTTTTTTAATCAATGATACATACCTCATCATACCTAATGATACAAAACGACCGAGTCCCCAACTCTAAGGTAATAATGACTTTTCGTGAAAACTTGGGATGGCTCCAAATTATTGCAAAATTAAAGTTTTTGAAAGTTGAGCACGCTGTTTTTTTTTTTTTTTTTTTCAAAACTGCATTCCGTTCCTTTAAATTTGAACTCTTTATTGAGCACAGAGTCTTTTTCCCTCCTGATTGTTGGAATGTTATTTTTTGTTATTAACAAAAGAACTAAAAAATGTCCGTCCATGTTTTAGTTGGCATCATATTCTGTCAAGCCTATAAGTGAAAAGCAGATGGCAAAAATATAAAAAGACCGGAAAACCAACGAACGAGTCTCCAAGCCTTATTCCTTGGCAAATTTCCGTTGGTAAAAAGTTGAAATACGTGGAAATTGGGCTTTAAAATATTGAAAAAAAGTTTTGGAAAGTGCTACACTTTTTTTGAAGATGGAAATCTATTCTTAAAATTGTAGCCTTTACATTGCTTAAAGCTCTAATCTAATAACCGGTTACAAAAAGGATTTTTTAAATAGTTTTTATATTGCAAGCTAGAGTCGAATTAAGACTATAGACAACATCATTTTACGGGAAAAGTCCCGTTTTATCCTTCAGGAGCTCAACAAAGTTCATAGATTTGAATTAATGCTAATGACGTATTATAACGTCGAAATAATCGGAATAATAATCTCTCTGATCCCCCCTTTGCAAGAAAAAGCAAAGTTTACGAATTTTTTTTGCACATGTAGACTAAAATTGGGACCGACGGAAATAAGGATAATGAAAATTGGTTGGGATATGCTGCCCGAGTACAGTTGACAAAAGTTGTCGTGAAAAAAATTCTTTCGGCATCAGCCCCTCCAGTATCTCTTTTCCGGCGTGAAATTCCAAATTTCCGGGATTTGTTGCACAACTAAAATTTGGATCGAACAGGAAAAGAACTGTGTAAGTCGGTTCAGATTTGCCGAATGGACAGCGACGACAAAAGTGTTTAATACCGACACACGTTCACTGATTCTGTATGAAATTTGTTCGCAGTTTTTTCTCTCGTGTTTGTGCTGTCACGCACCTCCCTGGATAGAATTCAACCCGTCCCTCTAATGACGAAGCCTTGTTCGAGAAAGAGTCCTAAAAATGTGTGAGGGATGGAAGGCATATGTGTGAAAACAAGAAGCGGACTTGGCAGTCTAAGGTAAGCACGGAAACAAAAGAAATTACCAAGCCATGCCTATGACCGTGTCATGTAGTAAAGTCTAGAAAATAGTTAGTTACTCGAGTCGGGGATTTCGACAGTAGTACTTCGTGGTGTCATCACCCATGTCCTTCACGGCTCTAACCACATTTTAGGCCATTCAATCGCGCTATGGAACCTTCCCCACTACTTCTCATATTTGCCCACCACTATTTTTATGAGTGTACCACCTTTAAGAGGATTTTCATATTATATTAAAAAAAAAATTGGGTAAAACTACATGGAAAATGGAGTAAATCGCCGCCAACCGCGATTTTTTTTCTCAACCCGTTGCTGAAATATGCTATTTTTAAGAGTTTTTTCAAAAAATCGCGTTTTTCGCCATTAAAACGCTTTTTTCTCGGCAATTTCCCAACATTTTTGCACATTTGACCACATTTTCGGAATCTGCGTTAAATTTCCTATAAGATGAAGTTACTTTGATTTCCAAAACGCATCTTCCAAACACCGAAATTTTCAATCAAAGATGAACATTTTTCGCAAAGTGAAATTTTTCAAAAACTTGGAACGCTTGGCGTGACCACAAAAATAATTTTTTTCGTTGTCAAATTTGATAAAAACTTCTCCCACTTCTAAGCTTTCCAACGGCGTCTCAACCATTTAATTCTGATTGGAATTGACGGAGAAATTAAAGTTCGAATGCCAGAAAACGTGTAGTTCGTTTTAACGTAAGTTGTTAGGTGACGTACGATATGGGCCACAGAAACTGATTTTTCTCGATTTCAATTAATGTTTTCCGGCATTCAACCACAGGTTCGAATTGGGCGTTAAATTTCCTGTAAGAAGAGGTTCATTTTGTTTCCAAATTTTTTTTACACATTTATCACAATTCTCAATTTTTAATTTTTTACAGTACCTGGAAAATTCCAATCAGAATCAAATGGTTGAATTTTTAAAAGCTTTTACAGAAGTTTTTATCATTTTTGACAACGAAAAATATTATTTTTGTTGTTATAAATACATTTAAAAATCATTTTGGAAAAAACAAAATGAACCTCTTCTTACAGGAAATTTAACGCCCGATTCGAACCTGTGGTTGAATGCCGGAAAACATTAATTGAAATCGAGAAAAATCAGTTTCTGTGGCCCATATCGTACGTCACCTAACAACTTACGTTAAAACGAACTACACGTTTTCTGGCATTCGAACTTTAATTTCTCCGTCAATTCCAATCAGAATTAAATGGTTGAGACGCCGTTGGAAAGCTTAGAAGTGGGAGAAGTTTTTATCAAATTTGACAACGAAAAAATGGTCACGCCAAGCGTTCCAAGTTTTTGAAAAATTTCACTTTGCGAAAAATGTTCATCTTTGATTGAAAATTTCGGTGTTTGGAAGATGCGTTTTGGAAATCAAAGTAACTTCATCTTATAGGAAATTTAACGCAGATTCCGAAAATGTGGTCAAATGTGCAAAAATGTGTGAAATTGCCGAGAAAAAAGCGTTTTAATGGCGAAAAACGCGATTTTTTGAAAAAACTCTTGAAAATAGCATATCTCAGCAACGGGTTGAGAAAAAAAATCGCGGTTGGCGGCGATTTACTCCATTTTCCATGTAGTTTTACCCAATTTTTTTTTTTTTTACACTAAGTGCGGGACACCCTTATATTAAAAAGAGCATATACCTTGTACTTCCCAATGTTTTTGAAAACGTTAATATTCAATATTTATCAGAAAGCATAAAACCCACCGAATTCGGAATTGCTAATGTTCTTACAGCACTTTTTGAAATGTCAGCTTTAATCGAACATTCGTCGAAAATTAAGCTACTGTTCTATCGTCCAAATGTATTAAGATTCATAGTTTTAGCAGGCCACATGGTTCATTTCTCCGTTCACTTTAATGTAACATCAACCAGTTCAGGACAGTAAACCAAGTCCCTTCAAACCATGTTACTCTTCTATTTTTGGACCCTGTGAAACTATAAAAATTAAATTAACCGCTAAAATAAAATACAAACGTTATGGACACCCACTTTTGATATAGACTGTTATTATATGGTGTAATAACACGTTAAGCACCTCTTGCAGCTAAACCAGCCCTTCCAGTGCAATACTTCCCTTCCCTTCAACATCAAACCTTTTGATTCCCTCGTTGCACCCACCAAGCAGCTCTTGATAGTGGAACAATCTTCTTCAACCCCATTAACTGTGCCGAGCCTAGGAAACTAATAGTTTGGCCGTTCTATTCCTATAATCGTTCTCGCAATCGTCCTAGTTCCTTTCCCATAACGCATTAGTCCATTAAAAGTGTCTGAGCTTTAACCCACACACAACCCTCAGCTACCCTGACTGATCAGAAGAATCGCCCCGATTGCCTTTTGTATTGTTAGAAGTTCAATACTTAAAGTTTAGCATTATTTTGCATTGCCACGCAACGTACAAGAATTAAGACGCATGCGTTGGCCGTCATCTACTACAAAAACGAAGGAACTGTCAATTATCAACTGCTACGACAGATGACAACGTAAGCTCCTCTTGATAAATATTTGCCTGTTTGATAAGCTGCAGGAAATGAAAAAACCATTACATCTTTGATCCACCGATTAATATGTCACATTGTTATCATTTGAGTCCTACCGATATATGAGTACTCCGTAATATCAATGATTCGCGTTAATTTTACCCAGTAAAACGCAATATTAGTAATTGATATGAAATGTGGGCCAGGGAAATATATGTGATTAGCAATGTACTTAAGGAACGGATCGGCTACTTGTTCTACTAAACTAAAAGAACGCACGTGGTAGGTCAAATAGAAAACAGTTGGTATGAGAACGAACTATTTATTCTGATCGAAAGTGTACATTTTACAAAACGTTAACTTGTACGATATTCAAGTTTAGAGCATTCCAATCAACTACACTAGATCGCGTTTATGAACGGATGTACGGTGATATTTGCGAGTTACAGGTTTGCTATAAACATGACGATGAATCAACTAGAAAAATGATGGAGGAGAAGAAAATTCAAAGGAAAAGCTATCCAATCAGCAAAATGGAGGGGACGTCACCCTAGTACCAATTTCACCAAGAACAAACAACTCAAATAAGTTAGTATGCGCCTATGACTTTAAAGTACATAATTAGTATTTTATAATTTCAAATTATTCAGTTTCGATGGATCGATGCTCTATTAGGTTTTTGGAAAATGTTAATGAATGAGAACCACCATGGAGTGGAGATAGAGGCAGGGAACAGCGATCACGGAGTGAGGTACACACTGAGTGTTTAGAAAAAATCATAGATGTCGAGTATTAACACAAAACACCAAATGAGCTTAGCTAAATGAACAAGGTCATGTGAATATTTGTTCGTTTAATATTAGTCAGTAAGATGAAGATTATTCCTGAAATATGCATGGAGTGATGTGGAAATAAGTAGTGCATAAAGAACACGTGAAACCTACCATTGCGGAATGTGTATTTTGTTTTAGAGTTGGTATATTTAAGGTCTTATTCGAATGAAACCTGCGTTATCACTGCTGGGAACGTTTTTTAAGTGGCCCCTTAAATAACGTTAAAGCGAGCGAGCTGGTAGATTTTTCAGGGCGGGGTGTAAGGAGGAAAATGAAAAGCTGACTCAGATGATGTTGATGAGCTTGTACAAGCAGCTCCGGCCTCTGAGGACCACTTGACCATGAGCGTACTATCAGTGGGACGAGGTGAACCGGCAGAGCTGTGTTCAACCCCCCACGCCTGCCCCTGCCGTGGCCCACGGCTGATTCCCCCCTGAGTGGCCTTCTAGAAGAGGAAATTCAGGATAAACTTAGTAAAGAATTAGATGTAGCCCAAACAAATATGCAGACAAACTGTAAAAGGCATTTCACATAAAAATTACGTATCCTAACAACTAACTTTAAATTTAATAAAAACAAAAACAAACCGAAGGTGAAGTTTCTGATCACTAATATTGGAAGCACTGTAAGAATTCCATAGCCCGATTTTCGTACCATTGAGTGAGATTTAGTCTTACTTATCGAAAATTGAAAACGAGTTTTAGAAAATCAAGAAATTTCCGATCACTGCCTCTCGCCAAGGTCTCGTTTTGAGAGTTGAAGCTTCCAACTGGATGGCCCACGTTTAAACGAATCAGGTTTGAATTTCGCTGATCCACGTTAGAGGTGATGTTATATGGCTATCAGTATTAGCAGTTTTGAATGCGGTTACGATTTCTACTTATGAAAATATAATTAATAAGTGATATTAATATATATTGATTTGCCTCAAAACGAATGGCCTATTCTTCATTACGCCATCAATATATAACCACAGTTACATTAAACTCGATTCCTTGAAAGATAGCTCCATTGAAGTTACATCAGTATATTTATAAGGTGATAATTAACTTATCAGGTCAATTTTTCATCATACTCATACACGTTGAAGTTCTATAGTTCAATACTTAGGAAAAGCTATTGAACGAGTAGCGATTAGTTTCTATTCGATTCATTCAGAAATTCATCCATGTTTGACCACTTCCCAAACCACATTGAGATCTTTCCAAACTAATTCGTTTTCAATACAATTAGAGATCTACTCGATACGATTTGAATGTTCTAAATCAATTTCAGAACGTTCTTCACCACAATGAAAACTTCACAAACCGATTCAAGACCTTTCCACATAAAATTAACAACTTTCAAAACCGAAATGTGAAATTTTCAACCCAAATTGACTATGTCCAACTGAAAATTGAGGACTTTTCAAACTTGGGGGAATGAGAGGTCTGATACCCGAACGCGCCGATTTGGGGGTTGTTTATGCGTAGATTTTATAGTTGTAAGTAGTGACCGGTTAGAGAACCTCTCTCCTTACTGGAAGCTTGAAACTTCTTCCCTTTCCCACTATTCCTCCAGAACGATGGAAAACTATTCCTGCTATTATAACTTCGACGACTGACGCAATAACTGGTGCAGTATTCAAAACACAATGGGTTCCCTGTCAAGCCCAGGACTGTCCTACATTATACCACATTTGGAAATGTAGTGGTTCTTATCGAATTGTGTACCTACCCCTAGGGAGGAGAGGCGAGTGGCAGGGTGAAGTAAGGAAATGCAAGATCGGAAGTTTCCTGTAATAATTTCAAGCTTCCACGGTTGTCCCCACATTATGTCTGAAATAATGCTATTCTTATTGAATTGCATGTCACATACATAGATAACGTTAAAAAGGGTTACTACAAGGGCATCGATCTGGGCAGCAGGGAATGGCAGACTCCGTAGGAACTACAAGAACCTGGACCTCACTGCTCAACTTGGCTAATCATGTCCTGCCTGATTTCCTCTGCTATGGATCAGTCGCTGTTGGGTACACCACAGCCTGAATGACCACCTCAATCGACTTGGACTATAACATGATCCCCGTCCTGCTCATTAAGGGGAGCCTCATCGGCCATGACCGACACTCTCATCGACCGACCTCGTCTTGAGGTAATCGCACTCAATTTTACAATAAACGACTTCAAATGGTCGAGAATATTAAACCTATACTGGGCTGCAAGTAGCCTTAAGGTTCTTCACTAAATTGATCAGCATAGGCGAAAAAAAACGACCAAAATGAGAACTTTCCAAATCGATTTGAAAACTTCCCAAACAACTTTGAAAATCCAAACAAAAATAGACAGGTCGAAACATACTGGACGTCCAGTGATCAAACTAAACACCCCAATGTTTGATCCAGTTTGATCGAATTTGATTATCACATTTAAATTATACCCACATATAACTATGTACATAACCAACGTTAAATCAAAGAGTGAAAACAATTTGAATGAGAGAAGCGAGAAAGTCTGGTTTCGTCTAAAATGAGTTGAAGGTTTTCCAGAGTCATTTTTCACCGTTGAAGCACTCGGAAACTCTGAAATTTGACTCCGACGAATTCGTTAGGCTGAGCTTTTAAATCGTGAGCTCCAACACTCCCCAGCAGGAAGGTCAAATTCATTTAAGTTCAGGAGAGAAAAGTTTCAGTCAGGGTGAAATAACTTGGGGATTAGCAGTATTGTATTACCCATTAACTGACAATGTTCTTTCAACTCGTTCCGTCTCCGTTGACAGGGTGGAAATAAAGTTAATTTGTTTCCGTATCAACGAGACAGACATTTAAAACGATGAAACCAGTGAGTTCGGGAGGCGATAGCATTTTCGATTAAGTGACTGCATTATGGTCGAACATGGATCCATTAGGCAGTTGTAAATAGAGGTTGATAGATTTTACGTTTACGTATGCTCTAAGGCAAACTGTAAAATGTCGGTTGGTTCTTTGTCGACTATTTAAACCTAAATAATTTAATTCCAGATTTCAAGGATATCTGAAGGATATTTCAAGGAAATCGGATGAAAATTGAAAGAGTCATGATAGGTGGAAGAATTTTAGTAACGCCCATAAGCAACTACTGCTAGCCATAGGATCGTCACAAAACTCCCATAACGAAACCAATTAGTATTTTCCCGGCAACACTCCGAATTCGACTGAGATCAGACGAACAGGTCTTAAGAAAATGGAGCTTGATGAACTGTGAGAGTGAAGCACATAAGTTCCTGAAATTCATTAAATGATATGATTGCTGTGGAAGTTCAGCTGCAGCCACTAATCCGCATTGAGCTGTGGTTTCTCGAAAACCGTCTGAATTCGAGCGAGCGAAGGCTATAGAATGCTAAAGTTGTGGTTGATAGATTGTGCGTTTGAGCCTCAATAATTGAACAGACTAACTTCTACGAATTCTCAGCAGATGTCAAGCAAAGGGCAGCAGAAATTAGGCAGAGCGAGAAAGATAGGCACAAAGGAAACCAATGTTGCCCAAAACCTTAAATGAGAGAGGAAATCATTATTTTAGCGAACAAAACACACAAATGCAATAGTGATGGGCAAAGAAGCAAAAGATTTACTATTAAATAAATTGAGCGTTATTCATACACAAACTTTTACTGCTTCTAAATTTTCGGAATATAAAATCAATTATATTTGTTAGTATATAACTTTTTGTTTAAAAACTTCTGATCCCCACACTTTATTTCTGAATTATAGAAAACAGAAAGTACTTTTCTAAGAAAAGAAATTTTTTTCTTGTAAATATTGACAGTAAGTACGACTTATTTCTATAATGGCAAAGTCTCATGTCAATATATTACTAATAAAGGTTGAAAAAACGTATATTTTGCAATAATGCAACGACCTTCAAAAATATCAATTTGTTTATTCTTATCAATTTCGTAATCAGCATTTAAACTGTATAACGTTCAAGGTCTTGGAACAAAGTCTTCAACCATTAGGACCGAAATAAGAACAGTTTGTATCATTTTTCTACTTTCTCTAAAAAAATATGAGCGTATTTATAGCAGGATATTGTACACATACATATTTGTGGCAACAACTCGTATTTTAAATGCAATCTGGAATATAACTATGTATAACTTTCATATTCTGTCTTTCAAGTACTGCTCGCTAGCAACCTGTTGTCATTAAAGATTACTTAGAACCCCGCCCGTAAAGCCCACGTTCTCACAAAACGTTCTCACGTCTCGCTCTCAAACGTTGTTTTCTCAGCTAATATTAACACTCAAAGCGTTGGTTAGACAAATAACCAGAGTCACTGAGATAAATTAACCGGTGCATTTAATTAAGGCTTAGAAACATTGGAGAAAACAGCACAATTTTGGTGATATCGAATTTGATTGTACTGAATCCTGTTTGGGGAGTTGTATTCTTTCACCGATTAGCAGCCGCAATTTGAACTCTCGTACTGGTGCATAAAATTGAGATGCGGAGTAAGTGTGAATTGATGGTAGGTTAATTATTCAGGGCCGAGGCCTACGGATTCCAGCAGGAAAGTACTAAAAAGGTGGGCTAAGTCCAAAGTGAGGATTATGCAAACAAGGAGGAGCAGTGCCCACTTGCAATTGTAATTTTGGAATCGAGGACTTTGAAGGAATTTGAATTGTTAAATCGGCCCCCGTGCGGATTCGTTCGGATCCTCGCTTCACTATCCGGAGAGCCAGCTAACCGCGTTTTATGGTGTTGGAATGGAGAGTTTACCGCACCGCACGGTGTATTAAACTTTCATTCCGTCGGCGAAAACGGTTTATATTAGAAGGATACGTGAATATATGCATGTACCCTTAAGGTATTAGTGTCCAGCACAAGGTACATCACGATAAATATCATCAAGTAAGAAAACCAAATGTTGATTTTGGTTAATTAACCATTAACGATTTTTGCGAGACACAGCTAGTAGCGAAACTAAGCGGTGCCACTTAGAACAATTGTGATTATCATTTTTCGAATGATGGGTGATTGTTCGTATCATAGTGGTTTGACCTACGGACCTGGGGAGCGGCTCATTCGATTCCTCATGGAAAGTTCTTTTAAAAAAGTCCAAATTTAGGCCGCCTTGACTTTTTTTGAGGTTTTTAGGGATTTTACAAAACTTTGACGACCCTTAAAGGGCACTTTAAATTAAGTGAGAGAGCTGGCTCAATAATTGGGGCGTCGTCGGACCAACATGGATTTTTCCTGAAAATTTCAGCTTTTTTACTTCAGCCGTTTGGGAGAAATTGTGCGTACGGCGTACGGCGGACGGACGGAAAAATTGGTATTGCAGATTTGGATTCTACAATCTTTGAAACGTAAACCATGAAATTTTCAGGGGGGGTTTAAAAATTTTTTTTTTTCAAGAGCGATTACAATGGTTCATTATTGAATAATAAACCAAATGGTGCAATTTCTTCAATCTCGGACAAGACAACTGCGTACACAAGGTACCAATTGCAAATTCGTGAAGTTGGAGAGGGCAGGAAACGTTCGTTTAAGAGACAAAGGTAATAGTTCGGGTAGTTGCAACAAAGTCGCTGAAGAACCCAACATCATCTCCCAAGCGGAAGAGAATGATAGGCCCCCACCCACGTCCTCGCCGTTTGACCCTCCAACTCACCGCTTGACCACTTCAACTCTTGCCCGACTTGACGTTGACTGATGAACGTCCAGAAACCCGGTTGGAGTTATTTGTCCCCGTAGAAGTAGGTGTCATATGTATCCAGTTGGGTCCCTTTTCCAGCTCTCGTTTTCTATTCCCCTCGACCCAATATTCTCCGAACCCAAAAACCGCACAGAGAAAACCAAGTTGGTTTCACGTCCCAACGATGAACATTGTAATTTTCGATTTAAGACGGAAAATAATTTGGCCCAAAAAGTTGATAAAAATCAACAATCCCGCTACCTATCGAAAGCAAAGACAGAAGTGGGACTACGGATCCAAGATTACTGAGGTCCGATTGTATAAGATATCCAAACCTACCATTGAACCGATCGTTCTTTTGTCGAATCGATGATTCGAATGTCGATTAAGGGGAAACGAATTTGACGAATGTAATGCCGATTTAAAACTTCTTCACAAAACGTCATTTATACTTAGGTTTTGAAGCGTATTCTTTACCTTATCAGCTTTTTCACGCGAAATAACGCTCATTCCGAAGCCTTAACGCGTGTTTGAGATTGATAACGTCGAGCAACTGTATTTACTGTGATTATTTACTGAACTACCCAATAGGAATTGGACATCAGACAATTTCTGCGTGATTAATATAAATTCTGAAGCTTCCAACGAAATACTACATTGCATTTTTTCGCTAACCGGCCGAACTCATTATGATGCTAGAACACGGATACCACAGTGGCCAGTACATCTGCACCGCTCATCGGCTTGCATAATCATGAGCCAAGGCGGGGAGCTAGTGGCCTAGCAATGACATTTATTTTTCGCAAGAGAAAATACTATTAGCTCAGAGGGTGGAAGAAGGAATTTCCTCACCAAGAACCTCAAAATCAACTCAAGTGAAATAGCAGCAAATACTCGTACATCAGCTGATCATCCTCAACATCACCATCAAGTTTCACACACTCGAATAAAAAACGTGAGTTACATAGATTTTGATTAAATTCCTACTTACTTACCTACTTACTTTTGATTACTCCTACTAGATATGATAAGTTCAACGCTTCTGAGGAGTTGGCGGAGTTTTAATGATTTTTGTCGATTCCGGGTCATTGCCAGGAACATGATATCAACAGTCCGTCTTTTGTGTTACCGCCGTTAGTTAGCTTATCTTTGTAGTTAGTCCTTCTTGAAACTGTGATGAATGTAAGAAGGTATAGATCGTTTGAAATGTTTTAGATGATTTTTAATGATGTAGAATTTAAGATTCACAACGATTCGCAGGATAGAAATGCAGCGGGACAAACTGCATCAACGACTTCGAGAGGGTGGTCGACATGTATCGCGGACTGTCGAGGTAATTTTATAGCGAACAGAATCAGGACGTGTTGAAATTAATAGGAGATTATAAGACCGTTTTTCGGCGAGTACCTTTAAAAATGTTTAAAAACACGATCGAGCCGCTTGAACCAGAGAAAATGATGAAGTATGCCAGGTGGATTTCACGTTTGCGCAATATTAGAGTTGTATTGATTTGTGATTGCGATCTGATTATAACCTGCACATTCTCAGCAAATCAAAATTGGATGACAACTGTGGGAATCATCTGTCAAACTATTACAGTTTGACGGAAAATGAGACAAAATCCGAGAAATATATTTCAATCCATGAAAATAGGTAGTTTCTCATCTGACTCAGCAATTCGTAACAATCCAAAAAGTACTATATGGCAGCGATGAGCGTCATACTAAATATTGAGAAAATTCCAGATTAGGCGATCTTGAAAATGAGTATTTGGTAGTTTGTCGCATATATGTATCACAAACGTTCGAAGTTTCGTGCCAATTTAGGATACAGGAACATGTAGCCAAGGGACATATCAAATATAAACGGAATTGGAATTGTGGAGTCCGGAGAAAGGGATGATAAGACGAAATCTGAAGTATGTATATTTCAATTCATGAAAAAAAGTTGAGTTTTTCATCTGACCCAGCAGTTTTGTAACAATCCAAAAAGCACGAGATGGCAGAAATGAGCGTCATACTAAATCTTGAGAAAATTACAGATTAGGCGATCTTCAAATTGAGTACTTACTAGTTTGTTACATATATCACAAACGTTCCAAGTATTATGCCAGTTTAGGACAGCGACCGTGTAGTACAGGAACACGGAGCCAAGGGATATATCAAACACAAACGGAAGTGGGAAGAAGTAAGAGACAAGAGGTAAACTCAAACGTAAACGAAAGTGGGAAGTAAGACACAAGGGAAAAACCTGCCTGGGGAAGAATTTCGAAGAAGATAAGACAATTTATTGGATGAGAGGAGCGCAATAACTGTCACGCACAGGTGAAACCCCCCAGAAGTTGCACGAAAATTGTGGAGTCCGGAGAAAGGGAGAATTTTTCTGAAGGGTTAGGGATTGAATGTAGGAACACGATGGTAGAAAAAAAATGTTGGAGGGTTGTGAAGGAGTGTCATAACATTACGACAAACGCCAAACTGTGTGAGTAATACCGCACTGAGAATTTATTGAACTTTGCGGTGAGAGATATACTATGTACGAAAGAAATACGAAATCGATTTCATTAAATAAATTAATATAATGACCTTCTACGAGACTTTTTGAGAACCTTCGCGTACTACTACTACGCGTAAAGTACTAAAACGTCATTCATAAGCCATTAACTACTATACAAAAGTACAAAACTTAGCAAAAGTGCACACAGGAAAACGTGAAAAATTTGTCGTTAATATGATATGGGAAGATTATTCTTTGATTTACAAAAAATAAGAATGAAAGATTATTATTGCGTTTTGTAATAGGATGATGAATAAAAATACTCTGGGTACCTACTAAAACACTGTTTCTACCTCAATCCACTTCATGCTGTGGTTCCTATACGGGTCGTTTCAAAACTTCAATCACATTGGGTAAAAAATTGAAACTTGATCAATTTCCTTGTTCCTAATCAATCATTGCGGTTCTCTCGGCATATTACCCAAGCGAGCACAGATAATTTTGGACCGTACTGCTGATACGCCATTTTGAAAAAAACAACTTTTGTAGGGAGTGAGGGATTTATTACTATTTCTTCCCCTCGTGAGCCTCCAACCTCCATGGGAATCGCCGCTCAAGTCTTTCAATTTAGGTGAATGGAACAGCACAAATTAGCTTAATTTAAGCAACAGTAAATACTAAGGTTTCCATGGCAAAATCTCACTTGCTACAAGCAGATCTCACTGCCTACAATTTAAGGGACTATTGGCTGGATATTGTAGGGAGTGAAAGAGTGAGGTTATAGCCTTTCCCCGCCTTTACCGGCCACAAATCAATTGAAACTGGTTGTACCAAAATGTTGTCAACGAACATCCAACAACTATACTAACTGTCAACAAGTGCGATCAAGTTTCACTTGCCAGAGTCAGAATGTTATTGGAGTAGGGAGTGAGAGATGAAAAACCCACACTGCTGCCTCCAGGGATGGTTTTCCCGGTAGAACGGACTGGGAAGGTCTAGGCAAAATCCAACCACCAGCGTTGGGACCATCTTGAATAAGGGATGCCAACAGAACAGAAGCAACTTCATCAACACCCTTTCCTGCCAGTTGGGGGCTACTTTTCAAAACATTGTAGGGAGTGAAGAAAAATCGTGTGACACTGAAATAATGGGCTGATAAGGCTACTTCATTTGATCCAATTTTTTTTTTCCTGAGGCGGATATCCATTGTAGATGGTACGTTCTTTCATAGTGTAAGTGGATATAACAGGTCCAATAAATATTTCGTTGAGTAGTGACGATGGAAGTTGTATACCTTTGGTCAGTGACAGACCAAAGGGATTGAGAAATACGGACTTTGTATATTTTCTCCTGGGTCCTGTAGGCACAACTTTTACATATTGATCCATGGAACATGTACATCCACATAGGAGAGAAATTTTAAAAATTTACAAAACTGCATTCAGTTGATTTTGATGGCATTACTGACCACTGACATAAATGTGACCGAAATTTTGAAATGACTCACTCACTAACCCTCATTCCAAGAGTCTTACATAAGCAGGATACATATATAATGCCTTCTTAGTTTCCGAAACATTAGGTATGCAATTTAATTTTGTTGGAAAATCTTATTAAATACAGGGTGTCCCACGAGTTGTCCCAACCCCTTCCTAAAATCGTCCAAATGGGAGGAGGAAACCAAAAAAAAATATATTTTTGACATTTTATTAGAATTGGAGAATATTTTTAAACCTCCATACTACAGAATATGCGTTCGGCCTCATCGATTAGTTTATTATAGGCACTAATAAAATTCCATTACACACAATGCTCTCGTTTCTGATGTTTTACCGTTCAGCCGTACCCGTCCATCCATATCTCTACCCTGTCAACTAGAATCTTAGCATTAGCATAAGATAATAGGTTTCAGGGTCGCTACGAGGTGTTATTAGGAAATGTGACGGCACCATTCGTGCCGCGAATGGTTGAAAGGTTATTCTTCCCATATTGACATCTCTATCCTATTATTATTGTACGAAAGGATGATTTGCAATCGCTCTGCCAGGTTTCCAAACATTCTTGTTGATTTACAGAATTTCTACCGTTCGATTTCGATTCAAAGGGACGTCCCAAATGCAGGTCCACCAGTTTAACCAGAGATGTAGAAATTCCATTCAGTCTCTGTCCACAAATCAAATCCTACAGTCTTTGTACGTCATTTCTCCAGCCCCCATTCTTAAACAGGAATTTAGTACTTTTGTATAGACCACTACTGATTAGCTTGCTTTGCAGTACACAAGGACAGAGCCTGCCAGTTGATGAACATATTACGGAAAGCTGCTGAAAGTTAGTCAAGCTATCAGTAGGGCGTGGATTTAATTTTTTTTTATTTCGATAAAATGCTTTCAAGTTTATTTTGAGACGTTTTCCGCTCTCCAAATGTCAGAGAAGATGTGATTGTATTGAAATGCCGCCTCATTTCAAGTTTGGATAATCGCTTGACCCAAATGTACGCAGGAACTAGTGCGAAGGGAAGAATTGAGATTCAGCAATATCTTAAATAGTTGGGAAAGATGAAAAATTCGTCTCTCGAGGTTAAATATGCAAGTCCTGCGGCGCTACGTGTTATAAGACGAACGGCGTAATATTTCCGGTATATTAGCATTCGCAGTAGGAGGTTCGCATAAGAAGGGAGAAAGGAGGGAGCTAAAAGCCCCTTTGGGCAACATTTTATTAGAGCACGCTGGAAGAGAAGGTTCCCGCCGTCCCCAGAGCACTTTTCCCTGTCTAGCAGATTACTTGATAAAAACTGTTAAAAAGAAAGAGAACAGGGAGAAATTATCTTCCGTCTTTTCGCAAGTGAACTCTCGGAGCACTTAAATGGGAATAACCAAGTGCAAATTGAAAGAAAATGTCTTCCAAGTTGAGTGTAGAACATGGACTACTTTTATCCATGTCATCCTTGCATGGATACGGAAAGGTGTTGATAAGGAGGTTGAATATGGGCAACTTTCACCATAATACCATCTAAATGTTCAGTCACTACCTTTCACCGAATTGCTCAGCCTGCCTTATTCAATTATACTTTAGGTGGATCTGAACTTCAAAGGACACAAGCTATGAATGATCTTGGAGTGCTCTGCGACGCCCAACTTACTTTTACCAGCCACATCGACGGCATAGCTAGACGTGCAGTGAGGGCCTTGGGTTTTCTGAAGAGGAGTACTCGCGATTTTACCAGCGTACAGGCGATTGTGCTCTTGTACAAATCTCTGGTTTTACCTCTGCTTGAATATGCCTCTCCGGTGTGGTCACCCAGCTACTCGCTACACAAATATTCCCTGGAGAGAGTGCAAAGAAAATTTCTCAGATACGTCGCGTTCAAGGCTGGTATCCTCGCTAGGGACGTTGACTACGCACCCCTGCTTGAGATGTGTCATCTTTTACCGCTCGAGACCCGCAGATGCCTGGCCGATCTGAGACTTTTCCACAAACTTCTGAACAACCAGCTTGATTGCCCGGCTCTCCTATCGAATGTGAACCTTCGGATCCCAAGGTTATCAGCACGATCTTCCCACCTCTTTGATATACCATTTTCACCAACAAATTATCAACTTAATCGGCCTCTTCATCGTTTTCCTCGTCTCGCCAATTTGTGCTTACAGTCCAACCCAGTGTATGACTTTTTTAATGATTCCCCTGCCACGCTGATAACAATAGTTCAAACCTATTCATTATTTCAATAATTAATTTTTGCGCCATGTGAAGTTTTGTCTTATTTTTGTATTTCTTTTTTGTACTTGATGATTTTTTTCTTGTTCTTTGTAATTGGGCTTGCCCGTAATTTTCAAATAAATAAATAAATAATACTGATTGATTAGCCGATCTCCTTTATAAGTAACCTTGAGGGTTAAACCTTGAAATCTTTCTGGCGTCTTTGATCAACCTACATTTTAGTTAAACCCAAAATGAAAATGAAAATGTTTTGTGTAAAACTCATCAAGATTGGACATTTTGAAGCACGTGGACAATGAATTCCCTAAAACAACCCAATCATCGTTCAATAACAGTAAAAAAAACAGGACTGCCGAGAAAATAATGAGGAAAGGGAAGATGAAAGTGTAGTAGCCCCATTCGAATACTCAACTCGGCAGTTGTTGATTTGGTTGCTATGGTTTCCCAGTTAGGTAGTTTTATTAATTATAGTTTCATGGCATTTTGTATCAGGTTCAATACAGTAATTATTATGTAATTCAGTGTTTTATCTATATTTCATTCAAGTATATAAAATCTGGCGACGGGATAATTCGAACTCAAAATGTCTAACAAACCACGATCGGACAGGAAGAAAGGAAATGTTCACTAGTTAAAGACGGGTCTTGGGATGATAATTCGGACCTTGACTGGGAGGATGAAGCAGTTGGAGGAGCCTCAAGTTCACCAAGACCAATTAGGAGTAGTGTTCATGCTGAATTGTATAAACTAATTATAACTCCATTCCGATCCCTTAGTGTCAAATTAAAAGGTAAACAGGGTGTCCCAAGTCGTTTACGTCATAAGACAAACAACATAAAAAAATCGGCTTTTCCAACAAAACGGTAACGTGCATTTCCCCAGTGAAAATATATTCGTGTACAGAATTTACTTTCCTGTCAAAATCCGACCAGAAAAGACCTTTGTTAACCCGAATCCCACGGTGGACGTAATGTATCAGCGAAAACACTGTATTTTCAAACTTTATAAAATTCCTCCTCTCTAAAAAACAGTGTCAATTACTCGCGTTAGATGCTGGCTGAAACACGGTGAAGAACAAGTATCAATCTATTAAGAAGATAACCAAACATTCAGACGCCAAATGACTTCAACGTCGGACTCAACTTTAATTAAATGTCAGTTGTGAAGACCCATTTTGTCTAACCGAGTCTGAAAAGGAGCGCTGAAACTTTTTCCTTGGTTCCCTTCGTTTGTCATTTCCACACGAAACGACCCAAGGAGATGAGGCATTGCCGAGACATTATCTCTCGGGGTAGGATGACTTTACGCTGGTATTGAGAAAGTCAGGTGGTACGTTAATGTAAAAAGTCTAAAACTTTAGACTTCAAAGAATGTATTGTACACATACAAGTTTCTGGTATAATATTAGCGTGAAGCCACAAAGTTTGTTTTCAGAATTATAAATTCTGGGCGTTCCACTCTAAACTCCACTAGTGGTGCATGCAAAATATGTGATTAACATAAGTGACTTGAAAATGAATTAACTTAACGATCTTGGAACTCAAGGAAACTTACTTGGATTTGCCATGCAGATGCGGCAGGCCCACTTGTTCACATTAGCGAGTCGCAAACGAATAATTGCCAAGAATCGCATCATTTGAAGCTGCATTTAGGGTAACGTTTCCCAAGGGGTCCGTTTTGGAGAACTCAGAATCAAACCTCCAATTCAAGCTGTTTTCAGTACGATGTAGTCCTTTCGACATTTCATAGATAATTCAAATGATCAACTCTTGAGGTCACACTCCAGCGGTCTCCCAAAGATAATTTTGAAGCCAACATTGATCGATTCCGACTTTCTCCTCGTTTCAGGACGAAGCAGGTCTTTCAAATTTCGCAGGAAGCCTTGACTTTAATATTTAAGGATGGAAGGACTTGGAATCGGGCACCCGAAAAAGGACGTGTTGAATATTTGAAGCCCACACGGACAGACCTGTCCGACGAACAGCAGGGATCGGTTCGCAGCCTCATTCGCTGGCTTAGAAAATTTATCAAAAGGCTCAGTGGATCTAACAGAACTACCGGGTTTTATCACAACCTCAAAAGTGATGCTTCGATGTGACTGCAATAAACACTGCAGGATTCCAAGAGTTTTGGTTTCAAGCTCGTGGTCACATAAGAAGTAAAAGGTAGATTGAAAGTATAAGCTGAAACCTGAAAATGAAGTAAAGAGCAATTTCACATTACCACTACCATTTTGTTGTAAAATGCACTTCATTTTCAGAAGAATGGAAAATACAACCAGTTAGTGTTCGACTACATAAACAGACAAATGCCCAACTTTGTAGTCCTGAGTGTTCAATCTGTCAAACTTTTGTACAATCATAAAGTTATTTAGCAAAAACGTCTGAATTATGTGGGCGCTTACAGTTTTTACGATGTCCATCATTATGTCAAACCAAAAAAGTAAAGTAAAAACTTCTTTGTAAACACTTATACCATCCCCTTTGGCTGAGAGCACCGAGCACATTTATTGGCAGATGGATTGACAATAATATTCATGTAAAAAAGTAAAGTAAAGTCAAGTAAACAAGGAATTTCACCTGGGATTTTCGTCCGACTACCCGGAGGTGTCGCGGACGTCGCCAGCCGTCCTCCAGAGAGGATTGGAACCAGGTCTGACGATTTGGCTCGTGGCTTCCCATTGCCTCACGCCCCTGGGTTGGGAGCGTTTTTTGGATTCACGTGATATCGAGATCAGAGGTGAACTGTCTAACGACAGGACAGGTATACAACACTTGATAGGATTTTGGCCATAATCATAGGTGCCAGCCGGATTCGAACCGGGGATATCAGTACTCCCACTGAAAGTTAACAGCTAGAGGAATGACGTCCCAGCTCACTCGGACACCCGGTCCCCCTCAATAATATTTATGAATTAAAGGGTAACTTTGAAATTGGTTGTCCAAAAACACTTCTTTAAAAACTGCTATGGAGAATAATATTAACTGACTGTGGGCCGCTATTGTGAATTGTTCTATTGATTATTCGACAGGTTGACGTAGAATACGATTAATGTCAAACAGTGTATGTTTCATCAAGTCAAAGGTTAATAAAACCCTCACAAGGTCTAATGTTTTTACGATGGAACAAAACGCACCTCCTTAATAATGTACGAACCTATCCTGTTTTCTTAATTTGTTTTTGAAATAAAAGTTCTGTACATGTGTGAAAAGGTATAAACCTCAGACGACACAAAAAAGCGCAGTTAAATAATAATAATGATGAAAGCAAAAATGGTGAAAAGGATTTATAACGGCAACACCCTGATTTTCTGTTTATGAGTCTAAGAATCAAAGGATTTCCCTATTGAGGATGCTCCCTTCACGGAAGGAGTTTCTCGCGAGGCCGTTGATCTGCTTACTTTCGCTATGTGAGGTGAGGCATCACATTATCTCTCACGCCGCTCCGGGACGGTTTGATATTCCGGCCTTTACCCAGGTGAGACGAAACCGGATGTTTTATTAGTCAGATCCCTCCAAAGCCATGGATGGTGCAAATATATTGGCAGGGGGACCGTTGATTCAATGACAGGAAAATGTCATGCATACAGAAGCTCAAAATTTGCGCACCATATCAAGTGAAAGTGGTTCTCTACACTGTGAGAAATAGTAGCCAAAATTGAGAAGATCTCCAAGATGACTTTAGCAAGCCATTGTGATATATCTCCTGATGAAACGGATAACAAACCAATGTATTCAGTCTATCAACCTCTTCAGAAGCTATCAACGAATCTGTTCGAGTCAAAACTCGTAGACACGTGAATAATAGGACAGAAATATGCGATGATTATAAGGAATGATATGGATAAAGACGAATGTTTCAAAGAGTGGCAGGTGATCAATGATTATCAATAGAAACATATACTAATACAATCGTACAAGCAACAAAGGGCACACTCAGTCAGGCTAGCAGACAGCTCTAGACCAGCATCTCGTAATAGTAAGCCATCACTCATAAAACTCCAGGGGGGATGTTATTATGAATAAAAAATTACTACCACCGTTTTTCATGTTTCAGGAGCAGCAGATGCGGCTGATCCAGAAAGGATCCCTGACCCAAAATATCTTGCCATCTAAGCGGATGTCCTTCCACCAAATTCATGCCACTTGAAAACCACTAACGCAGTATATGACTGGAATCACAACTACTGACCAGTGGGGGAAAGGTGTTCTGCTTCACCTGTAGTCAAATGCCAACTAATTTCAGGAGTTTTTTGCTCAACAACCACCAATGTCTTGATGGAAGTCCGTCGGTTTCGGCGGATGGCCGAAATGATCGAACCACTTGGAGAAGAACTTCTACAAACACATTCTATGACGGAATACGCAGTATCATCCTAGTAGAAGTGAACATATAGTTCCTAGTACCACCATCGAAAAGGTAATTCTTCATTTAAGTTCAATCGCTATAGAAGGCTGAGGGATTCGAGGCGCCGTCTACCAGTTAAGTAGATACATTGGCTAAGCCGCTGTCGTACAAGGGCACATATGGTGTCTTTACGTATAAAGCTGGCGATGATTAGCTCTCACCCGTGCGTCGGCCTCAACTTTGTAGGCCACGGAATTCGGTCCATCCGACGGCCAACTGTCGAAACGCAACTCCTTCACACCTGAGGCTTCCCTAACAAGGTGGTGGGCCGATATCGTGAAATCCCCACTGACCTCTTCAAGCCTGCCCCGTCATTCTTTGAATGTAAGTAATCTTCACGTTAAATATGAGATTTTTCAAAAATATTTAAGATTGAAAATTACGCTTTTCCCCAGGTCCGGCCAAGAAAACCATCTAACTTTGCACAAAACATTGGATTTAAGGATCCATTGTAATTTACAACACTATCCTAGAGACCAGCTTAAATATAATGGTGCTGTAGAAATGAAGCTCCTTTTCAGCTAACACGATTAAATATTTGTATTCGAGGCTGAGCTAGCCGTTGTAAGAAGCTCAAAGCCTTCAATTATTTTATCTTTCGAGGCAGACGAACCCGCTAAGCGGATTTCAGAAATGAGAGGAAGAGAAGAGAACTGGAAGGGAAACCCACAAAATTAATTCCAGTTTTAAGCGAATTCTCGTCCACCTCCACCCGTCAGTCATCAGTCACGTTAAAACTACTGCCATTTGAATTGTCATTTTAATTTTAGAGAGATCATTTCAAAATTGTTTGAAGATAGGTAGGGTAAGTTGGGAGAATATGCCACACTTTTTGGAAAATCGATGAATCGATTCCATTGTGAATCCATCTTCCACAGTTTTTGAGTTACAGAAACCATTCAACAATAGTTTCATTGGGCAACTCTTGCTTTATCAAAACCCCTAGGATTCAGCACTCTTCGTCCATGTGTTGACAAAATTAATGGTAAAAATTAAACACACCTGGTTTGGGGGATTATGCCACTCTCAGGGGTAATATGCCAGCACATTCGGTGTAATTTGTCACTGTCCGGGTAATATGCTACTTGTAATTGTTTTTGTTCTTTTGTTACCAATCTAGGTACCTAACTATTATTTTTTACCTGAATTATGATGGATGAGCACAAGTCGGTCAGCAAGATCAATGAAGTTAATAGGTAGGTATGAGAAAATATGCCACTACGTTGGGGGTAATATGCCACATCCAAATTTCACTGGAATATTACCCCAAAACCATGTGGCGTATCCCCTCAAACAAACCGAAAAAAGTACGAAGGGCCCACTGTACTTACCCTCGATTGATATGGGCCGTTCGACGTGGGATAGTGTCCGAGAGGCCTTCCTTCGCACAAACACACAAAAAAGGTAATTCTGTGGATCCCCGAGCGGTATGGAATAATTTTAACCAGGTCACGATTTACCAGGAAATGTGGACGTGAAAGTACGCACGGAAGGTAAGCCTCAGATGAACGCTGAAAAAAGCTGGTAACAGTTGACAACCACCAGCTATGTCAATATGTAACTGTTGAGCCATCAACAGGCGTTTTTAGAAGCCTAGGTACCTACCCACAGACTTGTGGCATATTACCGGTATGTGGCATATTCCCCCAAACTACCCTATACTAAACATTTTCAACTTACTTTACTAAATTATTTTGCAATGAAAACAAGCAAATGAGAGCTCAAGTTGTTCGCAACAATTGTTAAGGAAAGAGCATCGACTTTGGTAATTAATTGAAATTCGATTATTGGTACAAGTTTTTTGTTGATGCAAGCTTTATTTAGGCATTAAAAAGAAGGATTTTAGTTGGGCTTGTAGCTGAATCAGTGTTTCCTTGTTGAATTGAACCCGTTACGCAGCCGTGAGTTGAACTGGGATTCTCAGAACTGAAGCAGGTATTGAACCGGCAACTTGGAGGGCTTGGATTCTGGGGCTTCATATGCAATGATTAATGATTAGGACACGGGACATGGCGGGGAATGGGAATAAACACTACATAATTGGAGTGAACCCATATTGATCAGTCAAGGTTTGCCACCTCGAGATAGAATCTGTTTTAAAAGCAGACACCGGATAAACTCATTCATAGCGAAATAGTCATCAGAGAGGAATAGGAAGGAAAGCTCACACTGACCTACCCACATAGTGGGCGCAATCGCTATCCCAACGTTAAGTAATAACCGCTGGGGCTCCAGCTCAAAGGGAGGAGAGAAGGGCGAAAAGAGGCCCCTATGTATTGGGAAAATTCCCGGGATTGTTGGCGAGATTCCATATTAGGGGAAGTGGTGGCGGTGGAAGGGAGGAGGAGAAGGCTATCGGCGAATAGGGCGCTCAAGGAGGGGGATGGTTGGCTCTTTGACAGAAATGCACTGAACCTGACACGAATTCGGATTATATAGGAAGATTGAAAAACAAGAACTTACTATATTAACCCGCCGAGAGAGCTGGATCTCTCATCGGCACTTGAAGAGAATGAAGATGATGAAGGAATGTGATGGGATGGCGAGGAGAATAAATCATTACTCTAGAAAAAGATGTGAGCTGTCTATCAATGTCGCATTACCTAACAGATAAAATTATTACTAAGAAAACGCCGTTAGCATCCTATTTGGTCTGAGTAGGCAAAAAATGACTATTTATCCATGGAGCTGTATTTCTTGCAGAATCTACTATCTTGAAAGGGGTCTGACGTTAGTTACACACTAGTGCTCATCATGAAACGATCCTCGGCACCGCCAAACAATATCAAGAATTTACAGTAACACAGACGAAGCGGTCTGGACATGTCATTCTCCACGTGTGGCAATTAAAACGTCTGTATTTTTACTTGGGTACAATCTACAGCACCGATGGCACCAACCAACCTTTAGCGTTTATTCTTCCTCGGAAACGAGTGGATAAGCAATCTACTGGCAGAGACACCTGCTTGCCAACTTTACAAGTTGAGCTCTTGCTTACGCGACAAAAATAAACGGCTGACGTCTGCATGGTCTTAAGAACCTTGGAGTCACCAGCCATTTACAAGAGGGAGATACAGAACGATTGAAATCAGTTAAGGACTCATTTTCACTGAACTGCGTTAAACATAAAGAATTTATCTGTCCAATTGAAAACTCAATGAAAATTCGCAATTGTCCAATTTTAGGAAGTGATTAACACAGAATCTTACTACATATGCCTTCTTTTCAATTCAACTATTTCTGCTGCGATTCTATGATCGACTATGATCAAAATTCCAGATAGGATTAGACGGGGTAAGGATATTTGGTGGTTTACAATTAGGCATGTTATGTGTATACTCGTTCTGAAGATAAAGTTTTAAAGAGTTATTCAGATTGATATGAAGGGTATTTTAGCACTTTCAGTGCTACTGTCATGCCGTTTCCGCCAGGTAGTGGCGTCATGACGTCCATCGTACTGTCTTCGAATATCCAGTTTTTTGGGAAAAATTGTTGAATGGAGTCCCACCAATGAAAACCTTCCAGAACATGCCCTTGTGTTTTCAACATCTGAGTTTATCCCAACACGGGTAAGGTGGCAGTAACAACGTATTTTATCGGCTGGTATTTAATGAACTCTGCCTTGTTGTTTTTTCGCTCATCATGAAGCTAAGTAAGGGTGTGAAGTTGATTTTCCCTCTATTTTCTCCCACTGCAGTTGCCTGCAGCTGGTTCACAGTCAATGCTGGGGGTGTGGTGTTGTGGCGGGGTCAGCATCGAATGTGTCAAGGTTGTCAACTCAAATCCTAGTAGGAAGGGTGATCTCAAAAATTTGAATGATCCTTAAATACATGTAACTCAATTCACCCTCTTGAATAATTATATTCAAACTACACGCATCCATGATAGGAGGCAAATATGAACGCACATCAGTGTGACTAGAACCCGTAACCTATTGCAACGCAATAGTGGCGAACTATGCAATTCATAAAACGCATTGAACGAGATACCTTTAGAGTGAGTAACTATACCACAAAATACATCCTTAAATGGGGTATTATAATACTAAAATACTTTTCATGTAGCGCCAAACAGAAACCTCGTCAAGCTACCAGGAAATTGTAGTCGGCATCACTTACCTGGAAAAGAAAACATATAAATAGTAAAATATGAATAAATAGTCAATAACATTTGATAGAAAACAACGGAAAAAATTGGGTTTCTATTTTGAAGTTTGTCAGCTCTAGAGTTCTAGCCCGAATTCTTGTATTTTCCTACTCAAAGAAACGTGGAAACCATTTTTAATACGAAATTTACAGAATGAATATGTCGGATGGAAAGCCATCCAAGTATTGGCAGAAGTGTTAAAAGGTGAGATTGTTTCGTTTATTGGTTATCTGAAGAACGTGGAAAACTTACTCCCTAACTCGTGTATATCGAAGGAACCTTCAAAATTAAGATAATCAAACACTGCTCCACAAAATTAGGGGTTCGCATGATGAAAACACGATCGGATATCCTTTAAAAATACTAAATGCTAATACTAAAAAAGTGAACGATCCATTTTTAATATTCAAACATCCAACAAGAAGTTTTTTTATTTTTTGAATCGGATGGATGGGACTTGAAAATACCCTCTGGGAGGGTACAAATTGAATTTTTAACAGAAAAGCGGGATAAGGTTGAACGTGACAGCGCAGACAATCATGAAGTCCCATGATGAAAATGCAAAACAATGATCCGGAATGTGATTACTCACTTCTGCTTGTTTCTCCATTAATTAGCATTTTTAAATTTCAATTTTTCTCTTCCAAAATTTAAATTTTAAAGGAAATAGCGACGCAACTCTTTTCGAAGGACTTCATGCGGTTTTTTCGATGACACTCTAAATTTGTCCTGCGCTACGGTATTTTGAAACCCCGTTTTTAGATTTCCCAACCACTGAATCGATTTTTTTTTTTTTTTTTTTTTTTATGAAACTGAAAATGCAAATGCCGTTCATAGGGGAGTTCACATATGTATCCAATGATAGATTTTTTATGGACTTTGAAAAGTGCTGCTATTATAAGAGACTTCACTCTTGAGGCCTTAATTCTACAGTAAAATTTATTTAATTATCATTCATTTTTTAAATTTGGAATCAATACAATGATGATATGTATGATGTATGTGGTAAGAGGCAGAACGTCATTACTACGATGGAAAATCTGATGAGCAGAATCCAGTAGATGGGTAGAAGGTCGTGTTTTGCAGAAGTTGCATGAGTGTAAATAGGCGCGTAGGCTGCAGGTTACGGGTGTGGTTTCCCGCCTCCATTAATTGCCTTGATAAATTAGTTGCTACGAAACTTAGATTTCTCTTTTTCTCGCCGTCCCTGATTGCTTCGATCAATATAGGCACCTCATTGGTGGCACCTGTCAGGCTTCAATTTTGCCACTCGAGAGTCAGCTTATTCCCTACGTTCAACGTCGCATGCATCTCAAAATCATTGAACCATCAGTGGGTTTGCTTATTGGATTACATCACATACGAAGGAACCGAGAATTCAACTTGCCTCTACAGTTACAGATTACGTAAATGAAGTGATGCATGCAGTATGTAGATTTCTAGCTTTACAACGAAGAGGATAAATCCGAGAGGTGTCACGGAAGGATTTTAGAAAGGAAGATCTACCTGTACCACAATCCATCATATAGTGGGGATTTCAAAACTGCAGTCGCTGCTGCACCGAAAAGGAGTCAGAATTCAAGCAACGCCGATCAACTGGCAGAATTTTACCCTGAGCCTAAACTCTCAAATTGGTCTGCTCAAAATTTCGTCGAATATGACTCTGATCATTTCACCCATCTGCTTTTCATTTGTTACGATAAGTAAGACACCAAAAGTGCCATCCCAACTTGGGGAAAGATTTTATAAACTGTTGTTGGCACCACTGAATCATTCGATTCAAGGTTTGTTCCAGGTTTGACAGCGTCAGTCAACAAAAGTTGACAGTTGTCCCAATGCCTTTTGAATTGCTGTTGAGTTCTGTCCAACAGAGAACCGGCAGTCCTGGAAAGCCAAGCCGTCAACGAACTACTTCACGTGACTCTAATCAACCTGATGACTCGATACACAAAATTGATATTGTCAATTTCAAGAAAGTTAACTTTAATTAAATTTTGAATATTTTAAATTGCAATACGACTCGAATTAAATTAATTCCTTTTCATTATTTTAACAAAGCTGTTGTTGTTCTCCGCTAACAAGTGCATCAACGATTCATCGTCATCGTCCAAAAGGATTGACTCCAGCAGTTGGTCCATCGTTCGGGGTTCAGTTGCAACGTCGTTAAAGCACTCCAAAACGAACAAGTTCATATTTATATTTAAATATGTGACATTATTTTAAATAAAAAATTTGTTTGGGGTGTATACGAGAATGGCGAGGGGACGCGAGAATCGCTGGAGGGGATGAGTGGAGAACTTGACACGTTGAGCACCAATTTAATGTGAGAAGGTTATGAGCGAGGTTTCAACTGGGAAGGGTTATCAAGTTCGACAACTCCCAACCACACTCATTTGAGCTGTCAGTTTCTGCCCGCCTGCAGTTGAACCTACACATCAACCTGGAACAGCCGGCTGAGGCGGCTGTTGGCCAACCGAACGGCCTGGAACGGTAGTTATCTCGATTCCGCATTATCTGTCAACTTCTGTTAACAGTCCGTCAAACCTGGAACAAACCTGCATTCATTGTGAAAACTTCAGGTTAACAGTATAGTATAGAATAGGTAGATATTTACGGCCCAATGCATTGATTTCAATATAGGTACAATGGTCTGCATATACCACTTATTTTACCAATTTATATTCCGCTCAATGTGTAAAACAGAGCCTCCGACCCAAATCCATAATGCAACGTCTCTTTGTTATTTTAATAAAAGAATAATAATTCGAACAATGGCTCACCTTTTGTTGTCACAGGCAGCAATAATTCCGATGCACCAGAAATTTAATTTGCGATACGGCGACGACCTCGCCGACATCATTCAAACTTATCAAAGCTTTCAAATCGTTCAAACAGAATTAATCCCTTTCACAGCTAATATTACGTTATCTTCCGCCAATCCGTTTCAACGGCAGCTTTGTGAAAATATGCGGCTCCCAACGGCCGATTCCATCGTTTAAGCTACGGGCTCTTCTCTTTAATCTTCCTCTCGTTCCCTGGAGATTACCGCGAGGGGTTTTATCACCTTTGTAGTTGCAGCCTCCGAAATTGGAAGCCGAGAATTTAAGCGGGCTTGTCGAGGGAAGGAAAATAAATTCGGCGGAGCTTTTAAACGCCTCCGCTGAAATTAGCGGGCCCCCGAAGTGAAGATATATTGACAATCTCAATTAAGTAAGAGTAATTGAGTACTAGGGCAGCATTCTAAACAGTGGTTACTCCTGAACGTCATGTAACTTGTGAAGAACCGCAAAATATGTAAACCGTGATTCATCACAATTGTGAAAGCAAATTATCGTATCATAATTACGTTAGATTGTTTATAGATTCGAGCAGTATGAGTACCAATAAATTGTTCAATATCAATTTGTGAGGTGACGAAACGGTATAGTTGCCCCTTCCATTGAACTGAATGCGGTAATGCCCGCCACGCTCAGAAGATTCGTCTGATCCATCTCCCAAGGCGACGGATTCAAGAATCGGGAAGAGCCAGCTAACGATATCCATCACAAATTTCATAGCTATACATTTTTCTTGTTTGTACTGTACAGTTTTGTGACATTTGAATGATATTTTTTAAATTTGGAGATTTTTTGTAGAACATTACATTATTTCGGTGGCTCTAGATGTAAATTAACAGTGCTACGACATTTTCTTCGTATAAAATAAGTTAAAACCATTTTAAAACGGTTTTTAGGTTTTAATACCTTTCCAGATATATGTGTTTATGAAAATAATAAAGAATCGTGCATTAAAGTGTAAGTATGATACAATATATATGGAAAGCTATAGACGAAACACCTGAAAATTGAGGAGATTTAACAAAACATTCCACTAGTCTGCTAGGAAATGACAACATTCAACGTATGGAAAGGTTCATATTCTTTTAAAAATTAAGAGGGAAAAATGGAATTACAAAAATTCCCTCAAATCGAAAAAATACTGGCGTAAACCGAAAAATGCAACTTCTGGGAAATCGCAATTCAAGACTGCATACATTTCTATTGGAGTATCAAGGGAACAGAAAACTACTTGCACTTGTACTTCTCAACGTTTACTGCATACAAGATCATTCCTACGACTACTTCTTTTACAAGTTTAATTATTCTATACTAAGCAGCAAAGGAGAGCGTACGAGAGGAGTAAAAAATTCAGCCTTTGCAAAAGTTTTGTAAAAAGTCTAGATAGTGACCCGAAAACGAAACTTCCTACAACTTCACTCTGCAGAAGAAATCAATCTGCGTGATACGACTAACGGTTTCTTCCCGATAATAATACATATGAGAGGAAGATAATATCCCCATCGATCAATTTCACTTGTCGATCGCCACCAATGTTTCGGCGAGGCATCCGTCAAGCTCACCATAAACGGACGCCTGAGCGGTTGGAGGTGAAACTCCTTCTCAGACCGCAACTTATCGTTTCTCTTTCCCTACGATTTAGGGCAAGTCTCATTAACGGAGCGTAAAATATCACTGAAGGAGCCTTTCTCTGATTCGGAGCGAATCATAGTGAACAGCGTTTCCAATCGTTTGCTTTTAAAAGAACGGAAACACCCGGAAATTACTGGTTGACAATTATGCGAAACGAAGACACCTTTACTACAAACCAGCTGAATCAATTGAACTCCACGATCTCTCGATGATTGATCGAGGGAACACGAAATTTCATTAATTGGTCTTCTGCGTCAGCCTCAAGGTGGCACCCAACGTGTACATCAGATATCAAATCCTGTTAAGCTAATCAGTAATGATAACACAAGCCCACCCTAGTAGCAGTTGCGATTAGTAAAACATTTAGTGAGAGGTGGATGTCAGTATTCGAAAATTGCTGACCCGGAAACCATTGTATCGCCTAACAGTCGAGGAATGTCGTGTTAACTGCCGCTAAATAATACGAAATTCACACATTCAGTGAAACGACGCAAGATACATAGTTTTACCAAGAAACCTGAGCATGCATACAGCCGTACCCTTGAGTGTCATCGCAATTGGATAGAAGGTTTAGTAAGGCATCAGGCCTTACAGAGACTATTAGAATTGAATACGCACTGGGAACGTAAATTACATCTTAGTTGCAAAAAAACATGGTATACGGGAAGTGAATTATTATAGTTCAACATTCCCTCTCATGAGCCACTCAGTTTGAGTCCCAGTTGCTCTCGAAACACTGCGAGCTTGGAGCCATTACAAAATTATTATTCTTAATAGGTTGCCATTTAATTCTATGTTAATTTTTCTGCTCCCACACTTCAGGTGTTTAAATGATCGGGAACGTTGTCTTGTTATTGCATTTTAGGCAGCGCTAGAGTTTTTTTTAATAGTCTAAAAAGAGACCTTTATTTCACAAATCCTTTGAAAAAACACAGTTTGTTTATTTGTCTCAGTTCAGAAGGAGACATAATCAATGTAAGTTCAGACTTAGCGTCTAAGACATCTCCTACTCGTTTTCAAGATCATTAATTGCTTCCGCTGGTCGCAGCTTTTTGCCGCTGATTGAATGACAACGTCTAATAAAAGCCAGTTAAAACCACGCAGTGTTTCAATCAGGTGATTCGTAGTCCTCTCGGCTTGTATTAACTTGCTGGAGCTGATGATCTAATAGAATTGTACGCAGTTGAAGCTTCTTGGGCCCATAACCTAATAGAATTGAAAAAGCGGAGTAAACATAACATTTTAAGAGCTAAGTATAGGCATTGCTTCCACTCCAGCAACACAATGAATGAAGTGTGAACGTATTTAAGCATCGCCTATTCAATGGAAATGGAATTCAAAGGGCACATTGAACCATGATTAAATTGGACTGCGAGCCAGCCCGACCCGAACCTTGGTTAAATATAGTTAGGAATAACGAAGTTTACCTAACGGAGTTTTGGTAGGGTCCAAGCAGAGTTGAACGAGATGATGCTTCGGGAATTTGTCTCAACAACGACCTTCTTAGGGCCTAATTTCATGGGGTAGAACAGTTGACATTTGATGCACTAAATCGGGTGGTTTTTTTACTGATTAATACTTAGATACTCATGGGACGAGGGCATTACAATCTCTTAACACTATTATCACCATTGGTTAACGGTCATTTCCTTATAATCCTTAACTGCCTCTTAAGGGTGCTACGTACATGTGTTTATGAGCCTACGAGTAGCTGTAATGCGAGCAGCGAAGAAGCTGTTTTATATTTCACCGTTCACATTGAATAGACTCGCAGACAGAATCCATAAAGGCTTAAAAAATATTTGTTTAGGATTGATTTTTATATCACCACTAGTCGGTTGAAAACAGTAATGGTCGCAGAGCCACCAACGAGAACCTCAGAGAGAAGGAAACATTAAACAAAAGCTAATTGTATTTGTAGCATAAGTTTCAAAAGTACTCTTCAACCTATTTTTATCGAATTTTCTTAGAAAAGGTAGCTATTGCAATGGCTCTGAAAATCTTTTTAACAAAATTTGGGGAAAATTTCTTCTTTGAAAACCTTAGTTACTTAAGAAATTGAACAAATGGGATGCGAAGAATTGAGTCTTAAGTAACAATGGGTAACACTGCATACATTCTAAACTGCATACATTCTTGAGTACTGCATTCACCATTAGAAAACCCTCGAAAGCAAACATAGTTTCCATGTTTTTCAGGGTTGAGAAATTTGAGATCTAGGATTTAAAATTCTCTCGTCTTTAGTCACATCTGAAGAGCAGCTGTCAATGGGTTTTCAACCCCTGCTTCAAGTTTCTAATTTCCAAACGCTACACTTTGTCAGTTCTCTTTAGTCTAGGGCAGGGGTGCTCAAACGGTCGATCGCGTTCGACCAGTCAATCGCGAGTGCTTTTTGAGTAGATCTCGAGAAGAAAAAAATTTTAATAAGTAGGTAACAAACTACAAAAATTTATTACGTAATGACACTGCTTGCGGCAAAAGGCGGTTTTATCAAAGGCACTCGAGATTATATCAGAGATACATCTCAAAGCTACAACATCTGATACAAATTTCTAGTGTTTTATATCTGAAGATAAATATCCGAATCTAAGACAAATCGCCCTTCAACTGACGGCAATGTTTGGGTCAACTTACTTGTGCGAGTCTGCATTTTCTGATGAAATATCGCAATCGACTAACTGACGATCATATGTCATCATGCTTGCGATTAGCACTCAGTGGTTACGCACCATCTTATGAAAAGTATGCTGAGGACATGCAGTGGCACGCTTCAACATCCAAAGTCACTCCTTCGTTAAGTTTTATATGTAACTCTTTTGTTTCGTAACAACGAATAAACTTGCAATTTTGAAAAACTAGGAGTTTTTTCATTGATATTGTAGAGAAGAACTTAAGTAAACCTAACCCAAACCTTGACTAAAATAATGTAAATTGTGAAGAAAGATAATTTCTATATATGCTACGGTACACTCTACCTAGGTAGGTAGGGTGTATCGTGTATGTGCGACAACCCTGCATCACACATACTTGCAGGATCTCAAAGTCGATTGTTAGTAGTCTAAAAATATTGAGGTAGATCGCCAGCAGTTTAAGTTTGAGCACCCCTGGTCTAGGGTCATTGTCATGGCCCCTAAAGAATGTGTTCCTGAGGGAACAAAACGGCGACTTTCGAGGAAGTTCTTGTTCTGATGGTAGCAGAGACTCACAAGCAAGCCGGCACACCTTTGAGTCACCCTAAACGGTAGGGAGAACATCTTAAAACAAGTTAGTACGTTTACTCAATGTAATTTTAATGGCCCTAGTTGCTCACCTATTATGTTTGACCCCAAAATTTTCTTTCTCCTGGAAGGCCGTATCACGTTGCATTTTTAAAACCCACAAAAAGTCCAGCAGTATCGGAAAAATCTCTGTTGAAAGTCCGAATTGTCATTGTCATGTAGGTGAAAACATACGAAAATTTGAAAACAAACCGAAACCGACACGCCATTGTTATGACGTCTATCATTGTCGTGCAGGTCGAATTTCAAATTTGAATTTCGCGGAGAATATTGGGATGTGTTGATGACTGGGCATCAGAAAGACATCCAGGGAGGCCAATTAAGTGATAAATATCCAAAAACCTAGCAAAAGAAACGCTTAAATTTTTGAAGTGCCAGGACCTGAAAATTGACCGTATTGAGAATCGCCCTGATAACAAGGACATAGCCATCAAGTGAAGGTGGGAAACTTCTAGTTAACTTGCAACCACATCTTTTAATCTCGTCTTAAATTGATGCTGAAAATGGTTACAACGCTTTGTAAAACTTCATCTCTAAATAATTCTAACTTCAATCAGGTAATATTGGACGTGGTTTCGTTTTAATGAAAGCACATCGGTCCCTGTAGTGGGATATTGGACAGAACAATATTGGGCACTCTATGTGTGAAAGATGTGGAGAATAATTCGAGCCTCGCGACGTCGCAATATACCAGATGGTTAAAGGCCTTCGCCTTCCCGCCTCCTTCCAGAGTTTGTCAGGTGGCTGGGATGACGTCATAACTCACGGTCCCCGTGTGCGATTACCTGGAATCCGGTCTGCCTTGGGAAACCTTGCGCGGCTCCTTCCCTTGCATCACATTTATGTAAATATTGTTCCACATCAGCTGTACCCGAGCCACACGCCCCTGTCTTCTAGGGTCGTACCAGTTTTGATTAGGGAAAAGGTGTATCATTCATAGAAAAATATGACACCACGTTCTTATCTACTATTACTGGCGACGTCATCGACATTTTGAATAATGGCCGGATGATCAAAGTTCCTTAACTCTAGTATAAAACTGATTGTCATTAAGAATCTCAGACAATAGAAAGCATAACCTGTACTACAATGAAGCATGTACTGAAAACACTAGAGAATGACACCACACTTGCCTATGTCAATAAGAACCCTGCAAAACCCCATTTTCGGTCCATAGCATCTACGCTTGTGAGGCGATCGGAATGGATAGAAGATAACTAGGCTTCAAGCGGTGTCCACGTGCGAGAGAACGAATTTGTTTACATCAACTCTAATGATGATAGATTTACATCAACGTAGAGTTTACATCATAGAGTTTGCATCAACTCTAATAGATGACCTTCAATAGCTCATACGGCACACGGTGGACGGACAGCGATTTTGAATCTACCCACCTTGAAACGTTAAAGCGACAAAGTTTGAGGGGGGTTAACAAAAGTTCTCCTATACGATCAGAAAGGCTTATTATTGAAAATGATAAACCAAAAATTTATCTAACATGCTGAGGTGAGCGGGTCTGTCTGTGAAGGGTAATCCATACAGTGCGTTTAACCAAAATTTGGTTAAAAAGTAGGATATTTTGGGTGTGAGCCCAAAGACAGATATGAAACCCAAATTAATCAGCAAGGCCTAACACCAGGGAACTCGGAGGAAATATATTTTCGGTGCGCCGTGTATTTAAAAAATCGAAGTAATGAACCAATCATCTACATTTTTCTTCGATATTTTAAATTAGAGAAGGCGGATTTCAACTTCGACGATATTGATTTCGTGACGAGGCATCGACATTCAAGAACTATTGTTTTGTCCCAAATGTATAACAACAACATATAAATATCACAATGTTATAATATGTAAGCAAGCTTATCTTGTTGTTAGATTGTCTTCTATACACTTACATTGGTCATTTAGCAATTCTTATTTTTCTACCCCCTCCCTATGTCCAATAAATAAATAAATGAATGAATAAAAAAAATTTAATTTAAGAAAAAAATTAATTTTCTAATTGATTCCAGGCACCTTTTTATATTTTCAGGCTGTTAGCTCTAGATTTCGAGAGCACCGTATCCATGTTTTGAAAGTCCAGAAATGAGACAACTTATTACTCCAAGTCCACACCGTGGGCAACCTATCATTCAAAGTCCGTAATGAAGACAAAATATTTCTAAAGCCGCAGCTACAAATGGGGTATTTGGCAAATATCGTGGTAAACTTCGCCAAACATAGGAATATGCGGCCGGAAGTTCGCCACGGAGGCTGTTTCTTTCATACATCCAGGATGCGGGCTGGGCAATTTTCCCAGAATGCGGGCTGGGAATCGTTGCATCCTAGCGCTTGATTTTAACCACTATCTTCCAACAAAAGATAACGCTGATTGCTACCAATCGCTAAAAACTAACATGTAAAAATGCTGCCCGGTCTTCGCTCGATATTTGACAAATCTAGAATTTGTGCGCAGGGTGCTTTTTCAATAGCACTCGACGAATACCAGATAATCGATACTTGACAAATATTGTAGTTGACAAATGCCACTAAATATCTATAATTATCATAGCCAATCCAAATATTTACATATGTACTCCGCAAGTAAGACTATTTCAGGAGTACCTTAACGGAGGAAGCTAATTAGCTTCGTGGTTCCTTGATATGAACCCACACTACATTCCGATCATATTTAACATTCCTTTTCTCCAAATATGGGGAAATGCGGCAATTCCCGTCGCACCCTGAAAAGTACTTCTAACCTCATAAAGTGGAAAGTTCTTTCGTGTTTTCAAAGCGGCTATTGGAGAAGGGTCCATAACTCGAACATTCTAAAAAGGAGTTCCCTAATAGCAGCATACAGGAAACTAAAGTGTAATCAGGGCCGTCAAACTCCTCTACACTTATTGATTTCGGATTTGACTATCGGAATCCCAGCCACTAGGTCTTAAAGTCGTCAGTTCCTCAGTTATTCGCGAAAATTGGCCCTCGGTCGTGATCAATGCCCAACCGATGTGTTGGATCCCAACACGTCTGATAATCATGATTAACCCTTGAACGCTAACAATACGTCTTTGAAACGTAGAACCCCATTGAAATGGACAATGGTGCCTATTTCCCTCAAGTGAGCGGTCCCTTCAGATATGCTTCATTCGGCTCCCTTTTCATCCAACAGTCGAGCTCGAGCTTCAACCGCATTATTTTACTTCCCACTACCGAAGTGTAGCGTTCTTCCGTGCAAAAAGTCGATAAATTGTTCGTCCTCCAATTACAGCCAATATTGAAGCTTCCTGATTAATTAGTGTTTCTTATCTGTGTGTTGTCGGTCTTTGTGTCCGTGCCAGCTCTTTGTGACGCGATTTTAATTTAGAGAAAAAACCGCTGCTATTCTAACCATAAGTTTATTATTCTTAGATAACGAGTGAATCATTTATCATTTATTAGGTTTCTGGATCAATTATAGGTTCAGAAATTACGATAATTTGCTTTAGGTAAAATTCTGCGATCCTGAAACCTATCCTAGTCCATTTTTCGTCCAAAAATTACAGTAAAATGACACCCCACGTTCCTACGAAGGTAAAAACCTCGTAAAACCACGTTTTCGGTCCATAACACCTATGCATGTAACGCCAACGGGCTGGCTCGAATTCAGGACTAAATAGACCCCCATTGGCCAATCAATTGGCCAAATCATTGCCAAAGAACGAATGTTTCACATTAATTCCAAAGCCTTTTCCTTTTTAAGCATTTCTAAGGTGAACATTGCAGATGTGCACACCTTGAGACGTAGAATGACTAAGTTTGAAGGGGATTAAAAAACATTTTTGCTATGATTCTACAAAGGCTTAATATGGAGAATAATAAACCACATTTGCGCCTGACATAGACAGACTCACACACTTAGCATGTGGGATGCACAATTTTTTTCAATGGATTCATCACTTTGATATAGGTTATGGATCATAATGTTGAGGTACTTATTTTAGCAATTTTAGCAATCCCTGGGGTTAAGGATACTTAGATCATCCAGCTATGATACAAAATGTCAAATCAAATCTATGGCACAAGTAAGAATGAAAACTAAACGACATTTCAGCCCAATGACCGCTTTGGAAACACGGGAATAAACGTCCAACCCTACAATGATTCGTAGAACAATAGTTCACAACCATTATTGTATTCTGAAATTACATTCAAAGGTTTTCCAGAACGAAGAAGATTACTTTGTTGTCCGCCGTCCCGAATGAATGAAAGAACGCAGAGATAAACTTGAGATAACAGTGAAAGCAGGATAATTCAAATTGCATAACGAGAAAAGACGAGCAAACTGTTCCGTGGATTACGGCGCTCACGCACGACAGCCGGACTCTAACGAAGACGGAACCTGCTTGAGGAAGTAGATCACCAGCCTAACGAGGGCTTGTGCTCGGAGCAGAACTGATATACGAGACAACGGGAATGGTGCGACCGTTCCACAGAAAAACATCGGGATCAAATGTAAAATGCGTCACTTGAGGAGTCAACGACGAACATAATGGTTTCGTGCGAAAGACAGAGGAGTTGATGTAATCAAGTAAGGTTTTTTAAAGGAATTAAGCATGACATAGTAAGGCATGAACATACGTTAGCGATACGTTTCAAAGTTTGTATATATAAGAACGTTCAGCATCATCATTCATCGCAGCTATTCATAATTTACGATCTCAAGGTTGGGTTGGTACACTTTCAAAAAATGATAATCAACAACGATTAGAGTTTTTGTAACGCTTCAGCAAATTTCGCGACACACTTTCGATTGTAGCTGATCGCTACCGACCATTCTCACGAGATGAGCCAATTCCCATCAACTCATCATGTCAATCGATTGACTTAGAACTTGGTTTCCATGTTCAAAAATATGAAAAATCGGAAATGTAGATTCAGACAGTAAATGGAAGTTTTCATTCTTGTTACCAGACGAAATTAGCAAACGTAGAAAGCAAACTATTACGTTATTAGGAAATGTAGGACGGAATTAGCGGTTTCCATAGATAATATCGTACCAAGAGAACGGTTTGAGGTATCGATAAACGGTTGGTCTCATTCGATTCATCGTACAAGAATACATTGAAATGGTATCCCAAACATTTTTGTACTAATCAACTTCATGATTTTAACGTTAATGGGAGAAGCAACAAATAAGGATTTCAGTTGCCCCTTCCAAAGAAAATATATTGTATGAGATGAAGAAAGATGACCACCTAATTTTCTCAGAGTCGACGAATCAAACAAGGAAAATGGTGCAGGTTGCGGTTGAAGGTAGGGTCAATTCCAACAACATTAAAAGAAAGTTGGATTGCACGCAGAATTGCAAGAAATGTTTCCATTAAGCCTCCACAACATTCTAAGACAGCTGTCACTTGTGGCAATCTGAAGAATTATCAAAAGGAACTTTTTTCCGACTATGAGTTCCACGACATATGTACATGCCGAAGCTCTACTGTGAAATTAAAATATGAAATGATAATCGGACAGGTGATATTGAGGCTGATTGCAAAGAAGATGAAAATGCTTTCTGACAAAAGCATTCAACTTGACAAAAAAGCTGAGCGTGATCCGCTTTTTAGTAAAGGTAAGATCCTCAGAGGCACGAAAAAATCATGAAAAACACAGAGCTGCAGACATCTTTGTAAACATTTCACACATTTTGTTCGTTTTTAATACTTAATACCAATTCTTTGATCCATTTCTTTAACAATCGAAAATCGCCGAACACTTGACGACCCTAGGGCTGCCCCAAATAAAGTAAACAATAAATACAGTTGAAAATTGTGCCTTACTTCAGGGACATGCATACCAACATAATAAAAAACAATTTTTGACAATCGGACTCTCCAAACGCAAGAAATTTAAACATTTCGGGTATTTTCTAAACACATAAAGTTTAGGAGGTTGTCAGCAAATAAGGAGAAAGAAAAGAGTCGAAGTGAAGATAATCCTGACAAGCTTTTATTTCAATCGAAGAATGGAATCGTCGTGCAATACTATGTATACCTACATAAGAACTATGGCTCGGTTAAATTCACTGTGCAGCTGTGATAACCTAATCCTGACTAATACCACGTCTATTCATCTTCCTGCAAGAGGCCTAGACAAGAAAGAGAAGCTTTACAAATAGGCGAATCTTGATCAACCTTTTTTGTCAAGAGGAACGATTTTCTCAAAAAAGTGAAACTATTCCAGCTTCTTTATGAAACACGCTAGAAAATACCAGGGTAATTGAAATTCCAACGTAGTTATCTCAAACAGGCGGCACATTGTAGAAAGGATAGACCTTTTACTGAATGGCTGACTCCACAAAAGGGGTGCTACACGTATTCATATTTTATATAAATATGGCTCTTTTCAATCAAGATTCAGTTGTTATGAATCATTTATAATTCTTATGGGTTCCTGATACCACCAAATTTCTAGCCTAACAATACTCGAATATACATCCAAAGGACATCGGTACATCGGGTACTGTTTTCTTCCTGTGATGGGAGAACCCATATTAAGTACTAAAACGCGTCAACCGCGTAGCTGTGATCCAGATTTTCCTTTCAAAGACAAGGGTGGGCAGAAATGTCTTTTTCAAACCCATCACTTCAAGATTGCATATTAAGTAGTTTATTATAAGTGTTAAATTTATTAATTATACCAAAAAATAAAATAATTGAAAGATTAAATAAAATTAATTTGAGATGGTTACTCATTAGAAGTTTATTTCTATTTCATATTACTGTGAACTGAATGAGACTCCCTCTCAACAGAGCAGACTTGTACTTAAGTAAGTATTTATATTTAAAAAATTTGAAAATTCATTCGTAAGTGTACAATTAGGTACTTAGACCTCCAAAGAAACCAACAGTAAACCAACATTTCAAATGAACATTACCATATAATAGTTTTGATAACTTCTATTTAAAAATCACGTTTGTTCAAACCTTTTTACCTTATATGTCATTATTCGCTGCCCTGTGGTATCATGGTAATTACTCTCAATGTGGTTGGTTCATATATTCAAACATTATTGTTAATTATAAATAACGAAACATTGGGTTTAATTAACTTATAACCAGACATTTAATTATATTTCTCAAGAAGATTGTAACCTAGGAATCCATTTCTTCGACAAGAATTGATCATGAAGCATGAATGTTTCCATACAATTCCATTTTCAAAAGAGGACCGTCAAAATGGTTATTATCAAGGATGTACCGCTTACTAATTAGATGCTCAATACCTCTAAATCAAAAAGCTTCGTATAACGATGAAAATACGCAAACTCTATTCCTGGTTTTCTTCTATTTTTTTCCTAAAGCGAAAATAACATGAAGAGAAGCGAGGGAAAGAACAAAACATCTTCAAGCCTTTAGGTTCATTCATATTCAACAACGCCTCGGGCTTTTGGGCTTTCTCGTCACACAAGAACTGCTCAGTGCAAAACAATGGGGATTAAACACAACATTCTCCAAGTTCGGGGAACAAGGAGTTTTCTTCTCAATTCGTTAGGAGCTGAGAGAGAATTTTCCGAGACCCGACTGGATTATTCATTTTGTTTGGTCCCTCTGGAGCTGTCACCTGCTCGGTGATAATGCGGCTACAGACAGGACGGAAGAAGAGGGTGCCCCTGACGTAGGTAAATCCGACAGCAGAAGATAAGTAAATGAAATGGTGGATGAAATGTTTAAAGAACATTAGGCGCTTCAAACATGAGAGATAAGCGGTTTGTTTCGTTCTGTTAAATAAATTTGAATTTCGAAAAATTAAAACTAATGCCGATTTGATAACAATGGCATTAGTAGGGAAACATGTCTACTACTAGCAAAAGACATGTTAAAAATTATCTTTAAAACGCTGCAAATAATTACACAGGGGTTTATTTATTTATTTAATTCTATTATTTTATGATTTGTTTTATAACCAATGGCAAAATATCAAATTTAATTTAAATTGTAAAATTGGCACCATGTGGCGTTTGTAAATAAATAAATGATTTACTAGAATTATAACCCGTATGCTCATTTGCGGATAATTCATTGTAGAGTCATTCTAATATATCTGTATCATACCTCTGTGTTTATAATTCGTAGTCTGTGGTGGTGGAGGAGAAACTGCGTATGGAGAGATTTATTGTATCTTGAACAATTTTTGAATCTTAAAGCAACAATCGAATCTTGCTTATTTGGACCAGGTAACCCAAAAGTCACCTTCCATAAACCACATAATTGTACGAGGTGTGTTTGACTGGCACCACCAAATGCTTACGTAATTTCTGCTGACAGCACGAATTTGCGTAGTTCATATCTTCAGCTACTTCACCGAATTGCGCACCACTACTAAACACACAACATGAGTAGGTTATGGTTGTACCTAAAGAGAACCCCCTTTGAAAAATTTGGTCCAACTTGTCCTTTCAAAACAAACAGCATTGACCTTCTAATCATGCAAAGTGAAAAACTAAGAAAATCGTTGAGGCTATTTAACAAAACACTTCAAGGTAAACTGCAAACCATCAGCTAATAGTAAATGCAAATTATTCCTGCAAGAAATTTCCATAACGAATCGAGGTTTTGCTTGTTCCCAACTGTTTACTGGCTTTTACATAATTTCCGAAAACAATTAATTCTGTTATTCGGGTAGTATTCAGTAATTTTAACCTTTGAACTATCTCAAAATCATCTTCCATTTTCTTATAACGGCGTACATTGATTTTTAGAAAGTATGACCTAGAAATCACAGTAGCAGCTCAAACATTTACGACTGAGAAAGTACAAAAGATGTATGAAACTGGCAAGAAAGTAATATATTACAAAAAATTCTGGAAAATGTACTCAGAAAAATGCTTTTATTTATTTAATGTTTTCCAACGGTATGGTCAATTTTGAGCTTAGCTTGTTAGTTCAATAAAAATCGAGAGTTTTAACGCAATATGCACCTTCAACTGGACATGATCTACGTACTCGGTTTTTGAGAATTTTGGAAGATCAGAATAGGAATTAAGCGCCCAAAATCTTGTGAATTGGGGAATCATCAACTACAAGATTCGATATGATAAACCTTTTGAAATTGTTTACTTTTCCGTGTACGTGTATTCCCAATGCAGTCTAATGTTAGAAGTGGTAGGTTTTTCTAAAACAAAGTGTACTGACATCCATTTCGATTGAGAATTTGGAATCCGTCCAGAATCTGGGATATCTAGACGGCGACACGGACACTATCAGCAACCACATTTCCATTGCAACGACCGTAGACGAGACGTCGGCGTAATTCTCGTAGGCGAACGTACCAGACACTTACACCTTCAGATAGCGCGCAGAATAATTTTCGGAAAACTTTTTCCATCTATAAACGGTTTGTTCAATTCAGAGAGATATTACTGGATGAATGTCCAATAAAAATATTACTAATAGCGGAAATTGTGATAGATTTGCCCTTCTCGTGCATATACTCGTACTTGTCTGTTTGTAACCAACATTACACATTTCACATTGTTTTCCAATGCGGGTGATGAATCATTTTTTCTCCCACATCAAAATGTCTCACAGTTTTTGTTTTAGACCATAATGAACAACTTTACCGTACCTACTGTGTGTGTTGTCTGTCTGAGTCCACAAATACTTATGACAAGCTTAATGCCTACAGTCTTCATCTGATTTTCATGATCGTATCAGAGATTGTGTGGGTTAGGCCATGGATGGTCCCCTATAAATTTCATCGCTCGAATATTGATGCTTCACTCTATGCCTGGGCAAAATTAGACTCTGTCGAGCTTCATTTTCTCAAGTTCTTGTGGTTCGATGTTACTAATATTGAAGATAAAAGGGAAATCCGTTTTAATCATCTCATATCAATTTCAATGTGAATACCCACTGCAGACATACAATTCATGTCGATTCACTCATTTGAAGGGGTTGATTTCAACGGGATCATATCTCATGGCATTTTTGTCACCTAGTTTGTTCCCGTTACACATTTTCTACAAAAAAAAAAAAAAACAGGGGAAATCTTCATTTATTTTAGTTCTTAACTAATGAACTTGAATTGAGAACGAACATGATAAACCATAAAACCGGTTTACCATAGTAGCGTGAGAGCGTCGATAAGCCTCACTGGGACAGACCTACTTTACCATGGATTTGCTCAGTAGAATTTATTTTTGTAATGCCGTTTTAATGCATGGATTGTCCCATTCTCTGTGCCAATTCTTATTGGTCGTCTCTATTGACTAAGCCTTGTCCATATATATGACCTAGCATCAGAGGCACACTCAAAGTAAACGCACTGTAGAGAGAATTCAACGGTAGACTGCGCCAACGTTAATCAAGTGAAGAGGAGGCACCACAAAATTCATGGGCATAACGAAATGGGGGTGGGAAAAATTGAAGACTAACCTTCATCGTGTCCAGCGGAGCTGAGGGGGTTATTGGTATCCAGAAATGTGACTTTTCGGTTTCTCCTTGGTGCTGGTACTGGTGGCGAAGGTATGCGAACAGGTCCCAAATTCTCGCGCGAGAGCGAGGACACCAAAATACCTCTGAGCAGGCTCAGATCCTCTGGAGGGATGTCAGCTCGCCCGTCTTCGTCACCACCCATGACAGCTACAAGATTGTAAACGAAACACTCGCGAATTCCACGCCGGAATTTAAAGAAAACTACTCCCGATGACCCCACAAAACAACTTCGAGAAAAAAAGACCTTCCGCTCCGAAAGTACAATCACTGACTGACTATCCAGGAGGCTTCAGACGTCCTTGGTGACGTCACTGCCACCTCTACCGTGCTTCCCTTTCCTTCTCCTTCCGTCTTCTTCACTGAATCATTCCCATTCACACTCTTCACCTGGCTCTGTGCTTCCGTTCGAATCAGAGCTCGAGGTTGTTGCAACTTCTGGAAAAGAACTTCGCAACTCCGCTAAGGGCTGGAGCGGTGAAGAAATTGATGGAGAATCACGTAACAGTCGTTGCGTAGAACAAACTTGATCATACAGGCAATGCAAATGCAGTGAAGAAGGAAGACTGTTATTAGTAATGAGCAAAACCTCACTGCTCTCCCTACAACCGTCACCATAGATGAAAACATTTCATCATCTGATCAGGATGCAACTCCGATGCGACTTACAATAGGATTCTGCATGAAGATGAAGACAAAACTATGAAGAAAACACGTATCGCTTATTCGAACTTGGCTCTATAGGGTAAAACATTTGAGTGAAACGACGAAAAATTCACTTTCACCCGAAATACGTACTATTTCGTGAATATTTTATAAAAATTACTCTGCTTGAACCAAGTATGTTACAAAGGGAAAAGTTTTCTATCCTCGTTGCATGGGATATTTAGGATTTGGGAGTTCACATTTTAGAGTAAGAGTTGACGCAAAATAGAGTGGCATCCTCTGCTTTAAAGTAGATTAAGTACCTCAACACTGTCAGCATCTTTTACTTCGTTCAGAGTTTCATTTCACGATCCATTGCACCTGTCCCACATCCCTGTCCGATTATCCATCTGGTCTGAAGGAAGTAGGAAATTTGAGAGGTCATACACGGTGGAAATAGGATCGACTCCAGAATGGTGATTTGACCGGCGCATAGTGATCAAAAATTTCGAAAACACGGTCTTTTCTGCGGACTTCATGAAACTTATTTTAAAGAACTTGTTATGGCGAGGTGAAAACAGGGTCTACCCGACTGTCCTATCTCTTAAAAATATACACTTTTAGCTCAATCAGAGATAAGCAATCAAAAAATGGGGTTTTCCGCAATATAAAGTGTACATATGAACCCGCCTCCATGCAGAATTCAATGGCGATTTCCGTTTTGTATTGAGAACCTATGGTGTTCAACGGAGGAAAATACGTTCAAAAACCAATAAATTTATTTTTAAAAAAACATGAGTTTGATATTCCTTTCCTATTAAAAAAGTATTGCATAAACGGTTACCTATTGTTTGAGAAACAAGGGGGTTCATGAGCAAACATGTGTACCCTGAATGTTATCTCTTCATTATTCACCTATCGTAAGGGATGTTTATAGCATCATTACAAAAGCACTTTGTAACTTATCCATAATATAATATAGACAGTATTCTCAGCCGGTATAATGTGTCATGTACAAATAAACCGAAACTGTAAAAGGATACAATTATTTTTCAATGTGTTTTCCTACCTTAGAACACCAAAAAGTGCTTTAAAATACAAAATGGAGTTCACCATCAAATTCAGCGTGAAAAAAAAATTGAATTTCATGTTCCACAACGTCTTGGAAAACAATTGATTTCTGAACCCGTTTTCGAGGGCCCATTATCTCAGATTTCGGCATAAGTGCATATTTTTTCAGGGTAGGACACGTACTCTAAAATATGTCCCATAAAGTCCTCCGAAAAGTTGGTGTTTTCGAAATTTTTGGACACTATGCGGCAGAGATGATAACGACTGGAGTTAATAACAAGTTCGTTCAGGTAAACAAGAAATGTAAACAAGCGAAGCTGCAAGGTCGGGTTCGAAATATTAGTCCAGCAGAGTTGCCAACGTGCCCACAGCTCATCTCCGGTTGAACTAATGAAGAAAATGTGCCGAGTCGCAGGAGAGAATTACGCAACCATCCTTTTCTTGCGAAATATGCTGCAGGATTTGTAAACCGATGATGATCAAACCACAACGCGATAATTGTGGACTGCGTTTACTTGAGCAGAAGGAGGAGATGAAGTGCAGCAGAAATAAGCAGCAAAGACTACAGTGATGGCAGCCGGATGACCCCGACCTAAAACGAACTAATCATGGAAACCAAAAGGTAATTTCTAATAAGTTCTAGGTCTATTTCCACGAAATGAAGGAGTTCCAATCGACGGTTAGGTGCGGGACTTGTTATTGATACCACTGATTTTCGTGGAGCTCTTGAGAGACAGTCAGAGGTTAGGTAATAGAAAATTACAATTTCGTCGCCAACGATTCGTTCTAGTTTTAGAACGTCCTCAGCGCTGAAAGAACCGTATAAAGAGAATGGTAATTAGAGTAATATAAAACTTTAAAATAAATTTAAATAGGCCATCATCTAATGCTTCAAACATTTCTATAGTAACAGTGGCTACATTGATGGCTTTGTATTTGGCGTACTTGTGGGGAAAAATTACTAATTCACAATTTATTCAAAGGTTAAAAAATGAGGGTGAAACACGGAGGTTAAAGAGTGGTATTACATACCTTGACAGTGTTAAAGCCAGTATAAAGCATATAAGTGTTAGAATAGAGATGGCAGACTGACGGATTATGGATACTTGATACTTGATAAAAAATGGAGCATGCAGAAATAAATTATCCATGCTCCAGTGATAAATAATAGTAATAAATAAAGCATCTATCCTCCATTTATTACTAGGTATTATTTACTCCATGATCTGTCAATCTATTATCTATACTCTAACACATTATGTAATATACATCTTTGGCTTCTTATCACGTTAACCTTTTACTTGATACTTTTTAACCATTGAATCTACTGGAAAATCTGTAATTTTTTCCCATGAATACGACAAACGCAAACTGGTCCATGTAGCCATTGATACAATAGTTGTTTTAAGTATTTTACTAGATAATAGCCTACTTAGACTTAATTTATAGATTTATGTTCATTGGGCATGGTTCTTTTAGCCCAGAGGGAGTTCCTCCGTAGCTCTAAATATTCCTCGATATACATTCCAGTATGCAAGCAATTTGTCATAGAACTGCAACGCTCATGACGTTGTTTGACCAGTTTTGCGCCTCACATCCTAGATTACACCTAGATAAGTTCAAGCGTTAGACCACATGCATTCCAAGTATGTAGGGAGTTCTTCGCAGAACTGGTGCACACAGTTGTCAAACGTTTACTCACAAGTAATCGAAATTATTAATCTAAGGGAAGTACGAATACATAAGGACTTGTTGTTAAACTAAGTCTTGTAACTCAAGTACATCAAGTACAGATTTTCGTTTAACGTTGGATCCCAAATCCATCGAAAAAAATGTGATGGCTATTGTATTTTGGTTCAGAACGACTTCAACATGATTTCAGTGATATGAAGGAATATTATCACCTTTTTGAGGAGATTCAAGTTTGGAACAAATTGATATCATAATCATAAATTACTCATTTATACCAAAAATAGCTTCACCATTCATGCAGCTACCGAGGCAACACAATACGTATACACCAATAAAATACCAATACATAATTAATTCGTTACAACGTTAACTTCACAAACATTTTTACTGCGCTAACAGAATTGCGATAAAAGCAAGAACTTAAATTTAGAAAGAGACTAAAGAACACCTCACTTTTCAATTTTAAAGTGCAAGTAAACAGGTTTTCAAGAATTTGTATTGTTGTTGTATCACCCAAGTACAACTTCTTATACTCAAATCTATTCCAAGAACTTGTAGCTGTACTTACCAAAAAGAGGAAGTACCTTTGAAGTACTCGCATCTCGTACACCTGTACTCATTCTTATTACAGGTGCCCTCGACTGCTGTTAACTATCAGTACATTTTTCTCAAGAACTTGAAGAAAGTACTTCAAGTACCTAATGTACTCTGGTAGCTCAACTCTGCTGTTACATTCACAGAGTTATATGAACTTTTTTGAGAGCTCCGGGCGTGGCATCCCACTGACAAGAGCCATACAAATCAACTGCATTAGGCAACACACGGGTTGTTACACGTATTTGAAATGTTCCATGGAAGCTCATACATTTTCAAGGCGTTGCCTTCCCAGCCTTATTACAGTTTCATCGGAGCCCTCGCTATTGATGAAAAAAGTATATGCACGGGAGGAGGAATCCAGAATCCAGAGTGGGGAAAGATGAAGGAAAGGTCGTCCCCCATGGGCAACACCCTCGGCAAACAAACTTTCGAGTTGTTGAAGGGAGAGCAGCAATAAAACGTGAAAAGCTCCCAGAGAGGAACAAATAGCTTCGCAAAAGAAGCGACACAGCACGAGCCTCCCGTTCAATATTACGGGTTTCCCATTTGGCCATGTACTCGTCTCTTTTCTCTCTCGACGGTTTTTCGTCACCAAACAGAAAGAAATGTCATCAATAGACGTCTATTCTTGTGACATTATTGGAATGAATGCTAAATAAGAAAACTGTTGTCGTTATCGACATAGCATCGAGCAGGCCGAAGGCAAAAAAAATGAAACGGGAACAGCTGGGTAACATGTTGAATGTTCTTTACTCAACAAGTGTCAGCTCTACATATTCCCAGTATACAAGTGTTCAGTGTATATTTTGTTTTGAAATAGTGAAAGTCGTGAAGCACTACCACATAACCCAATTTTTGTTAAGTTCTAGCAATGAGGAACTGTCAAGAAAATTTTATCCCCTCATACTCCCACCCTGTAATTGTATGGCGAATGTAAATTCCGGAAATAGTATATCAATAGCAGCTCATCACTTTATATAGATGATACAACATTTATAGGAAGATAACATATTATCTATTGGTGAAGGTGAGATAATTTCATTTGTACGATAAAGGAAATTAACTGTCTAATACATCATCTATCACGGCAAACTGCATTCCTGTTCAGCTTCATAGAAACAACTTGTATATTTGATCGTACTCCGTATCTAAATCCAGCTCACCTTGCAACTCTATATGGCAGGTAGTAGAAAGTGTCTTTACCAGATCCCCTCGCTCGTAAGAGTGATTTCCTTGACATTCAAGGCGCTGCATTACCCACATTCTTCTCCAGAGGCCAACTACGATGAAGCCGATTCACAATCGAGAGGTAATAATGGGACGCGAAAAAAAAAGGATCTGCCCCAACTCTGTGAGTCAGGGTTGGGCTGGAGACACGAAGCTGGAAGGTTACGACGACCGCCTATTTGGTCGCGGTGATGTGCGGATCTCTCTTGTGAGTAAGCGGTGAGTCATCCGAAACTTAAATGGAAATTCAATCATTCCGCGCTTGTAAGTACAGACCTCTACACTTTTTGAGAACGAAACGACAACGGATAAGCGACCAAGTTGATATTAGTGTTGACAGGATCATGATAGTGATCATTTGGATCAAAAGCCAAAGAAAACTTAACCGTCATGGATATTACGATGCAGAACTCCAAAAATACCGAGACAGAGAAGTTCATCACAGCGTTCCAGGATGTTAGGAAAATAAGACTCTTTTCAAGACGAAGGTAATAGAAAATCAGAGGCCCCAGTCACTTTGCTTTGCCATGAAGAAATTGCAATATGTAAATGACATATTGATATGAAGAAATATGCAGTTTTTTGGCCTAGGACGTAAAGGCATCATGCAGCTTTTGAGATAATTTCTCTAAATTAGGAGCAGTTATGCTAGAACATTTACATATTCCAAAGACCCCCTTCTTATTCATCCAACTTCGACAGGCAGACGAAAGTAGAGTTGAATAGAACCTGTTGACATGAAGGATAAAGAAAACAACTTCTGCATAGTTGGATAAGAAATAATACTTCCTACGCTGTAGTAACGTGGACCTTGGTCCAGAAAATGGTGCTGCGCTTGCGCACATCCAACATCTAAAATTATTTAGCGGACCACTAAAAAAGCTAACTGACACAATCAGTGGATATTCCCCCAAAACAGATGCATCGATCTAGGATCTTCGTCAACAACCAATATCAGGTTCTCCCAAGAGTGCACGGTTTACCATAACTAATTGCAACAAAACTAATGGGATAACACCTCAAGAACCCACTCCCCAATCTTAACGAAATCAAATCAACGGTAAAACTTACGAAAATCGTCGTCGGATGAACAGTAGCGAGGCAGGCGTTATTTGCAAAGATTTTGTTTCCTGAAGGAAATCCTAAAACGGATTTATAGACGGTTCTTTTTTCTTTCGATGTAAAATAAAACATTTCGGGCGATTCACGCTCAAACCACGCGTAAATAGACGACAGATGAATGAATTTCAAAATGTAAGCAACAGGTACAATGCATTTTGGAATAATTTCTCTAAATCGAGAGTAGGTATGCTAGAACATATTCCAAAGACCCCTTGATTCATCTGACTTCTATAAACAGACAAAAGCAGGAATGAATGGAAAAACCCATTGCCATGCACTGTTTACCGTAACCAATTGCAACGGAATTAGTGGGAAACCTCAAGAACCTACTCAAATCTTAACGAAATCAAATCAATGGTAAAAGTTGGGAAAATCATCGTCGGGTGATGAGTAGCGAGGAAGGCAATTTGCAAAGATTTTGTTTCCTGAACGGATTTATACGCGGTTCTTTTTTCTTTTGATGTTGAATAAAACTTTTCGACGATTCAGGCACAAACCACACCTAACAAGACGACAGACGAATGAATTTCATTTTGTAAATAATAGGTAGCCTCTTCCAGTTTACCAGTACCGAGCAAAGAAAACTGCAAACTGGAAACATTAGCTTTTGTTAAAAGAAGACGGGGAAATGACGGACGGTTTTCCGCCCTACATTTTTCAAACCTATCATCAACTTGGAGGAGTTTCAAGGTAATTTTTCTCCACGTCAGATCTGATAAGTTTGCCTCGTTAGTTTCACCTGTGATGCGGGGCCGTCCAGCTCAGGCCTCCGCTGAACTATTCAAGCTTTTTAGAAGGTAAGTCAATAAAGATAGATAGATGTGATAGCTAAGATATATGTGCTTTATTGGAAACCAAATAGTTAAGAGTATGAAGGTAAGTCAATATCTTACTGAGTTCAAGGATACAAAACTTAAGGTACAACGGTGAGGCTTGTCGAACGCGGTTTTGTTCGAGATGGTGATTTGAATCTTTTGAAATTATCAATATAGATTTATTGTTTTCAATAATGAACCTTTGAAATCGACCGAGACAAATTGTGTACCCCCTCCAAGAATTTGTTAGTTTACGTGTCAAGATAAGTAGAATGCAGAAATCGAATTTAAAACACTGCAAATTATGGCACTTTTTTAAATTTAGATATATTTATCAGATATCCCGTCCACGTAAATTACTGATCCTTTGAAACATTTTCCAGACCAAAGGAAACCTTTTCAAGACCAAATGAAACGTTTTCCAGACCAAAGGAAATTTATTGCGGAAATGAGTGAAATGACGTACCTAGATAGGTAGGTAACCTATAAATTGCAGGTAGATGCAATTGTACCTATCGTACAAAGAAGGTGGCATAAGGAAAATAACACATGACATAATTTCATTTGGCTTGGAAATGCAACATTTCAGGACGTTAGATCGATAAGGAACGAAATAAGCCACGAGGACATTCAGTTTATCACTAATTTTCATAAATTGTGATTGACTTCTAGATTTCTAATGACACTTATGCCCTTCTATCACATACAATCACCAGCAGGGGAGGCTATCATCAACTGGCCACCGAAATCTGCTTTAAAACTTCCCTTTCCGCTTCAACCACAAAAGCTTTATCCTTTACGGATATTCCGCCCCGCTGAATTTCAATACCTGTGGCCGTAAGCCACGAAAAACAATTTGTTACCGACAACCAGCGAATATACCCGAGCCGAGCCTTGCATCTTCATTGGATTCCTCCATTCTTTCATAAGCTTCATTTTATTGCAGATTGGCTAGCACATTGATTGGTTTTGTTCATTCAAATTGTACTCAGATTAATTTGATGAAAGTTTCAACCACCTGAAGTCCTTCATTGATACACGGGATTTATGGCTCACGAAGCCTCGCACGGTAGGTTATGAGACATAGGCTTAAGGCGGGTGCACGAATTTTATTATTATTATTATTATTTATTTTTTTATTCGATTTTTGGATTCTACACATCTTGGAGCGTAATGCAGCAAATTATGAGGGGGGTAACAATTTTTTCTTGATCGATAACAATTATTAACCAAAATCCAAATCCGCCGTCCAAAGCTTTTCTCCGAAACTCCTCGATCGAAGTTAATGAAACTTAACAATAGGGAAACAACCACATATGGGCCTCGATGGGCATCGGATTCCTCCCCTAAAGGTCGCATCGAAATTCACATTCGTGTTGATGTCAATCATTATCTGTAGTCATATTTTTTTCATCCGATTTTCATTTTAAAAAAAGTGTCAGGAACGTGAAACTTTGGGAATGAGAAAACCATGCATCAAGTTGGATTGTTTGGTGTATGCTATAGATGATTCCAGTAAACATCATCGCTCGCCCCACACTTGCAGCCTCGCAGGTAGATCGATAGATAGAAAGATCTATCAACCAACATTTTTGCATTGAATAATTGGCTGACTTTGACATTTTACTCCTCTATTAGCTACTCCCGAACTATGGGAACCCTCTATAGAATCATTCTCCAAATTATTTCAAACTTTCAATGATCTACACGTTGTCCTATCTATGTTACAGATACGAGAAAGCTATGTGATCCACCCAACTGGCCATAAATATTTATATTAGGTCGAAACGGTTTCTTTAAATGCCAATATTTTGAGGGTCGACATTCAAATTTGTGATAGAAGCTAACTTTTTGGGATATTACGTTGGGTAACTTTCCATTATTATGTTAATGTGTAGTACTTAAAAGGAGACCCCCATCCCTCCATCAAATGGTTAATTTCGATGGTCAATTTGTTAATTGGAATCCGACGTATTTTGAACGTTTCGTTTGCTACTGAAATTCAATGCGCACAGACGTTGGCGTTGGTGACCCGACACAAACGAAACGGATTCAGTCGAAAACAGCCGACACATTTCTCTTTCGGTTTCGAAAAGAACTTGGGCGTGTACCCGTGGGCGATGAAGGTTCGGCCTTATCAGAGTGCTCGAAGGAAGACTGTTGGAGACTGTTAAGTTTTCCCGTTGGGAATTCGTCTCACTCGGAGATGAAAGTTATTAAATCGAGAAATATCGCTACGGGCTTTCAGAATCAATCGATTCGATGGAAAAGTTTTGTCATTCGTCTCGAGTTTTTACTCCCAGCTGGTCGGAAAAACAGAAATATCTTAGTGATCTTCATGCCTACGAAACTTTTCCCACGTCTGTTACATTCCAAGTTTCAATTTCCATAAAATCGTTCACAAAATCTAGTCTTTTTTTTTTTTTAATCCGGAATACATTTCCCGCACCTGTACTAGCATGGGATGGATTTCCACAAAGTTAGAGCGTAACATTTGAATAAATTGCTACAGTATAACTTCTTAGGCCTCTTTTCCGCTGGGAGCGGAGAGCCGCAAATTCAGTTCGTCCGAAAACGCACCAAACAATATTATTCGAATTGGGGGCGAGTCAATTATGCCCGTAACGTTCTTCCGTATACGTCCGAACACGCACGAACCCCATTTTGTAGTTGTTTTCAAAAATGAATTGAAAAGGGTCCTTCTTCATTCGAAAATAGGATAAGTGATTATTGTCACCGATTTGAAGGTTACCAGAAATGAGACAATTCGTCGAAATCTTCAGGCAAGGAGATTACTTGGGAAAACTACCTACCCTCAATCAGCCCCTGCCACCCCCTCCTAGGGGTTGAAATTTGAGTTCTCACGCCAAGTCGAATAAGGTAAGGATTTCTGTGTTCCCAGGTTCAATGAAATTGAATACGATTTTTGAAAAGGATTTCAAACTTTGTTGGGGTCTTCTCCAATGACTTTTAATTCTTTCTAACATCACAGAGATATCACAAGAAAAGAGAATGGCGTGAGAATTCAAATTTCAACCCCTGGGAGGGGGCGAGGGTGATTGAGGGGTTAAGGGGTGCCTAGAGGCTCTTGGAAGTTCAAATTCGATCTCAGGGACCCCAAAAACATAGGAATCCATACCCCACTCGACTTAGATAGATAGATAGTTTATTTACATCATTTTACTTGTTACATTCTTCAATTGAATAATAACTGATGACCGAGCTGGATAGTGTAACACTGTGGCCTAGCCCGGAGTTGGTTCTTACATCTAATTTTTATCAAGTACGTACCTATGACACTATATTTACACCACATTAATTATTAAAATTTAGATTCCTCTTCTATGAAATGATGTGCTTAGTATAAACGCATTTATATAGCTCCTAATTTTAAATAAAGCATTTATACTCCTGCTAAATTCTAAACTTGGCCAGGGAACTCAAATTTAGAACCGTAGGAGGGGGTGGCGGAGGAGGTAGTTTCCTCAATTACTCTCCTTGTCTGAAGTTTAGAAAAAGTGTAGAAATTCACTTAAGAAAATGGATTATAGCTGTATGGTTCCTCCAATGACAATTTAAAAAAAAAAAAAAAAAAAGGAGTTCATCCCAATCTCATGACTCAAAAAGAAGGTTCTGACACCTATTTAAGGGTAGTTTTTTGGGCATAGCTCAAATTTTTGGGGGTTAGGGGATTTTTTGGACCTTGGATTTGAATTCAGCATCGAAAAATACATAGGGATACCCTAGTCTACTTTACGGATCATGACTTTTTTTTGTGGGGCTGTGTAATTAATTAATGGCATTTAGGCGCATTACCTAAATATTATGAAGGCGCCCTCATCGAAACTGGTCCAAATGTCGAACGTTCCAAAAGCCAGGAAAATATGTTGGAGAAATGTGAATTATGTAACCATTGGGAATTGAATCAGGTGTGGGGCAGCGTGAAGTTGATTCATGATGCCCTCGTGACTACCACGCTACGAAAGTATCAATTGCAGAGCCCAAGAGATTACAAGGCATGAAGGTATTGTAAAATCTGGTGCTCCCGACCCTACGCATAAAGACAAACTAATGAAGAGCGAACGATTCAAAAAGATAACGCAGATGATCTGTGAGGACACATAAATGCAACTATTTGCTATTCAGATGTATCCAGCAATGAGAATGTACGTTGTGGCTGTTACCATACCGGTATTGGATAGATTAAGTGCCAAATTTGTGATCATATTGAAGATGAAATCTTTTACTCCGATCTTCAGAAGCAGTCGGCCACCTCGAGTCCAATTCTACTGATAGAACCTACGTCTCCGTATATCCTCTCTTATAACTTTAAAAACTTGTATCCAATCCATTTGACTTAAATTTTGCTATCAACGATAACATGGTAGCTGTAGCATACAAAGTCGAAATGAGGTTACATTTCTTCCGGAGTGGAAGTTTCAACTCTCATTTTTTACATTCAACATTTTTACGTGTTTTGGTTCCATAACCTGTCTACAAATGACTTTCATACATTGCACTAAACTCTTCATCGAAAACAACTTTATCTGCTCTGATAAAATGTTCAGCGATTGTGAGGGACCACTCCTTGAAGATTACCTATGAATTTCATCAATTCCAGACCATTTGCAACCAATGCTCGAACGCAAGCGTAAAATCGTTTAAATATTCTTCTTCTCCGTTCAAGAGAAACATTGAACACTTCACAGTTTCTTCAATGTACGCTCTTTCATAACGATTCATGCAAAGCTATACAGGGTGTTACATTTCGTGACGGTCACAGGCCAGGAGAAGATTCTACGGGAAATTTCTGATCGAAAATGCATCTTAGCAATTTTTTTTACACCCTTGGAAATGCGGTTTTTCAATTTTAAATTTTTCTCGTTTTTTCGACCTTGCCGCATTAAAACTGCCATATCTCCCACATTTTGCGTGCGATTTCAAATCTGAACCCGCTATTGGAAAGAGCGTTGAATTTCCTATCGCCCTAATGGGGAACCAACTTTTTTGAGCTGGCGAAACGGGAGAAAAAATTAGGTTGAAAAGGACACGTTGTCAAACCGTGGAGATCTCGACTTTCTTCTAACGCTTCCCTCCCTGTAATAAGGCATGTGAATTTTAGCCTGTAGTGCTACAAGATGTGCCAAAATCTAGGCTTTCCAGCGATATAACCAGATTTGAAATTCCGTGTAGTTTTCTGGGAGAAAATTGTTTCGAAAATTGTTTTTCAAGTAAGAAAAACGTGGTTTTTCACTGGATACTCAGGTTTTTCATCATGCGTTGCTTCGTCTGGTTCGAATTTTTAACAAAATTATTGATGAAGTATTGTAATAAATTGTACATTTTCACTGTAAATACTGTAAAACGCGGATTTGTACACGAAGGAGTCAGAGTCCACCGGGCTGTTACAAAAAACCACTGTGATGATTAGTTGCTTTTCGTTGTTCTCATCAGTACGATGCCTGTGACATTCACCAACGTGGAATAAGCTGACATGATGCTTTTGTATGGGTACACAAATCTAAATGCCCGTGAAGCTGTGAAGGAATATCAACGGCGATTCCCTCACAGGCGGGTTCCCAATAAAAGCGTATTTCCTCAGGTAAGGTAACGGCACCGTAGTGGCCATGCTCCAGTAGTGGCCATTTTAAAGTTTATATTTGAGAAATAAGGATTCCCGGTCTCCTAGTGGCTTCAAACTTGCAGGAGGTACAGCTCATGTCATCTTGTAGTCAGAGGTTGAACTAGGAGTGCAGAGCATCATTGGAAATTGTGGTAAACTTCTCAATATGACCGTCCCTAGTTTCCTCGTTTGTTGGGCTGTATCCTAGAGCTTCTACTGGATAGAATCAATTTTGTTCATCTGGTATTGAATTTAATGATATTAAACACGTAAGGGGGGCAAAATGTCAAGTGGCCACTACTGAGACGTGCACGTGTCCACTACTGGAAATTTCGTAATTTGATGTGGCCACTACTAGATCAAAATAAAGGTGTGAGAAAAAATTAAGAAAAAATTGTTCTTTTGATAGTTTTACGCAATGGATATGTTAGGGAAGAGTCGGGCTACATTCTAAATGAGTCCTGAAGAAAGTTAGTACTACTGTTGGCCCACAATTGTTGAAACAAAAGAAAAAAATTCTTAACTGTGGCCACTACCGGTACCGTTACCTTACCTAAAGTATGATGTTAACGTGAATGCTGTGTCGTGTATTTGTCTCTGGCTCATTGATAGAAGGTGGTCATAGATTGAATGGTGGACATTTTGAACAGTATTTACTGTTAAAAAATTGCTAAGAGGCATTTTCGCTCAAAATTTTCCGTAGAATCTTCTCCTGGCCTGTGACCGTCACGAAATGTAACGCCCTGTAAAATGGATTTTACCATTAACACATTTCAGAGATCTATAAACCAAGTTATGGATACGAGAAAGCTACTTCCCATACCCAACTTGGCAGTCTTTTTCAATTGCAATTCACCACATGACTATTGACTTCTAGAACCACAGGGTTGAACCTCTCCACTATCATTGAACGAAAGTGAAAGCCAAGCGAGAAGAAAGCGAATCTGTACACGCTCATCGTGCGTCGTCATCGGGTTTTCTGTGGTCCAGAGAACCGCTATAACTGATGTCCAAGGATCGAACACCGACCAGGGAATGTAGGGAATACCGAAGCCGAATATAGCGGTATACAACCGTACGACCAGATACGTATATTCGCATTGTAGGTATGAGCGATGGTCCTCTTACATTCCGGAAATAACTCCGTTCGGTCCGCTTTACATGTGAAGCTAAACGTCAGGGTCAACAGATTGTCCGGTGTAAAGCCGTCCATGCGGGAAAGACGACCGTAATTCATTTCGGTTTATTGCGGCCCATCATGCGGGGCCCTAACATTTCAGATTTTAACGGGGAATTAGTACAGCGGTTGTGCGCTTTACAGCTAATGTCAACGGGTCAAATAACTCGGGCTTATATCATAGGACAGGAATTTAAAGTACCTGAGATGTTACTGAAACGGCCTCCAGTCTCTACACCATGCAGAAGATACTCACCTGAAACAATAAATAAATAATTAAAATAAAACAGTGAATATCAAATAGTGTACAAATTTGATAAGCAAAGTGATTGATCAAATTGAAATTTTTGAATACTTGAAAACTGCGAAACCATCCATTGATTTTCGCTGCAATATGCCACAAGAGGTTCAATGAAAACACTCAGTAACCACTTCAACCGACAAAAATGCCTCATAAAAACACTATGAATAAATAGGTTTAGATGTGCACGATTTGTTGACTCCATATATTACTTTTGCAAAATCCGCAAGAAAACCATCAACTTTAGAGCGGCGATATTGACAGGCGGCCAACCTTATACTAAGCTTTTTGGAACTATTAATATTCCAGAATATGATGGTATATATTTGAAAACTCATAGAAATTTGGAAACTATTGAGCACAGGTTTGACTTGGATAGGGATCAAAAGGTAAGAAAAAAGGATACAAACAAAGAAACCAGATACTTTAGGTTACATGTAGGTACATTTAGGTTAAATGTCCGGCCCATGTACAAATGGCGGGACATTTTTGATTTGCACGGACTCACTCAGTACGATACAGCTTCTCAAAACAAGCAGCATTAAAAGAGTGAAAAATAACTTGATTGGGCGAATACTTAAACTCCTGTATTTATCTGAAAATAGTTTCTGAGGGAACAAGCAAAACAATAGCCAGACGTATGAAATCCCTTCCTGATAATCTAAATAATTAAATGATTGGCTTTTGCAAAACATGCGAGAGTTAGACGGAGGAACGTCACAAAAGTTAGCGGTGAGTACCGTCACCGAACAGAGTTGAAGTCGAAAGTGTTACCTGAGTGAATAAAATCCTTCTGATAAACTACAAGTATCGTGTCTCATGGATTATTTAGGTTTATTATTCAATAACAAACCATTGTAATCGCTCTTGAAAAAAAAATTTTTAACCCCCCCCCCCCCCCAAATGGTTTACGTTTCAAAGGGTGTAGAATCCAAATCTGCAATAAAAATTTTTCCGTCCGTCCGCCGTACGCACAATTTCTCCCAAACGGCAAAAATCTGAAATTTTCAGGAAAAATCAATATTGGTCCGACAACGCCCCACTTCTTTAGCCAGCACTCTCACTTAATTTAAAGTGCCGTTTAAGGGTTGTCAAAGTTTTGTAAAATCCCTAAAAACCTCAAAAAAAGTCAAGGCGGCATAAATTTGGATTTTTTTTAAAGAACTTTCCATGAGGAATCGAATGAGCCCCTCCCAAGGTCCGTAGCTCAAACCATTCCCGATGTATGGCCCGATTTATGGCGCCAACATATGCGTTATTTTGGTTTATTATTGTTTTTGTTTTGATTGCATTAACCTAGTGATGTAGTGAACGTGGATTCTGGAGTGAACTCCTAAAAGGGTTTATAGCCGATACACGGGTTGAAGTATTCTGATAACCATTAAAAAAAACGCAGCAAATTCTTTCACTGGGGTTTATTTTTCAATGATTCATGATTTGAATTTCTACTAAGCTTTGGAGTGTTCGTGTTTCACAGGTGATAGAGGGATTATTGAATTTCAGGAGGCACACAAATATGATCAACTGATCAATCCAAATAGGTATTTTGGTTGAGAACAGATTCACGTGCTCTATGCATATCTCCTGAAATGCAATAATCGCTCTATCACCTGTGAAACACGCACACTCCAAAGCTTAGTAGAAATTCAAATCATGAACGCAAGCCGATTGAATAATAAACCCCAGTGAAAGAATTTGCAGCGTTTTTCCGTAGTATCTAATAACAAGTGCGACAACTTTATCATAGAAGCCGAACATCCACACTCAGTGAAGCATTCATTGCAACTGTGACATCAATAAAGTTGCTGAGACTCGCTGTCACACGGATATATCCTACGCGGTGATATATATCTCCTCTATCGATTTTTTCCCGTTAGTATTGGAGGCTGTGCAACTTACTTTGTAGCCATACTAGAGACCGGTAGAGTAGAACTAAAAGTCAAAAATTCGTGCAGAATTCCCTTAAAGAATAATTTTATTGGGCAACACGACTCTTGAGAGACGACCGCTGAAGAATCCTCGCTACTTGAGTAAACCTTCCTACAACCAACCTTGATGGGAATCGCATGGGGGGTCGCGTAGGAGGTTCACCTACATGAAGGACATAACTGTCAATTTGGACCAGCTATGGGAACGCCTGCTTGCCTCAGCCCACACATCTCTCGGAGACAATGTCGGTTTTTCGCCACGGATGCCGTGGATGTTGAAGGATGATAAATGTCTAGAGGTAACTAGTCAATCAACAACAATGCGTTATGCTTTGGTACCCATCAGTTTGTCTCTGATCAAATATTTCTGCATAGTAATTTACATTTTGTTAGTGACTAAATTTCCCTTCTCGGATAGCAGAATCATAGCTATCTAATTTCATTCCCTCGGACTAAATATTTAGGCCAGTCAATGTCAACATAAAAAAGAGCAAACATCGCAAACGCGCAGCTATCTACGATTTTTTCATATGTTGTTAGGACCCCCCCGGGTACTTTACACCCAAGAAAACCCTGTGCTACCTATCACCTCTTTCGTTTTTCATATACGTCTATACACATATTTACTTATATTGCACGACATTTACTTATATTGCATCTATCTATCTATCTGGTGAGCAACACGTCCGTTTTGCAAAAAACAATTTATTCCACTTTTCCGCTAAAATCTAAGTTGTGTATTTATTTGGTTATAATTCGTTTCTGAGAAAACTATGAGGGCTACAGGCTCCGTTCTGGTCTCAAATTGAAGCTTATTACATTCCCTTCAAATTCCTTTCTCGTGACTTTTCCCTTAAACGAGTACTTTTGCCAGTACGAGGCTCGAAATACGACCTTAACACAAACATTTCGCTTTTTGGAAAAAATCGTCACCTTTCAGAGTGGCGTATCTCCGTACCTATTAGACCTACAGCGCTCGAGTTGAGCTCAAATTGTAGCAAATGTAATCTACTTAAAATACCTACGGGACAAGAGTTACCGAGACAAGACTAGTTTAGGAGTTATAAGGGAAAAACCGAAAAATCGGCGAAAATTTCGTGGTTTTTAGCGCACTACGTCGTTAGGACAGGGTTTTCGGGGTTGCAAACTTGGGTGTAAACTACCCGGGGGTCCTAACAACTTATGAAAAAATCGTAGATAGCTGCGCGTTTCCGATGTTTGGTGTATAAATAGACTGGCCTAATTGACAAAACGACCATTATGAACTTCAAATCATCACATCGCAATATCGATGATCCAGCAACAAAGGTAAAATTGTACGAATATAATTGTAAACAGGACCAAAGCTGTAACTGCAAAACATTGGATTTTTATGGCATTATTGTTTGGGGTGGAAGCTGTAATAAACATTTGAAACCTTTGCAGACTGCACAAAATAACGAAAAATACTTTCAGGTATAGCAATTTTTTTGCTTTATAAACTTGAATATATTTTCCTGAAAGAGTCGTGTTTAAATGTTTTCAAGACAGTTTTTCAAGAATCGATTAAGAGGGCGGAAAAGGGTTCCCAAACATAAAAATTTAGGTTACGAACTATATCGGCGAACTCCATATGCTAAAACATTATTTTTTTATCTACAACAACCACATTGATAATTGTAAATTTGCTACAGTTTTTAGTTTTAGAAAGTTAATAAATGTTCTCATTTTCTGTTTGAGTATAGAGGAGGAATGATTTGTAAGTATAATAAGTATTCTTGAGTTTCATTTACAATCACACACTTTTTATAAATAAAAGCTAACCGAAAATGACTCCACGGGGAAACACAAGACCCTTGAGGGCATCCGTGGGCACGTATTTTTTTGGGAAGGATTTCTAGGATTTTTGTCTTGTTTCAAGTGCAATTTTGTTTTATTTTTCCTAACAATTACAATTGATTTACTATCAAAAATGTTGTATTAACAATGTATCTATCTGCGCCGATAAATACATATGTAGTAACTCATTTGTAGTACATATCGGATGTAATTGAATAATGGTCAATTTTCGTTTGTCGGTCAATTTTCGGATATTTCCCTATCTATGATTCGGATTCTGAGGGCAATTCTGGATTCAGCTACCCAACGCAAATTTTCTGCTGAATAGTTTTGACTGATGTTGTAAAAAACAAATAAAAATAAAATAATATAAATAAATAAATAAAAGATGCGTTAAGATCGAGGCTGAAATTGTTCCAAATGAAGTCACCTTAGCAGCTATTTTGGCAACTTTTCGTACTGTGAAGTCCTTCATATTGCACCTTTTTGAAAGGGCCCAGGTAAGAACCTTCAGCAGATGAAAAAATTGATATACATGTAGTCTATTGTAGATCAATTAGACGAATCAAACAAGATTTCATGAATGATAATAATTTATTAATAGGATTACGAGCGGGGAGGTGAAAAATGAAATAGGAAGTTGTAGGACAGCGAATTTTCCCAACTCTGTGAGAGGGAAAATAGAATTTATGAGAATATGTTTGGATAGAACTCCGAAGAATATGGATGGATTAAATGAGAGTGCCGATGCAGGAATAAATTACCAGAGATGTATTAGGTACCTAGGTGTACAATATATTAACTGTAGTCATATCATGGAGGTGGGGGTGATATCTGAAGGAAAGTGAAAGGATATTCGTGTAGATAATTCCCAAGACAAACAAAACCCTCCAGTTCCCTCCTGGGGAAGTTTGTTGAGTGACGATCATTTCCGGCACATCCCATGGTTAAAATATTCGGGGCACGAGCAAACAGATACGACGAGCGTCAACAATGGACCCCCAACACCTTCGGTGTTTCCAACTATGAAGGGACCATGGATACGCCGGCAAAGGGGAGTAAGTGAATGGGGATATCGATCCTCTGAGGTAGTGGCCAGTTGAGGTTAAGAGGAAAACTATTCAAATCGCAACTCAAGTGTTCCTCATGAGATGCGGACAATATGGATCCATTTAGATCACTATCGCGGATACATTATGGACAAAACCGTCTTCTTTTAAAAAGCCGAGGCAGTAGTAAAGTCAGTATTGCGTTTTATAATCAGATCGGGATATCAAAGCCACAGTACACCATTGTTTTTAAAGGTAGTTGGCAATTTTCCCGTACTGATGAAATCCTCATGAAAAGTAGACAGTTTCATGCTCAATTTTCTCAGCTTCTATTCAACTTATCACCCTATTGCTCCCGGAAAGCTGCAAAGCAGCGGACCCCTTGTGTTCCTTTTCGGGAGACAAAGAATTGTTGTTGTCCAAATTCAAAATTTCCACTCGCATTTTGCGTTTCATTGCCTACCGAACAAATTTGGTTCCGTGTCTGTCGGTCTGTCTGGCTGTCCGCATTTCCTTGTTACAGCTATAACTTCCACAATTTTGAATGAATTTAGCTGATATTTTGAAGGACTTGCGGATAAGGCCTCTCGAGGTCCCATACAAATTGCATCTCAATATAATCAGCGGTAAGATCTGCGCATGCGCTAACGTGAAATTCTTGAAACAGGCATAAATTTCACAATTTTGATTGAATTTAGCTCAATTTAGCTCAACAGATGATAAAGGATGTAACGAGGAAGCTGCTGTGCCATCTCCTTGGCAGTGTATTTTTGTTAAGTTTTTAAAATTCATTTGTATTGTAATATTAAGTATATTATTCTGAAGAGAGGGAGCCATGGAAATGTCCACATGATGGCTGAGAAAAATCTCAGGGAATTTGAAAAAAAAACTTCAAGTTTAGGCTTAGAATCTTCTCAAAGCATTAAAACTTATCTGATATAAGAAAACATACGCAAAATCCATGGCACAGTTTGAATATTACGTTTTTTACGAACATCCTAGAAAAATTTTAGGCTTTATGTTGTACAATAACGGAGATGATGGGGCATTTGGGCAGCAAAACATCGCTTTTCAGGAGACGCCATTTTCTGAAGTTATCACTGTTCCCTCCTGATCCCGCAGGCTTCAACTGACTTCATCTCTTTCGCATCTATTTGTTTTAACGTCTGTATCCAGATTATAGTATTCATCACTTAGAAATATTAGAAAGAAGAAGAACAAGAGGAAAACTTATCAGTTTTGTTTATTTCTTGATTTTGAGGGCCTGCACTATCGAATACTGATGTTCGATTTTTTTTACTCACTTCCAGGAAATATTTTTTCAAAATTATTTCTTCTCTGGGGTAAATATAATGTAGAATATTTTTTAAAAAATTGTTTTTTTAAATCGATTTTTTTCCAAATGACGAACTATTCTTAAATCTATCAAGAAGCTCCAATATTAACCCAGGTTACATGGTCTAACTCGACTGCATTCTGGCACCATGATACCAATCCCTTACCCTACAAGTGATTTTTATAAGTTGCGGTGTTCCTATTTAGGCCCTAGACTCTTTATAATTTATAATGATAAATTGTGAAGTGGATTAGCTTGTCGGTTGGTCGGGCGTAGAGCAGAGTGCCGTTCCAAAATCTATCAATGTATTTAAAACAAATTGATATTAATATTCAGTATCCATTCTATCAACCAAACTCGTTACCTAATACCTCTGCGGTGCTATTTAATAAAAATAAACGATAGTAAAGGGAAACTTAAATCTTTTCCACCTCGTGGTTAATAGGAGTCCCTTGGAGCACACAATTAAACACAATAAACACAATTATTGAATGAATAACTCAATCTATTTTTCTTGAATTCTTGAACCTTATATATCTGTATATATAATAACCTTAGTAATCAATTAGGTCAAAAAAGGGAATAATATGAAGGAATCGTAACCAAGGAAAGGTAGAATTGATATAACAATTCATATCAAGTTTTACACGTAAATCAGGTCATTATCGAGGATTGAAAGGGGTCTCCAAAAACTCAAAAAAAAATCATATTTCGAAGAATATTTAGGTATTAGAAGATACGAGGAATGGGGGCAGGCTTCCGAGGCTCGGCGTGGACAAGTTGATGGCAGTGGACAACCTCTTGTGCAATTTGCAGAGTCAGAATCGGGCTTCACAGCTATGTTCGCTACCGGCAGTAATTGGTTTCACTAGTACATTGGCTGAACTAGACAAGACAATCACACTTATATTGAGCAGCAAGAGAATCATTGGTTTTGCATAGTGGTCAACCATTGCATGACTTCGCCTTATACATTGTATTTCCCGAAATAAGTAAGGATAGAGTTATTGGAATAGCAGACGTATGAAGGAAGAATATGATACATTCACGATAGACATACAAGGGAAAACTGGCAATGAAAGATGCTGATATGAGTTGAAATGCTCCGAATCGTATATGGATTATCACAGGCGGGCTTCTAACACCTCGTTTCCAAGTCTTTCTGGAACCATTATTTGCCTGATATATACAGAAATACTGTGATGTCATACCTATAACGTCTGTCCAGTTTCATTTGGAGAAACTGCAAGCTTTGTAACCCGATCCGAGGACGGTTGGAGACACTATTGGGTATGGTATACAAAGTGTACTAATATTAAGAGCTTATTCCTCAAACGATAGAAATTATTTGTCGGTTATACAGGTAAAATTTTTCGTCCACTCAAATGTTAGTTTACGTTTCAAGACGCGTGCCAAGAAACAAATAAAAAAATAATCGTCCCCGTTCGGCACAGTCGGTCAATAGTTAGAAAAACTTCAAACTTCTCAAAAAGCAAACAATTTCCATGTTTTTTAGGGTGCATTTCTGGATGGATTGAAACTAAAATCGAAACCCAAAAATCACTAACAAAAGCGTAAATTTTGAGAAAGTAAGAATAAATTCTAAAATAAAAGAATAAAAAACGTATTGGTTAGCAAATAAAGGTTCACATTAGCTAAAAAAAATGAATAACAATAACTTTCAATGACTTTTTAAGAATTTGTATAGCACTACCTAATAGGAACTATTCAACAAGCATAAAGTAGGTACATTTGAAGAAAAAAACGGATTTAGAGAGTAAACTAAGGGGTTTTTCTAATTAATTGTTTTCGAGGGAATTAATTATTATTGAATAATTTTAAGTGAGTTGAAATAAACCTAAAACATAAGTAGCTATTTACAACTAACTTCAACGCTTCAACGCTCTTTTCCGTCTTCCTAAAGACCAAAACCCGGAAATAAATTTGAAATTTTCTGAACGGGGTATTTTATGAGATTTTGAAGACTTTCGAAATATGGATAATGTAATTTTGGTTTTATTGGTGGACATCATTCCAAACAATGAATGAAACCATAAGGTCATCATTCGGACTAGTGGAGCTAATGTACGAATTTCGATTCCATCTCAAATATGAAGATTTCATCTCAGTAAATTTTCGTTGGTGGATGCCTATGTCCATGTCTGAATAGTAGCAGTGAATATTAAGTGGTGTCAGAGGTTCACCGGGAAATCCATCGACATCAGCTATGATGTACTGAAGGTAGTATAAGGAAAGTGTGTAGGGGGTGTATTTAGAATTTTGTAGTTTTTAATCAATTTTTACTAACGACTATGTAGTTTTACAATGAAATAATGTATCGTAGGCTACGGTTGATATTTGTAGACCAGAGATCAGTACTTAAACCTACTTTACAGTAAAGTAAAACAGTAGTTAATAAACCATTGTAATCGCTCTGGAAAAAAAATTCAAACCCCCCCTGGAAATTTCATGGTTTACGTTTCAAAGGGTGTAGAATCCGAATCTACAATAAAAAATTTTCCGTCCGTCCACACGATTTCTCCCAAACGGCCGGAGCAAAAGATCTGAAATTTTCAGGAAAAATCCATCTTGGTCCGACGACGCCCCAATTCTTGAGCCAGCTCTCTCACTCAATTTAAAGTGCCCTTTAGGGGCTGTCAAAGTTTTGTAAAATCCCTTGCGTTTATGATTTGAATGTATACTAAGCTTTGGAGTGTGCGTGTTTCACAGGATAGAGCGATTATTGAATTTCAGGAGGCACAAAAATATGATCAACTGATCAATCCAAATAGGTATTTTGGTTGAGAACAGATTTACGTGCTCCATGCATATCTCCTGAAATTCAATAATCGCTCTATCCTGTGAAACACGCACACTCCAAAGCTTAGTAGAAATTCAAATCATGAACGCAAGCCAATTGAATAATAAACCCCAATGAAAGAATTTGCAGCGTTTTCCACTCTACAATGGCCATTTGCAGGGGACAGGTTGTCCGAGCGAGCTAAGGCATCAGTCCTTTGGCTGTTTACTTTCAGTGGGAGTACTGATTAGCCCGGTTCGAATCCGACAGGCATCAATGATTGCGGCCAAATCCTATCAAGTGTTGTATACCTGTCCTGTCGTTAGGCAGTTCACCTCTGATCTCGAAATCACGTGAATCCAAATCGCTCCCAACCTAGGGGCGTGAGGCAATGGGAAGCCACGAGCGAAATCGTCAGACCTATTTGTAATTCCGATTCTCTCTAGAGGACGGCTGGCGACGTCCGCGACACCTCCGGGTAGTCGGACGAAAATCCAAGGTGAAATTCCTTGTTTACTTTACTTTACTTTATGGCCACTTGCATTTCAGTAATTACACAGACATTACAGAGGTAATCGACCTCAGCTTTGTCGTACGATGAGTTTAAGTGCCGATGTAAAACCAGGGACTCGATCTCTCGCTATTTCCATTCCCAAAGGTAGGTTACCTATTTAACTTCATTAACAACCTTCTGTCTTGAGCAGAAATCCGTATGTAAACACGGTCTGAGACATAAACAATGAGTCCAAATGAGCTTCATCTTCAATTTTAGACCGAAGGTGCAAATAGAACGGGGTGACATAGAGGGAGAGGATGGGAGGGTCTGAGTAGAATTCAGTGGGCGTGGCGCCAATAGAGGTGCAGCAAGATGAAGGAATGCGGCATTTCGTTCCGCCAACGAGTTTCCCAAGGCTGCCGCGCCGCAGCGCCAGGCGACGGTGCCACAGCTCCTGCTACCTGTCGAGAATTTCGAGAACTCCGATACGCAAGAGCGTAGTTTCCACAATCTGCCGCGAGATGGCGCGCAGAGCTTGGTTCACGAACTGATCCACCGCGAGCAGAGTCTGGGACGCGTCTAGGACCATTCCCCCACCCTGCCCAGAAATCAGCAACAGGTGTTTCAACCTGTACTAAGGAATCGAGCAAAATGGAATACAACATAATGGTAGGAAATCGACGATTTACTACCTACCTTCTAGGATAATAACGTTGAAAGCAGAAACTCAATAAAATCCTTAGTTTACCTCCAAGTAATAAATAGAGCCTGGAATTTTGCATATTTGCATATTTACAAGGTATATCGTAAAGATTCGACATTCTGGAACATTCTCACCAAAATTTGGATAAAAATATCGAATTTAAACCGGCATATTCATGCATTTATGGAATTTTTTGAGAAATCTACATTTTTTTTAATGTGCATATTAGAATGTTTTCCAAAAATGATTGAAAATGAGGAAAAATTCATCAGATTGCAGCTGGAGTTGATTTACCACATTAATTGATCGGCTAGAAACGCGAAACATGTAACTCCAGGGCGCAGTAAGTGCAGTGGAAGAGATCCAGAAGAAGAGTTCCAAGTGGCCGGGGGAATTCGGAGAGGCCTCAAGTCGAAATTGGCAGAAGCCCTAGAGAAGAACCCAGGCTGGTCAGCCACCGTCAACCTCGGGCGAAATTCATAAGGGCCAGATTTCCACTTCGCCAGTGATATTTTCACCCAACGATTTTGCTGCAATGAATTATCTTCCAATCGTCTCAGTCGAGAACGGTAATTTTCAGCGTTGAAGGCTCTTCTTTCAGACAAAATACGGTCTCTGATCATCTTGAGCAGCACATAATTGTTCAATTGAATGAAGTTAATTTTCATTAGATTTATTTTGGTTGAATGATGTGGATAATAAAGCCTAGAGTACCTGCACAGAAGCTATTTGATTGGCTACATCTGCCTTACTCATATACGACAGATTTAATGATTTTCTGAACGGTGACTGATGATTTGCATACTTTTGAGAAACTTTGGGTTCGTTTCAGTATAATTCTGGGTTGTAGTGATAAACTTTCAGGTAAAAAATTGCTAATATTGGAGCATACCTATACATGAAATATGAAGATACCTCACATAATAATTGTTATTAACACATAACGTGAGTGATGCGTCCCAATCAACAGGGGGGAAATTTACGATGATCAATACCCTTTTGAAGATATTTTATGGAAAAGAAGGGAGATTTGCATGGAGAAGAAGGGTGCTGCCCTACGACTTGCGGCTACTCCACCTAATTAAATTTAAGGTTGAAAAAATCAGAAAACTGACTCATACGTCATTCTCTAATAAATTGTGGCATCGTTGATGCGTTGTCATGTTGCTGGTCCAGATCAACGGCGGCACTCTTTGAGGCGAGGAACAGGTCTGGTTCATTTTTCCGCCCACGGCCCATCAATCCGCCTACCGTTATTTCTATTACTTTTTATTTCTACGACTCCGTCATCGGTAGCGACTTCAAGAGGGGGTCTGTTTCCAGCCGAAAGCCTCCCAAAATTGTATTTACGTCCCCCAGCAAATCTGGATTCATCTAGTTGGATTGGATTGTCTTCCGTTTTGGAGAAGACTAAATTTGTCATTTAATGTCAATGTCAATGTGTTAATATGAATGATAGACATTCAATCGGTTCTTCGGCAGTTTTATTGTAAATTATAAAAATAACAGAGTATTCAGATAAGTATTCTTCGGGCGCCAGGCAGGAGAAACTCAAATAGTTCAGAGCTTCATTTAATGTCAGTTGGTTAGTTGGTTGGCGGAACAAATAATGCACGGACAGCTCCACCGTACATAAAACCTATTTCACGCTGAGACCGCAAAAAATTAGCTAATTCATTCATCATTATCGCATACAATGAAAGTTATACAATTTTGTGGGGTAATTCCCGCCCTATTGCCAAAGTAAATAAGTAGATACCTTGTAGTGCTTCATTAGGGTGTTGAGAAAGGTTGATAGGAATCATTTAGAATACAAACATTGATTGATAAAGTGCTGTGTCAGAAAGAAACACATAATATAAGAAATAGACGAGAAACTGAAAGCGTGATGATTGTGGAAGTGGTGATTTGTGAACATTACACAAACGAACAGCTTGAACTACTGTACTCTATCCGAATTTGTGCGATAATTGTGATAAAGCTACGATTTTTTTGCGTTTCGAGACATTCTGTACTGGAAACAGATTAGTGAGAAGCAGAATGAGAGGCTTGACATGAGTTGTATCGATATTTAAAAAACCATAAAACCCGCAGTAAAGCTTGGAAGTAAAATTGGTCTAGCACACAAATCGAATTTTCGGAACACCGACATTTACTATCACAAAGATATTTGGTTACCACCCGCATTTCACCCAAAAGAAGGCATATTTCGATAATTCACAAAATATATGTCCTATTATTATTTATGATGGATCATAACGTCATGCGAGTGGAGTTGACATGCAATCCAAACCAAAGTACCCTCAATGCTCCCAACTCATCAAACCAAGGATCTCTACTTATTCCTCCGAACCGAACAGTGTGTTTTTCGAGATTTTGCTGACATGAGCAAGTGGGGTGTCATTTTCTAGTAATTTTGGACGAAAAACCGCCTGGGATAGGTTTCAGATTCATAGAAATTCACCCACATCAAATAACTGTAATTTCTGAGCCAAACATCAAAATGACACGAGCAATCATGCGTAACTCAATAATAAATCATGTGTCAGTACTAATTATGTCTTCGTTTATTATTTTCAGTAATGAACCTTTGTAATCGAACAGAAGGAAAGAATTGTACCTGACACGCTTTTTAGTTTGCTCGCTATTTGTAAAATCGGTCAGGGGGATGGTCGGCCTGCAGACCCATTCGGCAACGGGTTGCTAGAGACAGACCAAATTGGCGGTTGATGGTGTACGATCATACTCTTCATAAAGACATCTCCCAAGCTTCAATGGAGTTGAGGAGTACAAGCGGAAGCATTCTTTTTGCCTGTATTTGATTTGATCTCTTTACATTTTGGTTGGATTTTCACGTGTTTCTGAATGCACCCAGGAATCATGTTCTGCGGTTGTACAGCCCGGTACTGGTAGTTCGGAGGGTTTTCTAAGACAGGAGTAATAAGCCTGTGCGTGATAGTTGCAGCGTTTTTAATCTATTTTCATTTTTTACATCATCTCATTGACGTTCCAACCACCATCAAACCGGAAAAAATCCTAAAAGCTGAATAAAATACACCCATAAAGAGGAAGATTGATGAAAAGTAATGATCGGAGACGGTTGTATACCAACGAAGTCATTATAGAGACGGGAACGCGACGATCGGTCACTGCGGCTCCGATATGACATATCTTTTTTTTTACTGCCCAGGAGTTGACCGCAATGGGAACAAAGACCACGAACGTGCGTGCAAATATGTTGGGAGCAAATACAATGGAACATAGTCTCAATACTATAATGAGAGGTGATCATTGCCAAATGATGTGGCCGCAAACGAGGATTGTAAAAATTTCGTACAGGAAATCTTGTGGAGGTTTGGGGAGCCAGGGCAGTCAGCGTGTGGCTCACCGTGAGATTGAGCAAAGGGACCTACTACTACAGCCGTTATTGAGAAATACCGCATAGTTACTACCCAGCTATTACCAATTGAAGTTCGCCATAGTTTTTTGTTGACGTACTCGACTGGATGGTTACTGGAACTTGTGGTTAATAGATACAGACAAAGCATTGAGGCATCTTATCGTGATTTCTTACGTAGTTTGATTGCCCACTATCGATAATGACCAATTAGCGAGTGAAGTGCTGTTCGTCAATACAGGATAATGGTCAAACCTACCTGGGAGGTTGATTTTCAATTTGTCCTTGTCAACTGAATCCCGAATCCGTCTATATCAAATGAAACGTTTCGACTACAAGTCACAACATAACCATTTTATGTTTCTCTGATGCCTACAGTCAGTTTGCTTTTCCTACATATCAGCATCTCACTATGTCGTGGACTACTTACAACAAAAAACATAGATTTACCAAAATGGTTATTTGTATTTTTAGATTTTGAATGTAAAGTGGAGTATGAAATGACGTGGGAGGGTCTGCATTGCAGCGAACGACACACCAACTGAATTTCGCTGGGAGGTGTTCCATTCTGAAATGGGAATACCCGTAGATGAGTATCTGCAACATTGCTAGTAGCAGTTTGTTTTTGAATCGTACGAATACTCATCTAGTTAGTAATATGATGATGTTTTTAGTTTATATCAAAAGTTCAAAGCTCCCTTTGTTGGGATATCTACTCACTAACCGCTGTTGTCCAGAAGGTCAAGTACTTCAACATTTTGATGATGTGGAGCCGACGTTCATACTCCATAGCGTGTTCTTTATGGTTTCACTTACCGTCTCCATCTTGACGTCACGATGAAGATCAGCTGTTCGTACGTACCAGGGTGCACCGACTATGCTCCTGAGGACTTTGTTTTGAAATATTAGTAAGATATTCATATTGTCTTTTTTGGTGCAGCCCCATAGTTGGCATCCACATGTCCAGACTGGTTTTAGTATTTGCTGATATAGTAAACGTTTATTGAGGGTTGATAGCTCCGAGTGCCACCTTATCAACCAGTACATTTTTCTGAACCTTACTAAAAAATTTGATATGGATATGTCTCAGCTCTGTTGGGGTGAACCAAATATTTGTGACGCACAAAAATTGATGTTGGAAATTTCACTCGCAACAGATCGTTGTCACGGAGCTATGTTCATCCCCTTGAAAACAGTGAACTGTTGTCAATAATTATTATTGGATTGTTTACAACTCTCAAGAAAAATCGTTCAAAGACAACTAATCAAAGACACATCCAAATAACATCTACTTGCAAAGCAGGTAGTGTTGTCAACGTCGTTATTTCAAGCGAGCCTCGATCAGAAGGAAAAATCACAAAAGATTCCTGAAGAGACAGATCCTGGACGCAGAACTCACACTCAAGGATGGACAGGAATCAAAGAAAATAGTTTCTTCTAATGGTAATCTTGATTTTAGCTTTACCTCAGAATTTAAATTAAGACGATCGATTAGTAATCGATATTGTGTTGGGTCATTTGGCAACTACCATTTGACATGTAGAATACCAGCCAAGTGTCGGAAGTGTCGCAAAAAGTGAACTGGATTATTGGATAAATTCGGTACATCTACGAATTGATTGAGAACCAAATTTTAACCTATACAAAACTACGATCCGAATTTAAAAGAAATCGGACTGATAAACCAAGAGGAATCGACGTTCAAGGTATTCAAGTTTTCGTTTCGCACAACCTAATATTGACCCAAGAGCAATGAGAAATCTATCTTGAAGCGAACTCACATAATCCCAGAAATTGCAATTAAAATCGGTCCACTAGTCTCGATTTCACATGAGTCCAACAATTATAGTAATGCGCATGCGCAGTACTTATTAGAAAGAAAGAAATTTATTTTATTTGCTATTTTGAGGCAACTATACATAATGCACAAAAATACCAAACGCAACACCTTCATACCAAATAAACTAATAAATAAACCTAATTTCTTCTATTTAGTGAATAACATGATCGTAAACAAATTTTTTACATAATACTCATAATGTCATAAATGAAAAATTAAAATTAGTCGGATAGCCCAGCCTCATTTACAAGCTCCTCGACAAACGTTCTATACTTCATATAGCACATAGTAAAATTAAATAGCATGTAAACACTTTCTTTACAGACCGCCCCGAATAACAAATTGTCTACAAAGTCCATAGTGACCCTCGACGAGGCAAAATGTTTCGCTCTTGTATTGGCCAGCCGGGGGCAGCTGCAGTATATATGCTCAATGGTTTCCGGCTTCTTATCATTACACAAAAAACATATTACTATGGTCGATGGAGTACAAGGAACCTTTATAGAAGATATGGAGTAGCTTACCATTCCTCAACCTTAACTGATATTACTCTTTTAATTTCAAATGGAATAGCCCACGTGAGGTAGCCCTCCAGAGAAGAGTAGCCCTGAATATACTCTTGGTAGGCAGTATTATAGGTTGAACATACTACTCGCTCATAGTCATGGTACGCACATTTCGTCGTGAAGCTATTTAGTATATTCTGCTTACATTTTTTCACCTCATCAGCATTTTGCGCAGTACTCATTACTCTCCCTTAGATAGAATTTATAAGGCACAGTCCTTAAAAGTATACCCAACTTCCTCCAGAGTATGTGAGAAGAAATCGGGGTAACAGGAAATTCGCGTTTGCGCATGTACAGACCAGTGGTGTCATGGCAATTTTTGCAGTGGCGGAACGGTGCACCTAGTCCAAAACTGAAGTGTAGGGCAATTCAGTATTGTTCATGCTATGATCTGGAATTGCCCAATTTAGCATTTTTTCAAAACAACATTGTTTTGTCTGAACGAAAAATATATATTATATACAATTTAATTGTTTTGACATTTTTTCAATTAATAATTTTGTCCAAAACCAGTGCCGGAACGGCGTTCCGCCGCGTTCCGGCACCATGACACCCCTGGTACAGACGCTACTTTTTATACAAAAAGGGAAACTATCTAGGGCTGAAAAGATCACCAAAATCGGACAAAATCCAGCATCGTTTTGGAAGCGACAAGAATTTACTTCCAAACTATAGATCAACATGAGCGAGAGCTAAAACGTGGACGAAATTTTGATTTTGGAAGACTTTTTTTGTTTTCCGAATTCTATCACGAACATTAAGCTTCTCTGTCCACCTTCTGTAGCGAGGTAGCAAAAAATGAAGCCTTAATCGGTCGGATCATGGAGGCATTCCGGCTTGCTCCTCCGTTTTAGCTCACTTTCTATTTCATAGCCCCAGAGCCCGTTGTCCCTTTGTCCACCGATGGAAGGCTGAAAAGAAAATAACAATTATCATTATTATTAGGATGGCTCTTCTGCAGGCCGGTGGAATAAAGCCAGTGAAGCGTTGTTCGTCGCTCCTGGCGTCGACCAGTTTCTCCTTTTCAGAGGTTCAGGAGGCCTTCCTGTCCCCTAGGCTGTGCAAACCGCAACAACTGGTTCGGAAACGAGACCACAAAATCATCTCGTGAAAGTGGTGTAAAACGTGAGCCGGTACAAGGTAAACACTTGACTTTGAGCGTTGGTGTCGGCTATTTGTCAAGAGATCCGATTGATTTAACTTGCACTCTACGAGCCTGTCAAGTAAATTATGATTCTCGCAACGGAAATTAATCTACAATTTGTACTTGAAATGAGTATCGCCCATTGATCTTGGAATTTCGCGGCACAATTTTTAAATGAAAGTAGATTTCTTGCTGATAATGTTGACACCATCGCCACATTACCGCCGATGAGAGGGTTCGCTTTGATGTTTTATCAGTTTCGGTAAAATATGACGTTACTTTAAGCAGGTGGGTCCAGCCCAATAGGTTGCCAACACAAGAAAATTAATTTTACTTAGATGACGTGTTTGAGTAGTTATTTTGCAATTTTGTTCCTAGACACTACAGAATAATTTACGATAATTCGTCCTAGTGTTATAATTCTTTAAAAAAACAAGCAGTTCCGATTTACCTTTTCCACGCAATTTTACATTACAAAATTATTAAGGACGTGAATAATAAAGGAGTAATAGTCGAGAATAAAAATGGTGGTTGCGATAAAACGAAGATGAGATCAGCTCTGATCACAAGTATTTCTTCAGAGATTTTCCGCTGATTATTCCGCTACATTTCGCCTTGTCCAGGATACGAAGGACATACGGAGTCAATAAGTGTTAGCAACGTGCTAGATGGTCGGGGATGTATTAAGCAATAGAGGAAACTGTCAAGAACTGTCCTCAATCTATTCACAATCCTAACAACAATCAAAGTTTTGAAGTTTTTCACAGTTTAAAAGGATTTTAGACAACAACAAAATTGTGTATTTATTCGGAATCTGCAAGGAATTGTCTATGAGATGAGTGTCTTTTGAGTGAAGTGGGTGATTACGGCGAAACTCAATGTAATGAAAGGTTAGAAAAACTAGTCGAAAGAGGGCTTATTGGAACCAACCCAATGAAACCACAATGATTTTAGGATTCAGCACCCTCTGAAACCCCTAGAAGAGTTAGAAAGAAGCCGGCAACCCAGGGGTCATGTTTTTTCGTAGGGCAATGCTATTTCTGCCAGTATTCTTTGTTAAGAACACACCTATTATCAGATGAAAACCCCTACAGTGGCTATAATTCATTTCTTACTACAATCACACTGTTAACAATATCAAATTACCATATAAGATAACATGATTAACATCCCTTTCCCTCCATCCCTTTTATCCTTTATCTTTCCTTCCTTGAAGCGGTCACCAAAATGCTCAGGACACAGAATATTCAATGATGAAGAACCAAAGTTGCCAAGTGGGCCGGGCATTGTAGGTCCTACGTACAAAGCCGTTAGGTAAATTGTACTGTGATACAGCATTATGTAAATACATTTACATAGACTCACGCACTTCCCGAAAGAAAATTGATTGAACAAAATACATAACTACACTACCCTAATCTATGAGGGTTACGAAAAGTACGATACCAAGTTGATGACGACAAACAAAAGTTACAATAGTCGATTTTTGAAAATCAAAGTTCTTTGAGAAACCGGTGTGGTTGACCTGGTTTATGGGTAAGTTACAAAGTTCTGGTCATATGAGCAGGTTTAGCTACATTTGGCACAGATAATTCATTATACCATGCAGTAAGAGTTTGGAGGTGTGTTCAGTTTCACGAATGTTCTTGCTGTGAAATTCAATGAAAATAATAAGTCGTACATTTTGGTTTATTATTCAACAATAAACCATTGTAATCGCTCTGGAAAAAGAAATTCTAACCCCCCATGAAAATTTCATGGTTACCTCGTTTGCGCATGCGCAGAGGCTACTATTGATCATGAAACTTACAGGGGACCATTACGTTTTAAAGGGTGTAGAATCCGAATCTGCAATAAAAAATTTTCCGGCCGTACGCCGTACGCACGATATCTCCGAAACGGCTGGAGCTAAAAATCTGAAATTTTCAGGAAAAATCCATCTTGGTCCGACGACGCCCGAATTCTTGAGCCAGCTCCCTCACTCAATTTAAAGTGCCCTTTAAGGGCTGTAAAAGTTTTGTAAAATCCCTGAAAACCTCAAAACTAGTCGAATTGGCCTAAATATTTTCCTATTTGAAGAACATACCATTAGGAATCGAATGAGCCCTTCCCCACGTCCGTAGGTCAAACCATTCCCGATGTATGGCCCGATTTATTGTGCCAACATTTGCGTTTTTTCGTTTATTATTGTTTGTTTGTAACCTAGTGATGTCCAGCCGATAGCGTCGAGTTATAATGAATGTGGATACCGGAGTGATAGCCGATGTGAATACTTGTAGTGTAGTTGGATATGCATGAAACGCTGATGATATAAAGGTGAATATTATTCAATATTATCAGTGGGGTAAATAAGTATTCTTTCTCTGGGGTTTATTATTTAATTGGCTTACGTTCATGATTTGAATCTGTACTAAGCTTCGGGGTGTGCGTGTTTCACAGGAATATGACTGAAGAAAAACCTTTGGTTTTTTCCACGAATTTGGTCTGAGAAAAGTTTGAAAGGGATTTGTACCACGTTATTTATTCCTATTGGTCTTAGCTGGTCCTACAACCTCCCCTAGACCAATTATAATCTATCATCCTTCTATTGATCAATCATTGCACGGGACTTCCTAAACATGCGGCACCTACCTAATCTTGGCTTATGAGATTTCGTATTAGAGATTTTGTAGGAAAATACTTGGTACTTACCGATGTATTCGCATGTTCTCGCCTTCTGAATAGATGGAAGATGAAAACGGAACACTTTTCGCGCGAAAACGGAACAGAGCAGACTACCGGAGACGACCACGCCCGAGCACGGAACCGGAGAGAACTGGTCGAGGCCAGGGGCTCTCCGATGAGCTGGCCGGCGGAAGGATACATGGGCGTTGGCCGCGGTTCCCGGAAACTTCGTGTTTTCGATGTTATAGCCGCCCAAAAAGTTAGAAAACACGAACTTATCGTCGCAACTTCACATAATACACTTAAAAATAAACGTGAAAACAGAGTACCATGTCCTACTCATCAAAAATATAGGAACTACTTTTCTAATAGGGGATTCCTTCGAAAAAATAGCTTAAAAATAACATTTTACCTAAATGTGCTGGCCCGTATGAACGATCGCCGGTGTTTTTTGACTAGGTAGGCACTCACCAGCGAAATTTTAGTAATTCGTACCGAATTGATAAGAGATTATCTGCTGTGTATCAGCGCGTCGTTGATACCTCTGTCCATATCCACATGCGTCACAAACAGAATTCACCACTTCATTTAACGAACACAACCAAATACTTCAGCAATAAATTACGAATTAAAACTCCGAAACTGAAACCTGTTGCATCCAAAGCAAAACATCTCGCCATTTCATATCTCAGCTGACTGATATCACGGCCGGCGGAGCGGCAGGGCTGCCAACGTTTAGTTCGCTCCCACAAAAATTCCTATTCTCGATAGTTTCCTGATGTTCCTTTAGGTTCTGTACCATCAATTAAATTATTATATTGTTTGTTAATTGTTCTGATTCTTATAATTTTGTGTTAGGTTTTCTTTATATCAAATCAAGTAGGAAGTTCTTGTCGGTGAAAAGTTTTGTGAAAGCGATTGTGATAGCCGACACCATCTATCGGCTATCAGCGGAACAATCGCGAGAGGAGGGCGAGGAGTGGCTGGGGGGAAGGAGAGATAACGAAAACTTGCGACAAGCCCCTCTCCTTACCACTTTCTACCCAGCTCTCATCCGACCAGGTAATCCGTTCCTTCAATTTCTGTATTTAAATCAAATTGATATTAATATCCCAGATCCATCCTATTAATCGAACTCCTTACCCAATACCACCTGCGGTGCTATTTTATAAAAATAAAAATATTAAAGGAATACCAAAACCTTTTCCACATCGTGGTTAATAGGAGCCCCGTAGTAATTCTTGGAGCAATAAATACATTTATTGAATAAATAACTATATCTATTCCCAAAACCTTGCGTATAATTATTTCTTGAACCTTATATATCTATATATAAAATAACCTTAGTAATTAATAAGGTGAAAAAAGGGAATAATATCAAGAAATCGTAATCAAGTAAAGGTAGAATTGATTCAACAATTCCTTTCAGTATTACACGATCAATCAGATGCAACTACAAAAACAATATGATTTGAGACTAGATTGAAAACAAAAGCATCAACAAACATGCATCCAGAGATATGGTTAACATACACAAACGCTTTTGATGTCAATTCGGACCATTATCAGGCGGATAGGTACCCGTAATACAAATATGGCTACGTACCTATAATTTAATGTGTATTTATAGATCATAGCTGAATCATTTTTTAATTATAATTCAATTGTAACAATTATACAACTTGTGTTACGTTGCTGGTACATTAGGATCAGCTCTGAAATTTTAATCGATTTGTGATACACACAATTATAGGCACTAAAAATGAATTCTGCTTATGTTGCATTGAAGATAACGATGATTATCTTGTATTTTGTATTGTATAATCACGACCTATTAGTAAATGATAACACCTAGAACTTGGATGATAGAATAAAATAACACACACAAGGCTTGTATGTGTATTAGAATTATGGCTACGTACCTCAAGGTAATTCAATGTATAATTATAGGTAAATCATTGCTGGATCAATTTTTATTTTATTTATTCATTTTATTTTATTTATCATTATAAATTTTTGGTTTATTATTCAATAATAAACCATTGTAATCGCTCTTCAAAGGGTGTAGAATCCAAATCTGCAATAAAAATTTTTCCGTCCGTCCGCCGTACGAACGATTTCTCCCAAACGGCTGGAGCAAAAGATTTGAAATTTTCACGAAAAATCCATCTTGGTCCGACAACGCCCCAATTCTTGAGCCAGCTCTCTCACTTAATTTAAGGTGCCCTTTAAGGGCTGTCACAGTTTTGTAAAATCTCTAAAAACCTCAAAAATGTCAAAGCGGCCTAAATTTGAACTCTTTTTGAAGAACTTTCCAAGAGGAATCGAATGAGCCTCTCCCCAGGTCTGTAGCTCAAACCATTCCCGATGTATGTCCCGATTTATGCTGCCATCATTTGCGTTTTTTGGTTTATTATTGTTTTTGTTTTGATCGCAGTTACCTAGTGATGTAGTGAATGTGGATACTGGAGTGAACTTCTAAAAGGATTTGTAGCCGATACACGGGTTGAAGCATTCTGATATGCATGAAACGCTGCAAATTTTTTCACTGGGGTTTATTATTCAATTTTATTCATTTGTCTTGCATTCATGATTTGAATTTCTACTAAGCTTTGGAGTGTGCGTGTTTCACAGGTGATAGAGCGATTATCGAATTTCAGGAGATAAGCATAGAGCGCGTAAATCGGTCCTCAACCAAAATACCTAGTTGGATTGATTTTCTCCAAATAGAGAAAACGTACGCATGTTTTTATTGTGTGTGTGGGGGGGGGGGGGGGGGTATTGAGGTTCAATAAAAAAAGCTGCAAATTCTTTCACTGGGGTTTATTATTCAATGATTCATGATTTGAATTTCTACTAAGCTTTGGAGTGTGCGTGTCTCACAAGTGATAGAGCTATTATTGAATTTCAGGAGGCACACAAATATGATCAACTGATCAATCCAAATAGGAATTTCTTAGTAGAAATTCAAATCATGAACGCAAGTTAATTGAATAATAAACCCCAGTGATTTTAAGCTTGGACGGTAGGTATATGAGAGAGGTATATTTGAACAGTGCTAGAATATTCCCAACAAATGTGAAGCAAAGTAGAGTTCGTTCCGATGATGAGGGTAGATCATGAATTTTCGTAAACATCTTCCCCTTCCTTGCCACACTTTAGATATTGTGGGTTATGTCCAGGGTTTTGCTGTTGGCTCAATCCAGATTTATTGGACACACATATGCATTTGGCAGATTGTCACGATGAACCGTCCTTTACGTTTGATCCTTCGATAACACGGCTGGTTAGGAGGTCACTCTAACAATCTTCTGTCCACTCGTTCCAGTATTGATTGTTGAAGGTTAGGTGAAATGCTTCTGGCCGTTGCTCTATCAATTCTTCCTTTTCGAGCTCTCAAGCTAACGATGTAGAGAGAGTATTTTACACAATTCAGGGACGCACCTTTCTGGAGGAATCGGGTGCTCAAGGGGTCTGCTGTGGGGGATAGAATTGCACAGAAGTAATCGGGCACTTTGCAGATAGCTATCAATTCAGTTAGGACCCTGCTGCTTAGTAAAGGAAGCATTTAAGACCTAGTTCTACTGATTGTTGAGTCAAAAAAGCAGATGAACAGCATATTGGGTCTTGGAGCCATCATTGAAGATTATTAAGGATTTAGGACGGCGTGTAGCGAAATATTCATTGAACATGTGCTTGTTTCCACTTCCGTTGCTTGAAATATGTTAGAAATTACGTCAATGGGTGATGACTAACAACACGTGCTTTGAAAAGAATTGAGTATTTTAGAGAGAGGGGATTCGCAAAAAGAAGTGGGGAAAAATTCGATCCTGAGCGAAACCGTCAACTGATCGCAGGAGAACCTTTTTTTTTTAACCTAGGTGGACTCATTTTACACCTCGATTGAAAGGGAGAGTATATCCAAAGGTATAGAACAATTTAACGACGAGCTTGAAAATGCATATGACACTAAACTCGCGACTTCTCCCTAGGGAGGTGTGACTTCTAGGATTAACTTAAAAGCGTTGACCCGAGAAGTCCCAAGGACCTTCAAAGAATATACTAAGGAATAGCTTAATGTAAGTTAATATACGTATACTTAGACACTACTCCAAAGAAAATCAATACAAAAACCTGCCTGTACATAAATAAGTTACTATTGATTTCTTGCAATAAATTGTCATTGGAAGGCCAACCCGAACATTGTAGTTTGTAAAGATAATTTTTGCCAAATTCACTTATGAAACCACCAGTTCTCATTTGAACTGGTCTTGGCGTTTATTTTTCCAGCCATAAATGCCTTGATATGAAGCAAAAATATGTACAAATCCAGGTGGTTCTAATAAGTAAATTTATTTACAAATTAAAAAGCAAAAATCTTACGTCCTGTTACATTAGTGAAAAATGATAATCCAATAGCGGTGATAACGAAAAGAAAAAGTAGACACGACCTACGTTGAGTAACACATGCCGCCAGCGATGTATGAAACTTTAATTGCTAGCAGCGGGGTGAATTTGTTCGAAAAGATAATCCACTGTCTAAAAAGCTAACAGTCTGGGAGAAAGTTGAAAATACTATGATTATTCGGCATCAAAGTTCTGCAGCCCCAGTTCTCTATGGAAGAACTAGGTCCACTAATTCGAAGTTCTAGATCACTGACCCTGCGCCGGCCCACATCTGATAAGGACTGATAAAGATGGGAAATGGCCTTGAGAAATTCAATAGGGAAGGTGCGATTATTATTAGGTCCGGTGCGATCAGACCTCTCGGATGCAATAAAGTGTGAGAAAGATTCACACAAACGATAAAAAATCTCAGAATCAACCTGAGGACGAGAGGTTTAGGAGTTTGGTTTATAATTTAATTGTAGGAAGATTCGACATATTTTATTTGCAGGAGATCTTAAAGAATGCTGAAGACAGATCCATAGACAATTACATAATTACCGACGCACATCCAAACTATTATCAATTTTATTTCAAGGCAGCAGAGTTTAAAATCTTGATTTCTATTTTCTTATTGCAAACCTGAAGTATTGAGAGAGGCATTTGAAAAAAAGGAATAGCACATAGCATTATAGTACTCGTAACTTGAATGTATTGAAATGTTTTAGGTAATCGAGAGATTCCATATCGGATGCATATGGTTATGGGAAACGAAATTGTAATAAGACCGACAATACGTATAGGTCATAAAAATGTTCTATCCCGAATAACCTTCAACTTCCAGCTAGATTGGAGGACTAGGACGTGAGAATTTTAGAGGTATAAGAATTTATCAATTCAGCAAATATGAGCATCGGCAGGCATCGATTTGTCATGTTGTTTGATAAATTCAAGGGCTGAGTGAAGGGGAGATTTGTGAACGATGAACTTCATTGGGGACCACCTGCAATATAATCCGCACATAACAAGATGATTTCACCGACCTGAAAGTGGAAATTTCACCTTCAAGGGAAATTTGCTGAGCCTATCATGAAAACTTGACCTTCACGTAATCGAAAAGGCGAGAGCTACTAAAGGTACGAACCTGTTGAAATTGATTTGAGATGATGAACCCATTATAGATGATCTACGAGAAAATTACAAGTTCGTTTAACGGATTTACTTTTATGTAAGCGCTTACTGAAATCCATGTTATGATTCGTTAGCAATGGAATCATAGAGGATCATCTACAGTCGAATCAGCACATTCCCTTAAAGTCATCAAACTCGACGAAAACTGTACATATGAGGTTATGACAAGGATCTGCGGAAAATACACACATACAGAAATAAACGAAAGTCGTTCAGACTGGTCTAAGAGGGAAGATGCCAGCGGAAATTTTGAATTTCCCCAAAATTGAAGGCTAAGTCTCCCCGGCCTATAGATAATTTAGGCAGCAACAAGACACAAAAACTAGAAATGTGAACTATTTGATTTCAAGTTTCGAAATAATGACTTGATAAATACATTTGTTTATAAGCTTTTTCTTCAGCATTGTTCAATGGTGAAACCAGAATTTTTTTCACCATGCGCTTTATTGGAACTTCGACATCGATCTCGTTATTTTCAAATGAGAGTTCGCATTTTCATTTCAGATTCGGATTGAAATGTTCTGTCATGAAAAATAACCCATCCTTCGACTGTTCGGGTCGCGCAAATAGTGAAATCATCACATTTTATGAATTTTTTCAAGCCGAATCAGGTAGTAGTCATTTATTGATATTCATAATATAAACTTGGAAAAGCAGTTGAAAAGCGGTAAGAATAGCTCATTTCTTTAAAAACCTGTTTACAGAGCAAAGTTATTTCTTAGGCCGATGTACAAGATGTTGATGATTGATTTTTTTAGACATCTTTCCATTCATTATATTCGAAATTAGAAATAAGAACGTTGGAAGACATACAAAAAACTTGAGGCTCCCAAAACTCACATAACAGATAGTTCTTCGAACGAAATTAGACCTTAATGTAGTCACGTAACTTCAACATGAGACCTACGAGAGCATTACCCGTAATGTCAAGTTACATCTTCACTTGAACTACCGACACCTCATCAGGATTCCCACCTGAGGCTGTCGAGCATGTTCACCTGCCCTTAGATTGCAGAAGACAATAGACGCATAAATCAGATGAGACGAAACTTATATCACATTAGGGCGAATTGGAAGGCGAAGAGCCCCCTTCACGTGAGGCTTTTCACTCACGAGAGCATCAACGTCTTGATGATTCCCCAGCCCCACCCCTGTCTCGTCTTGCGTTACGATCGCTCATCCGTGTCAACTCCTTCCGTCCAAGGGGTATGCCCTAATGTTGTAATTCCATATCGTGGAGCAGGTACTATAACTCTGTGTGTCCAGAACGGAATTGACCGAGTCACTTTAGAAAGAAAAGAAACAAGTGAGGCTCATTGATGGTATTCAACAATAACCAGCAAGTGTGAGTGTTTTCAGCGAGCGCAAGATGATGCTCGGTTCCTCCCCTGCCTGATCGAGCGTTGATCCTAATCTTTCAAGGTTTACGAATTGATGAATGGGTCCATAACAAACAGAACTTACTTGCAAGGAATTTTCGCGAATACAACCCTAAACATCGGGCTGGACCGATAGGAACTAAATGGTTTTTGTAAGTTGATAAGAAGTAAATTAGACGTATGATTTTTTCCAGAGATACATGGTGAACGTGAACTCGTAATATAAGCTTAGTAAAAGTTTAGTATTACATTTTCAACAACTATCTGTTTAAAGGATTCACTAGTATTGGAACAGAACAGTGCTCCGTATCTCATAACTCCAAACGAACGTAAGATTTAGGGCTGCACACTTAAAAACCCAAGACATATAGATTAGACATGTACGATTTCTGATAGTGTGCGGCAAAAAACGTTTTAGTGATAGGTTTCTAAGAACGTGCCCTGAAAGGTATTCTACATCCAGAATCGATCCAAAACTTGTAAACTGCAGTTCTCTCCCTAAATACCACCAATCTTTGCTTCCTTCGAGGAGAATACCACACATAGGCACCATCCAGTCACAACTCAACAGCACGTTCACCATTTATATTCGTTGGATGGCCACAATTCATTTGTTGGGGAACTTTAGATTTAAGGTTTTGAATAACGAACACTAATTGCCCAAACACGTTATCTTTGGTGGTGAGTAAATGGTAACAATCACTGGAATTGTACAGAATTCCATCTTGTACTGCCACAGGAAAAGTCTAATACGAATGACCAAAGGAATTTGTCCAAGGATTGCCCTTCTTGGAACAAAAGAGACTTGAGCGAGGATGCTGAAGAGAGGGGGGGGGGGGGGTAATCCAAGGTATTGTAGGGATGAAGTATCAAATGGAGAAGCTACTCTCAGGTATCTCATCATTCAGACATTCAGCAGACCACTTTTGACCATTTAGAATCCGAAGTAATGCGTTTTAATGCAATGCGTGGACAATACAGTTACGTGTTCTAGTTTCTATACCATACGAATTTTAAATATTTCCCATAAATTTCAAGGAACCTAGTAAAGTTATTGAAAGGGTTAATAAGCCGTCTGGTGACCTTTTGCATCTCCACTACCGATGGAAGGGATGCCTTGTGAAAAAGTTTCGTTTTCCAAAATCAAAATGTCTACTCCCTTTTTGCGTTTCAGAGCTTTCTGATTAATGATGATACCGTTTCTGTTAGAAAAGTAGGTTTCCAGTGCCAATCTTTTGATAAGTCCATGTTACTGACGTGTTGTTGGGCTCACAGAAAGGATACCAACTTACCAAATGGAAATATCCGCATTTACTCGTGGAAGGGAAGGTTCTTGAAAGCCCTATTGCAACAAAAACTCTATCGTTAAAATCGGTGGTCAGGCCCTAGTTGTAGGGAGCCATTCAATCACTCCTCAAAACTAAAATTGTTGACACCGCGGAACCCAGAGAGTAATAGTATGAATTTGCAGTCATAGTGTTCATATATCCCTTGACAATCCCTAATTATTTCCAAAACCATCGGAAAATAGATGAGACGTGAATGAACAGAAACATTGACATCTCACCATTTATCATCAATCAGATTTCGTTCTTAGTTTAGGGTTAGATGCTGCTTCGAGGTTCTGGTATTAATTCATTATGCGCAAACATGAAATCGGCTGGATATAAACCGTAAAAGATGAATCCTCTTGAATTGATGTGAAAGTGGCACCTTATATTGCGAATGCCATTAGATCGATGGTAGGTTGTGGGCACGAGCTAACTGAAATTGTCCTTTTTTGCATATTGGCATGCCTATACTGTTCTATTTTGCACTCAATCATTCTGATTAACTTTTTTTTTCAACTAATTTTCCACGTCCAATGCTTATCTACTAATCAATAAGGGAGGAAACTATATTGCCCACCCAAGTTGGTACAAGTTTATATATTTAAGTCTATTTTAAGACCATAAGAAACTAGATCACAACAATTGGATCGCTTTAACACAGGAGTTCGGAGTTGTCGTTTGCCAAATAAACGGTGTTCAACGTAGCTCCGAATCAGGGGCAAAACTACATGTCGAAGAGCATGCAACGTGCGTCGCTCTACTAAGGAAATGGGCCAGGCAACCAGCGACCGGGAACCGTAAAATTGAATTAAAGACTCTCACGAAGCTACTGCCACTGCGGAGAACTTTCTTTTTCAGTTAGCGCGAACCCATAGCCCCCGAAACCGAACGAACCAACGGATTGTACACTTCATCTAATACACCCATTGTTTCCAAAGACTTATGTAAATAAAGTTATGGAATAATAAAGAATTGATGGACCACCCCATTCTTACATTTACACTCAGTAAAAAATGTCTCCGTACACCCACTTTGCTTTTCACGAATATTGTAGCTGCTTCTCACAAACCTTGAAAACCAGGATACTAATTGTATGAATGTGTTCACAGACCTCTTGAATAATGAATTTCAAGTCAACCAACTTTTCAACTGAGCAAACCAAGCGAAATTGACAACAGACGTAAATGAATTCATTTTTATCAGGGCAAAAAACTGTTCGTACAGCCCAGAGAACAGCAAAAATCGAGCACAAAAAATGGAGTAATAGGTTGTGGGCTTTCCTTTCTTGCTCCTTTTTGCTTGACAACTTCCAACAAACGGAACTTTATCGGATCGACGAGTTTTTCAACCAAGCTGGAAGGTATCTGAGGGTACTAGTTCAGAAGGACTTACTGTACCATAACAATAACAATACACTACCATACAGTAACATCAAATCATCGTTGAAGAATTGTCAGCTTCTTAGCGTCTATAACATTTGCAACAGGGACACACAGAGAGACATACAGCTACAGTTTTTTTCTTCACTTCCTTGGTCTTAGATTGGTCCAGAATGGATTCGTATTCAGCTATTTTTTTATTTCTATTTTCATTTATTATGATTATTATTATTATTGTTTTTTTTAATGTTTGGTTTTTACCCCCCCCCCCCCCAAGGATCAATTCTAATAGTCATCCCTGTACAGGGAGACCTGGGTGATCGTCTCCGGAAAAATGCTGATACCGCAAAATTCACGATTCTAGACCTCTGATATTATTTTCTTGGGTGGGAAGAGTCTTGATTGATCCTGTACCGATGCAGATGAACTCCACTTTACTTATGGAGACTTCGTTCATTGTATTCTTGTGTAAAAATCCGAATGAGCATCCCTGGATAAAGTACCTACACGATTTTGGGGTGTACGGAGACATTTTTTACTGAGTGTACATCAATAGCGAAGTTTGATGTAGGTTTGCACTGAATCGAGTAGTACGTAGCCAATCCCAGGTAAGTTGATTAAAGGTAAAAAGTTCATTAGCCGGAATAAGCTACTAACTTCTATGAAAATTCGCTAAAAAGGGAGTAACGGCCAATGCTATGTTTCGTATCAGTGTACAGCGGACAGATTTACGGTTTCATTAAACCTTCATAAGCAAACATTAGTACAGGTATTGGAGACATCCTCAATAGAAAATTGAAAGAAGAGAAATTAAGTTGTTTTGTCGTCATTTTAGCCGCCATGAAATCGTCAAGTTAGGCAATCACGATTATAGCAAAGGTAAAGTCTGGGTAACTCTTGACCTCGGATAACATTAGGTGGGTAGTTCACAATGAACTTTATCTGCTAGATAGCGCTATCTACTTGAAACTTTGTCGGAGAAACTCCAAACGAAGGTGACGACTTAATCCAGCAGGTACCGCCACTTTAAATGGCATTTTCCCTCTTCCACGGTAGGTCCCTATTGCTTCTGTGTTTAAAAGTGAGAGAAGAAATGTTTGATCGAATTCATTGATTCGGATTTTTCGGATGAGGAAATTGTTCAACTTGAATAAGAAAGAAGGACATATTCAGTTCGACTTCATCCATTTTCGTCTGTCGAAGGAAACGACGATGTTTGTTTTGGACTTGATAGAAGGGGAAATTGAATCCTACAGTAACCCGAACAGTTCTATATAGCCGATCACAAGCCTCCTCACACTCTGACTCTATAGTTTTGGTGAGTAGATTCCTTCACAATACAGTGGCATGAAGGGGCCTATTGGGGGGCGAAAACACTAATTTACGTCCTAAAACTCTATTTTGTTTATAAAAAACTATCTGAAATTTCAATTAACGCTTCGTCGTTCTCATGCTCAATGTTCTCACAGTTGCAAACTTCTCAGGTGTCAGTGATATTTTCTTTAATTGTCAGAAAAGCCCATAGCAGACACAATTACTCGAGAACTAGGAAGTTTCTTTACATTTTACCCATGGATCAACGAAAAAACAGCGAGGTACGGCTGTTTTTTTGAGGAAACCATTGTTTTTGTGTGCCTCCTTCACACACCCGAAGTTATCAAGGAGATGGCTAACTAAGGGATATCAACCTGAACGATAATAAAAAGCGGGACAGTAGACCTCTATGGTTCTACAGCCAGACCATTTAAATGATTAATTTTACACATTTAAGTACCGAACATGAAAAATTGCCTATGCAACCTACAAATATGGGATTCTAGCTCAGAGGAGGGAAGCTAGTAAAAAGAGATGAACGCTATGGCTGGGGGGGGGGGGGCTAACAAGGGTTTACCTGAGCGCATTCTGTGTTCATAAACGGTACTTACTAAGCCTAACCAACTCCCTGGAAAAATCTGTATATTCAACCAGAGCACCAGAGAGGCTAGTGGTTACCAAGGTGGCAGGTACACGAATGACCCCCTCGGGCGGACGGAAAAGTGGTGATGCCGGGATAACAAAGGGCGGAAGGAGCCCACCCGAAGGTTAGTTGAAGGAGTGTTGAGCGGGGGGAGGGGGGGGGGGCGAACTGTTGGGTCGGTCGCTAAGAACTGGATTGTACTCCTGTTAATCATTTAAATGATAAAAGTTGATTGAAGAAAACCCTAAGAAAGATGTCACGAAGCTTGCATTTACCTACAGGTATTAGTGACAAGACGGTAATAACGGAACTGTGAAAATAACAAAGCATTGCACTTTCATAGACATCGCAGTAACCAGTTATTCGAAAACGACGATACACAGCATAACGTCTTAACAGGTCAGGATCGCAGACCTACTAACGTATAAATTGGAAGTAAACGCAATAATAAGCAGGATCGCAATAAAATATTCAGTTTTTTTTTACGCTCGAAAATCCTCTCTTCCTGTTCAGAGAATCACCCCGTTAACAGCTTGTGGTCCCCAATGTAGTATCAGAATAATTACATAATCAGACAAACTTATATTGCTGAGATAGTAGTCTGGGAACAGACAAGAGGTATTTTTTCATATAAGTATGTTGAAATATTTAAATATGACAATATACTCTTTTGTTTATTCGCTTACATATTTCCCACAGACATGGATGGATACATTATTCCACTAAAATTTAGAATTTTCCAAACAAATTAGGCATCATTCCAAACAGACTTCAGATTCTCCAAATCGAAATCGCCCTAACAAGTTTCCGTATTTCTACATTTTTTATTGTTACAACTGTAAAGAATGTAGTACATCAAGTAACTTCACTTTAATTCACTTTGTTCGCTTTTTGTGGTTCATAGACCACCTCCACGAAAGAGTTCACAACTACTAGCGATTTGTAACTATGTCCAAGGGTTTTGGTCCTCTTCAGCCGTAGCACCTCATCGCTGTTGTGCAGAAGTACAATGGCTTTGCCGTTTTCTTATAACTTCGTCGACCATCTCAACCTTCCGATCTCGATGCAGAGTATATTCGATCATCTGTTCGAATATACCAAGGGGAATTTACTGTGCTTCCCAGGAGTTTGTTCTGGACTGTTTGGATGATTTTGACGTTGCTCTTTTTGGTACAACCGCATAAGAAGTATATCTAACAAAAAATCTCAACATTCCAATGGTGATCCAAATGCGTAACGTGCTACTGAAATGACCGGTTATTATAACTGGTTACGGTTGGATCCCCAAAATTGGATAGCTAGTTATTGGAAAATAACCGTTTAGCGCACCTCTAATAGGTAAGTTCCTGAGGTTTACTCGGAAGATATCCGAGCAATTATACCAGCCCTTACGTTGTAGTAGGCTCTTGTAGTAGAGGGACGATATTGCGGATTGCACTGATGTTCTCAAACACTTCGCTCCCCGCAACTATGACCGGAGGAGAATGAAATTCGACGGAAATTTCTGAATTACGGACAAATGAGTTACCGCTTATTCATGTGTTTAAATAAATTTTAATGAGCTTCACTTCAGGGTCACGGTGCTTGAATGTTACCGGCATTGAACATGTTCATTCAAGCTTTTCTTTTGTTCATTGAACGGGTCACTGAACACCTTCACCTTTTCCCTGGGCGGTTCAACGGTTGTTTGCTGGTAAATCTGGCTAACCAATCATGACGAATTTTATTATTAATTTTCAATGCTCTCAGAACTGAGATCATGGTAACACTGAATAACGTAGTGCATATGTCGTATTCAATGTATAATGCAATTATTTTATATAATGACAAGGCAATCTGCAGAATGACGGGTCGATTTAGTCATTCTGTATGATTTCATCACGCTTCGAACTTGTTTCACACATCGGATAGGCAGTGTGAATAATGCCCACGGTGCCTTGGTCAAAGTATGAAATAGATTAATCAACGTTTTGCTTTTCCTTAACGTCCTCTTTTGATGCTGACAAAAGGTAAACCTAACTAAGGTAAACAAAAGGTAAACTCAACATTTCCCGCTTGAGTTCATAAAAATCTTAGCCACTGAGGCTGGTTAAGTTTTCTGGTTATCATATACATTAGAATAAAACTGCAATTACCGTGTTTATATTTAAAGAAACAATGGTTTTTGGAATAGTTAAGATTTATTGAAAGAAAGCAAAATTGACTTGAATTGGGAAGAATCGACTTGGAAAATTGAAAACGAAGGAGGGTCCAATCCCCTAGGTTTATTTATTGTCACGGCTTAATGACCATGGTACTTATAATTTCAGTCCCTTTCTTTCTTAATACACAAGCATTTCTTCGTAGCGCATTTCGTTTTGCAGAAACACTTAGTTAACCCTTCCTGTTTCCTGGAGAAATCTGTGTTACAGCGGTACGTTATGAAAACATGATCGGACAGTCGGTCTGAAGAGATCTGAACGCATTTGACACATTGCCTAAGAGGCCACAGTAAGTATATAGAATGCCTGGTCAATGTGTGAAATAGCGAACGTTTCATAATTTGACTGACCGTTATAGCCATTCTACAGAAAGACTAGGCTTTGCATATAATGTTTTATAAGGCAGATCTTGCAAACTGACTACAACAGCTACAAAAGGAGATAGCCCAGTACAATTAAATTAGTTTTCTGTACACTTATGAGGTGCAGAACATCTGTAATTCATAAATGTAGTTTTAAATAAAGGGAAATTCAATTTAGATTAAACTCTCCGCAAGTTCATCGTTTTCATTCCCACCTTATCCGAGAGATCATTCAAGCACCACGATTCCACATTAATTTGTACCTTATAAACACTCGGATGGACGGCTGTAAATACCAGCTCTTAAATTTATAATTAAGAAGTTTAGAATTCTCCAGAAGCAAACTACTTCGGATCAAAATCTTAATTAGCAAATTAAAGTAGGAAACCGACTTACATTCCACATCTCATGACGTAAAAGTTGAGGAGCGAGATTTGTACGAACTGGTTGTGTAAGTTTTATGGAGTAGAAATAAAATAAACAAACTGTACATAACTAACAGTAAAAAAACTTGCAACTTTTAAAGAGGTTCATTATCTCAGAATTACATAACCTCTCTGACCAGTCACTAATTTCTACATAAACACGAAGCAGTTCTTAATAACTAAACCAAATTTTAGTTTTGGTATTGGTTATTCATGTTTCCTCGTCAGTTAATGTAATACACGTGCTACGTTAGCACAGCACTCATGCTCACACAGTTTCTACCAGAAATTACGTTCGGATACAAGTTCAAATTAATGCTATATCGGAGAGTAAAATTGCGAATCACAGTCGTGTTAACCCCCCCCCCCCCCCAACACCAGCTCACGTGGTGGATGTACCGATTTATTCCGGAGGGGTCTTCTTGTACCGTTGAGTGTAATATTTACTTCTCACGTTTGAAATAGAGTTTAAAAAAAAATCTTAAACGTGGTCAACCCCAAAATACAGCTTTTCAAAAATGCAACTATTACATTATAGTGAAACCACTCTCCCTTTTTATTCTCAAATGTTCTAATAACGCCACTAAACATTTTTTTGAAAATCATTGTATACTTACACAACTATACTTATCTGTATCAACAGCAGATATGAAGTGGTGTTAGAACTCACCTGAAACAAAGGAAAAAAAATCAGTTAGAGCACAAATATGTAAATTGAACATTTGAAAACACAAAAAGTTTTGGAAATAAGATGTATAATAGTAAATATAATTTTTTATTGGGTGTTCCGAGATTACACGGGTTATCGTTGTTCGATAAATTACCCTGGAGAACCTGTTAAAGCTAGAAATGTTGAATTCGTTGAAAGTGGATATGAGAATATAAATTCTGAAGTGACTCGTTCTGAAGTCAGAGAGAGTCAAGAATCAGGTAATGATGTTAATTATTATCCTTGGGATAATGGTACTCGGGACATTAGTGACCATTTAATTACATCTGATAATGGAAACAATCCTAATGAAATAGTAGAACATAAGATTGAGGGAGAGATTTCAGATAATGTTGAAGGTAATGTAATTCAGGAAGAAAGACGTTATCCACAACGAGAAAGGAAAATGCCTGAACGCTTCGGGTATTTTGTTTTCTATTCGCCAATGGAAACTGAAGATTTACCGAAATCTGTGAAAGAGTCGCTTTCAGGAAGCAATAAAGAACTAGGAGAAGAGAAATTCAAAACAAGAGTAGGAAACGGAGGATTAAGAGAGTTGTGGACTCTAATCCAGTGGGTTTTCACGTTCAAGGAAAGTTCACCGTTTTCAAGGAAAGCTGTAGGTTTTATATACAGTTTGTGTAAAACACGTATCTTTGAATAAAACTTCGGTCGTTCATGAAATCTCAAACTTGTAGTTTCTATCACTCTTCTTATATTTTTAGTAGAATGAGTTCCCTCAGTCTGCCAGTTCATTAATGTCAACTTATAGCCCCACACGGTGAAGTATAGACACAAGCTCCTAATGTCCTTCTAGGAACCATCAAAAACGAACTTCGAAAAAATCCATTTGCGACCAATCAGCTCAGCAGACAAACGCTGGAGGCCGTCAATTGGCCAACTGAATCGGCGCGATAATTTCCAACGCCATTCGAAAGGGAAAGGAAGGTTGCGCGACGTCTCGCTCCAGCAGGCAGATAGCTGAGGTAGCGAGAAGATCCCGTCATTCGACGACTTTTTACCGACAAGTGAGCAGGTAGCTGCGAGGATAAAACGAAATGTCACGTGAGACGAGGCGTAGATACAGCACGAGCACAATCGAACAGATGTCATGTTCGCTTTCTTTCATGTTTACATAAAGAAAGAAGGAATAGGCGGCGGTACCGGGTATCTCCTAGAAAATCTTTGGATCCATTAAACTTCCGCTGATATAAAAGTAATATACAAAAAGAAGAAGACAAAAAACTTTTTCATACCACATCTCCTAATTGGAAGTTCCATAAAGGTAGAAGTCTCGAGTTACACAACGAATTTCCCAATTTGCAGGACAAAGATTCTGGGTTCATTCCTGTTCAAAATCGTTTACAGTAAAATTTTATTGAGATACGAATGCGTACGTGATTAATTACAAAACTCGAAAGGTCAAAGAAAATTAAGTTGTGGTTTATTATTCCATTTACCAATATTTCTTAATTTCACCTTTGTATTCCAATAAACAAAAAATGCATAAAAACGACAACAAAACCGGTTCAGAAGAGTCGAAGTTTTGCTTCAGGTAGTTATAAACAATAGTTATTGTTCAACCGGCCCATATTAAGCTCGTAGGGCACCATCTTGAAACCTACCTTCGATTTATCTTCGAGTTTGAACGAAATCAGACCAACAGAAAAGAGGTAATTGACGTTCGGGCTTGTACACGCACCGCTATTGACCTGTCTACAAGGAAATTCTGGGAAACATTGGTCTTCGACCACTTTTTTCGTTTTTCCAGACGCCCCTGGCCACCTACTACTATAATCCATTGATAATAGGAAATTTCCGGAAAATGACTTTGTTTGCTTGTGTCTGAAATTTCATGGTCGCGAAATAATCTGAATCGGTCAGTCACCCGAGCTGGAGAGAATCATAACGGAGTTGTATTATGCATAGAGGGTGCAAACGTGACTCCAGGGCTTCTCTCGGTGTAGACAGGGTATCAACATACTCAAAGTCCCTACACCTCAGGAAAGAGCCGAATGGGAGGAACGCCTTAAAAGTATTGATTGTTTTTATTGACTGAACTAGGGTAGTATCCAGTAGTCTAGATTCTAGGAAACCAGCATCGAGTTCCAATCAAACACACACTATTTCCAATCAAACATCCAAAAAAGGGTGTACTATTCGAAAAATAAAAATAAAAAAAGTAAAGCCACTCATTACGAACTCAGCTTATTGTCGGAGTTCATCCGACCTGTTATTGTATTTTAGTAACCAGTTCCAATCCTGGAACTGCTACTCAAATGCGGAACGACGTCAGTTCATCGTTCCACCTTTTCTCTCTATGAAGGCAAGTTGATAGATCAGTCGTTCCCTCACCGTCTGTCCGCTGGTAAGTGTCACCCCATAGTGCCGGCTTCCATTATAACCCAAATCTTCTCAAAACTTCATCAGATTAAAGAAAATCCACAGAGTCTGGTGTAAGTCGTTTCCGACCGCTCTTCTACGCGTTTTACAACCTATTTCCGACCAAGAGTTTTTTTAAGAGCCTTCATTTCCGAGTTATTTCACTTTTAAGATTTTACATGTTATCGTTCTTACTTCATTAAAATTGCCATTACTCCTTTAATTTGCACGAAAAATTCAAATTTGAGGTTACCCGCTAGAAAGAGCCTTAAATTCTCAAAATTAATGCCTAAACATTTTTTTTTTTTTTTTTTTTTTTTTCAACCAGAATTAAGGCGAAAAAAGAGTCCAAAAAGTTGGGGGGGATGTGAGAGTCTTTTCATTTGATTCAGAAAAACTCGAGAGCTAGCCTGAAAAAAAAAAAACACGGACTTCCAACGGAAATCCAATTACTACAATCAATTTGATTAGAACATTAGAAAGCTGCCATTTTGGTGCAATTTTGAGGCGGTCTGCAATGACCTGCCACAAAAACTAATAGGATTACAAAGCGTTTAAAAACAGGTAATTCTGATATTTTGAAAAAAAATTTCCTTTTGGGAGTCTTTTTTGCGCCATAATTCTACTTGAAAAAACAAAAATAAATTTAGGCATTAAAAATACAGACAATTTGATGCTCTTTCAAACGGTTTCCTCAAATTTGAAGTTTTCGTGCAAATTGAAAGAGCTACGGCAATTTTGTGGAGTAAGGGTGGAAACACGAAAAAAATCTTTGACGTGAAATAACTTGGAAACGAAACTCCTAAACAAAATATTCTGGGAGGGCCTTTTGGTCGAAAAAAGGTTGCAGAAAACGTAGAAGAGCGGTCGGACAATACTTGGATTACACCCTGTATATAAACGACACCGATTTGTTATTAATAGAAACTCCAATTCACCATTAATTTATATTTTTAACATTAAATAGTTTAGGTAGAAACTCCAATTCACCATAACCTAGTGATGTAGTGAACGTGGATACTGGAGTGAACTCCTAAAAGGCTTTTGTAGCCGATACACGGGTTGAAGCATTCTGATATGCATGAAACGCTGCAAATTTTTTCACTGGGGTTTATTATTCGATTGGCTTGCGTTCATGATTTGAATTTCTACAAAGCTTTGGAGTGTGTGTTTCACAGGTGATGGAGCGATTATTGAATTTCAGGAGGCACACGAATATGATCAACTGATCAATCCAAATGGGTATTTTGGTTGAGAACAGATTCACGTGCTCTATGCATATCTCCTGAAATTCAATAATCGCTCTATCACCTGTGAAACAGGGACACTCCAAAGCTTAGTAGAAATTCAAATCATGAACGCAAGCCAATTGAATAATGAACCCCAGTGAAAGAATTTGCAGCGTTTTAACATAGAATCGTTGAAATAGTAAATTAGATTTTTGTGGTAGAGATAAGAGTCAATCATGCATAATTAGAAGATTAATTCAAAATTAACATACATTAGATGTCCAGATTAGTCCACATGGATAGGAACATCTTCCCAAAGTTTTGACAGTCCAATTAATTGCCTCGGGCTGAACAACTTTGGAGAGGTGCACAATATTTTTTGAATAAGAAGGGAAATGTCACAGCCGCTCGTATTGGCTGGTAGCCAGGGTCGGATAATTTGGCTCGACCTCTGAAACTGAGGCGCACTAGCAACTGCACTGACCCTCAAGATTCTACGTAGCACGGAGAAACTTCTTTTTCGATTATAAACCGCCGAATTTCGTTAGCATAATACTTTCAAAAGCCTGAAATATCTTTTAAAATTAGGTTGGTTTAGGTCTAAGTTTTCAAGTACGCGGAATTCGAAAACGAATAGCAAACATGTCGACCGACGTTCTAATCTTATTGATTCGTTGCAGAATTAGTAACTCATGTTAGTGGCTTACAAGGGGGACTAACTTTGAAGATAGTCTGTACAAATCAAGTGCTCAAAGTTTGTTCTAATATTAAAATGTGACACTTGTTCTAGCACTAAGTCGACCACCAAGATTTGGTTGACAAAGCTCATCTCGTAGGGATAATAAAAAAATCATAGACAACATTTTTTAGTCGTCAATTAAATGAGAATCATCTATATATGGGTGTAGTACATGCTACCGCATAGCCGTAACTTGGCTGTAACGAGGGTAGAAACATTATTACAGAAAACTTAAAAGATATTAATACATAAATTGTTATTCCGGTTTCAAGCACATAATGAAATTCATCTTCAGCTAATTTCATTTTCTTAGGATGTAATTGCCGTGGCTTACAGTATACGGGCTGTCCGCGAGTATCAATATAGTGGTTATATCAATATAGTTGGTTCGTGTTTCATTTCTTGGTACCCAAATTGGTTTTGTTAGATCTGGAAATTTGTTGAAAAAGGTTGAAAAACAACAATTACCGCATTTTTGGCCAAGTTGGAAAATGTCGCTCATTTTTGAGGAGCGACTGCTGCTAAACCAATTTCGTCGGAGTTTTTTTTTCTTTCGAAGCAGAATTTGAAGGGCTTTAATTTATGTATGAGTAATTTTTTCTGCAGGACGCAGGTCTTAGAGGTACAGGCGTAAAACGGAAAATGTCCAAAAACGTTTTGCCAACGCAGCCAACAGTTAAGCTCATCATCTACGGTAGTGCACACTCAGATCCCAAGTATTTCAGTTCATTTGAAAAGATTAATGTAACTATGAAATCCACCCCCCCCCCCCCCCATTCTTTTTCATACTTTTACTGCCCAAATAGACCAGTGATTTACGTAGAATTTCGTTACTTCCATTCCACCTATTTTATATCCACCTGAGCATCTCTTTGTGACATAGTTACGGAATCATTCAGCATTTACTGCAATATCACCTCTCGGCAAAAGTGAGTTGCGCAAGCTTCCTGCCATTCCTCCTAACGGCCTTGATCATTCAGCTGGCCAACTGAGTATTTAGTTGCTTTAGAGATGTTGCCCATTTTATCATGCCCGCTCTCTCCGCTTCTGTAGCTCCCCCGAACGTCCAAAACTTTCTCGCCAGTTTCCGTCCCAGTCCGGTCTGTCAGGGTCGTGTGAACGTGTTTCATCATGCACAGAATGCTGTTCCCGACATCTAGTGGATCTAAATCGAGTTCGTGGAATCCAAATAGCGTCAAAACACGAGAAAATGACACCTCTTATATCAGGTCTACAAGATAGTGAGGCACATTTAGGGAACGAAATTGATATTAACTCACTCGGTCATTCTAAATATTTATATGACCAAGAGCAAGTATTGTTTCTTCCATAAATATTCTATTTGTGAGAAATCTCAATAAAAATTAAACAAATTTACAATATAATGTATTTAATTATATGCATTACAACATACGACTTTTATTCCACTACATTAACGGTAATTAATCCAATTCAGCACACATTCCCGTTCTGAATTTGCGTTATAGAGCATCAGTTCACTAATGGATCATCCTAATGATGGTAATTAATGACATCGAGACAGAATTTGCACTATTTGCCAACTACAGAGATTTGACTTAATCAGAAGGTAAAATAAGAATGATTGATTGAGCGGGTAGGTTTGAGCGAAAGGATTTTCTCAAGGTTTCTTAGGATTTCTTAAGACGGTGAAAAGAAATGTCGGTATTGGTGTTTGTCATGATATCGATTGAGCGGTAGGTATTTTCCACTACTAGCCAACAGTAAACATACTATAATGATGAGATCGGAGGGGAAAATCTGATAATGATGATATCCAGCAGAGCAATCAATACAGCGATGAGAATTCATCAACTCAGAGGCGAATGAAAATACCCTACAAACGAGACATAACTAAGAATAAATGATGGATGACTAACCTTATAACATGTGAGTGTTACCGTAAAAGTCCAAAGAGCAGTAACTGTTAAGATTTCTCGGAAAATTTTCATCGTTTCAATATTGCTGGTGAAAGCCCGAAATCTATGTGAAAAACGGGCATTTACCGCTTGACAGTTGGTTAATCTTAGGATTGACGGACCAATTTTGTGCATTCTTGGTCGTGGCTGAGCGATGCTGGGCCCTGGTGACCATATACGCCTCTCGGACATGTCTTTCTACTGGAAATTAATGCATGAAAAGATCGATTCCCCTTCGCTCCTGAGCAACGTGAACCTTGCTGTTCCTCGATCATGCTCCCGAACACAAATCGTTTTCACCGCTCTGTTTTCATCAACAAAATATTAGTACAACCGCCCACTGTGCAGACTACCCATAGAAGCTAACCTCTTAATCAATCAATTCCCAAATAAAGACTTTTTTTCGATCTTTTAATTCTATTCGTTCTTGTCTTCATAGTAGTTTGTAAAAGTTGCATCTTCTCACGAAGAGGGGAACCTACGAGTGACTGACCGTTTGCCAGAAAAAAGGGTAGCTTGGGAAAAACCAACAGCTCGAAGCAGCATGGGGAATTCGGAGTCCATTAAAGGCTTTAAATATTTTCACATAGGAACAGGATTAACGGTCAATGAGGTACCGATAGCGGCGAGTATGGTCCCATTACCTGCGGGCCTTGAATACGAGTCAAGTGTGGTTTTCAAGAGGTAATGACCCAAACACTGAAAAACTCTTCGTGATCCAAAACCATTTCAGATACATCTGACAGGAATTTTTAACGAGAGAAAATAAAACTGTTCATTTTTCATATTTTACAACAATGTTTATGACTGTTCATTTCAATTGATCCTTACGGGAGCTACTCTGAAATATTTTCGCTTACCAACAAGTAGCGCTGGAAATTTTGCATCAAACGATACCAGAAAGTCAAAATGCAAAATATCAGTTAGGTCTTGTTGTTTTGCAAGAACTCGGAAAGGTCCGGCCGTATCTCTGGTAGGTCATGGTGCCTGCCACTTCACCCTCGATTTATAATCTTGATACAAGAATTACTATTTTAACGGCAATGCATGGATTCCTAAATCAATATTTTCCAAATGCTCCGAGATTCTGCACAAACTCGTTCTAGATCAGGATCTCGCTCCTGCCACTAAGTTTCTTTTACCGGTGGATAGAGAGTAAGTATCCCGGGGGTAAAATGTGTGTCCCGGGATGATGGAAAGCTGTTGTGCATTAGGTCATCATTGCGCTATTAGAAGGCAGAGGCCAGGCAGGATCTTCACCGGAAGACGCCTCCGTCGCTCCCCGCCGAGACGTTTTGCCCCTTATCGCGTCCGTTGTCTCATTCCTTGGCGGTGAAAGCCTAAAGTCCGTGTTGTGAGGAAGGCGCGGTGGTGTTAGGGGTCAAAAATCCGCTAACGGATATTCGACACACACAAATATGAAAATACGCACCCAATTTGAATTTTAAAAAATCTACCAAGTTGGGTCGACACACAAATCATTAAATTATTTTAAAAATTGTAAGGTAACCGATTTGTCTACATTATTGAATGTGATTCACAGTTCACATTAATGGAATCTTAATACACTCCAAGCTTTGCACAAGTGTGCATTAAACTATGCACCTCTAGACCAAACACCCGACCGAAGAAAAGACGTTACTAAAAAAAACGAGCGCATCAGCAAAAACCTCGAAAAAGTAAGTTTTTTAAACAGCATTTGATCGTGTCAGGCGAGTGGGGCTGAAAAGACGTTAGGACCAAGTAAGCCCTAAGCAGAATTCATGTGCAAAAGAACGGATTTTTAACCTCTATTCAGGGCTTTTTATGGCCCATTCGACGGTCGAACATTGCAGATTTGTAATCTGAGCACCTTGAAATTTAAAGTGACAAAATTTGAGAGGCTTTTAAATAACTTTTGCTATACGATCACGGAGATGATGGAAAATAATAAACCAATAGGTATTTATGTACATGGTCACCTGCATTTCGTCGAATTTAGGAAAGATAATTCATCTTACTAACAGCAAAAATTACTACGATTAAATATTGACAAAAAACAAATACTTAAGAGGAAAAATTTCTTGCTGTTAATTTTGCACAGTTTTTGAAAGTTTGGAACGTTTTTGCACAGATTGAAAGGCGATTTCGAGCAAAAGTACGACTCACTAACGTATGGAGTAAGAAGACGTTATTTGCAAAACTTACCATATACACACACAGAAATATTTGGAGGGGTGGGGGTCTCGTTTACGAACAGAAATTGCGATTATTTGCTACGGGTGAATTTCTACGAATTTGAAACTCACCCCAGTCCATCCTAGGTCAAAAATGACTAGGAAAATTACTCCTCACTTGAGTACGTCAGCAAACCTCTCACCGTTTACTCGTGTCAGACGAATGGGCTGATAAGACGATGGGAACAGCTAGACCCTAAGCAGAGTTCATGAGCAGAAGAACTGATTTTTTTACATTGATTTCAAGTCCTTTTAAGGCCCGTACTGTAGACAAACATTGCAGATTTGTACTAGAGGCTTTTAAAAAACGCTGCATATTCTTGCAGTGGAAGAATTTGCAGCTTTTTTTTTTTTTTTTTTAATGGTTATCAGAATGCTTCAACCCGTGGATCGGCTACAAAGCCTTTTAGGAGTTCACTCCAGTATCCACATTACTACATCACTACGTCACTAGGTTACTGATATCAACACAAAAACAATAATAAACCAAAATAACGCGAATGTTGGCACCATAAATCGGGCCATAGATCGAGAATGCGGACCTGGGGAAGGGCTCATTCGATTCCTCGTGAAGTGTTCTTCAAAAAGAGTACAAATTTAAGCCGCCTTGACTTTTTTTGAGGTTTTTAGGGATTTTACAAAACTTTGACAACCCTTGAAGGGCACTTTAAATTAAGTGAGAGAGCTGGCTCAAGAATTGGGGCGTCGCCGGACCAAGATGGATTTTTCCTGAAAATTTCAGCTTTTTTGCTTCAGCCGTTTGGGAGAAATCGTGCGTACGGTGTACAGCGGACGGAAGGAAAAATTTTTATTGCAGATTCGGATTCTACACTCTTTGAAACGTAAACCATGAAATTTTCAGGGGGGGTTAGAATTTTTTTTTTCCAAGAGCGATTACAATGGTTCATTATTGAATAATAAACCAAAACTGTGGCCATTACTGCACAAAGGCATTATTGAAATAATACATCAATAGGAATTCATTTACATAGTCACTCGCTATTCGGCAAATTTACTACAGATAATTCTCTAAAAAATACCAAAAACTACTTCTGTTAAATCTTACCAAAAATAGCTCATGAGAAAAAATAAAACTTGAAAATTTCTTCATTTTACTTTTGTATAGTTTTCGAAAGTTTGGAACTTTTTTGCACAGACTAACAGTAGGAACCAACGGTACAACTCACTGACGTATAGAGTAAGTAGCCATTGTTAGCAAAATTTGTCTTATACACAGACACAGAAATATATTCTCACGGATTCTATCTTATAATGGTCTGAAACGGAATGCAGGTAGTTTATTTTCCCGAACAAACGATAATATAATGACGTAACAGATGAGAACTCGAGCGTCTATATCGATGTAGCACTGTAACTCTGTGTTGGAGAGGTATTGCGATAAAATGGCTCATGAATAGTGTAGATTTTCACCATTTTTCGTAGCTTGGGGCGTGCACATTCTTCTTGTGCAGAACTTCTGATTCACGATAAGGCTCCACTTCTTTCTCTTTGTATCTCTTCTAGAATTATTTAATATCAATGAAAAGTCAGTCTGCCCCGAATAGTAAGCTCGTTTGGTCACAAGATACTGTTGAATTGTGGAAAACAACAAGCAAGTTCAAGATATTGAACTCTTACATTTCTGTGGTGCCCATAGGACATTATGTATGTAATATGTAACGGTTAGCTCGTTTATTGAGAAGCGGTGCCTCCACGTCAGTCAATATTAACTTTGTTAGGTTGATGAAAAGGGTGTGGTCGTACCTACTCGTGGTAAGTAGGCGGACCAACCTCGTCCCGTAGATTAATGGAGGTGAGATGAGTCGGTCATGCAACCAAAGGCCCCTAATGGTGTCTACGTAAAGTACAAGTACCTAAATATATAACTTCCCTTCATCCCGTTCCAATATGAGCATTTAGGCCGCTCGTTACAACCTCCTTCTCCTCCTTTCCAATTTTCCATTCTATTACTCATGTTCCGATGATAGCTGGGCACCACTATAAAAGGTGTACCTACGCCATCTATGATCAACAGCAGATATGATATATTTAAATGATTAGTTCTACATACATTGTAGTACTACAGGAAGTGTCAACTGCAGTTAATGAATGGACTGGAATATGGCGATTAGAACTCAATAAAACCCAATGAAATCCCGAGAATTCCAATAGCAAAAGGATTGCAACAATATCACATACATTAGAAGGTACCAAGCCGTATGTGATTTCTGCAAAATACCAAAGGATGACATTGGTCGCCAAGCTTATTTGGAAATAGAGTGTGAAGAAGAAAAAGAAGAACTGACAATCAAATTAAGAAAAATACAATCGCTAATGAGTTGTTCTCGCAACCCGACATCTGCTGCAACAGTGCTGCTAAACAAAACATGAATCAGAGCTGCCTCCCGAATAAACCAATGGAATTCAACTATGGGGATAAACAGCAAAAATAAACATTCAAATGAAACAAAACTTTCATAATAAAGTACTTCGGGCAATCGTTAATGTACGTGGGAAAAGTTGATCTTCATTGAGTACCTCAGGTGGTACCCTCACAGAGGTAATTAAAAAATATACCACAACCCATGAACGAAGGCTGCTCAGGCATACGAACCCAGAGGCCCCCTCCATTGCTTGGTACCTCACAGCAAGTAAAGCGAATGAAGAGGAGCGAGCCCTTCATCTTGGTTGCTGATTTCTAGCTCTATTGCTATACTGCAAGCAGTGTTGTGGTATTCGTCAATGAACTGATACCATAGTGTGCAGCGATTCCTGGAATACGATACTTCATCGGCTCCGCCTCCGCGGGCGCTCCCCCAAGAGGCGCGTTGTGAGACGAGTTGATCCCTAGCCGTCTCATAACTGGTAAGTCCCCTTTCCATATTTGCGGTTTCCTTAATACAACCCAAATTCTCTCTCGATTTCATATCGGACCTATATCAGATTCAATAAATCTTTATAAACTCCCATCCGATTTGTTATTCATAAAAATACCCAATTCACCATTAATTTCTATTTTCAAGTTTAAATTATTGAAATAGTAAATTAGGTTTTTGAGGTAGAAATAAGTGTTAATTATCATAGATAATTCCAACACTATTTCAAGTGAAAAAAGTTCAATTGTTCGAACTGAATAGCCAGAACGTAATGCCAAAACGTGTACAATGTAGTAGTAATATAAATAAAACGCTCGGTTTAAATACATTCAGGGCTTCATAAATGACCTAAACAGAACTACAATGAACAGGACGCAACATCCCTGATCATCACTCAAAATACAGTGGAAGGAACTATCGGAAAACCGGCCTGAGAATACAACGTATTTGCATTTGAATACCAGGCTTTGGAATATGGGGGCAGCTGAAATGAGTAGTGAGAAGGCTTGCCTCTAGACATTTTCAACGGTAAGAACCCTTCGGGGTCCAATCCATCCATGATTTCGGTCCATCTCCAAATATTGTGAAGCCATCTTTTGGATTTTGAATATATTTCCCAAGTTTTGATTATGTTGTTGATATCCAAAGTGGTTGGTATGTGGAGGAAATCCCAACAGAGAACATCAAGAAAGTAAAGGCGATACAAGCAGGCAATAACAATAGGAACTAAGTGATTCATCAACCAGGCGAACATGGAAGATTTTGTGTTGGATAGCCAATAACCGAGTTTCCAAGTCTACAGCTATATCTACACAACCAGTTGAAAATTTATTGGTGAAATCAAAATCGACTACTCGTTTTAAACAAGACACAAGATGTTTCTGTCTTATTAATATTCAAACACTGGAGCCTCCTCCTGGAGGATATGTTAACAAGCTTCGATGGACTGCCTCTCACAAAAACTATGTTGATATTATCAGCGTATTCAACAACAACACAATTTGGATGAATGGTGGAAATGTGAGATGGAGATTCAGTTATAAATATGATGAATGGGAACGGCCTACAATACTTTGTTATGGTTTACCTCCTCTATCCAGAGGTTGATGATGATTCCCATTCCTCATGGCTTTGATCCAGATATGAAGTAAACCACTCAAGGGCAACACCACTCATAGATGTGTCGATTCACTGGGTAATCAAAAACAGACATAATTCGGGATTTGGCATTTGAAGTTACAATCTAATCTAATTTCAGAGATACTGTCAACTTCCAAGAGATTTGCCATCATATGAGTGCACGTAGGACGAAACACCTTGATCCACCCTGTTCGACAACAAATAGTTTGTACTAAGTAGGTGAGTAATTGACTGTTTACCATTCGAACGGTTTGGAAAGTATTGATTAAATGGGAGAACGTGTGAAGGAAAAGGAGAGAGATACCCTCCGCCACCTTCTATAAAGTCATCGATGAATGGAGCCTAAATTGCAGGCAGTAGAAACCCCTGCTACCAGCCAGTTAATTTGAATCTACAAGTAGAACGAGAACAACCAATTATAAGACAAGAACCAGTTTAATTTCACCGCCACGACAGGTAAAATCGAATCGAACTCGATCAAATTCCCAGGGGGCAAACACCGTTGGGTCGCCAAGAAGTCTGGAGAGTAACTAAATAAAAATCATTCCGGTTTTGGGGGAAAGATGAACTATATTCAAGAACGAAAAAAAAACGGCTTATAAGATTCATAATTCATGAATGGAGAAAAAACGTCTGCCAATTGGGGAGGGCAGCAACGCTTTCACATTGTACGTTATTGTAACATAGTCGTACGGAATTAGTTGAAATACAAAGTACAAGTCAAAATTTATTAATGAAAATACAACAATAATGTACCTAATTACTGGCCGTGCCTGGCATCAACCCAGGTATATTTGTCCTAATTACAATTCTATGATATGGAGGTACGAGGTGGCGAGTGCAGATAGTCTACCTAGACAGCTTCCAACATACAAATATCAGTGATTTACGTGGAAGGGCTATCAAATACAGAAAAAAACCTCTGATTTGAAACAATATGCAGCATTTTTGTCTTTTTCCCCCTTGGTCGATCAAAAGGTTCATTACTGGAATATAATGAAACAACATCAAATATTATTTACCTACCTACCTTTCGCTACTTGAACTTCAAACTTTCAAAATGAGAATTGGAATATCTGTTGAATCTTTGATCATTATATGGGGTGGAATGTTGGGTTAGTTGGGATTTGTGAAAAGTATAAATTGATATGCCAAAAGCTCGAAGTGGTATGCCAGAAGTTGAAATTGAGTCGCCGAAAGTTTAAATTGAGATGCCAAAAATATTAAAATTGATTTGTACCAAAGGTTCAAATTAATTTGCCAAAATTTTCAATTTGATAATATGCCCAAAATTCAAATTGATTTTGCCAAACTAATCTGATTTTAATTTTTTTCCCTAACTATATATATGTATGTATGTAAGTACGTTTTGTGAGTGTGTGTGTGTGATTTTATTCTTCCGGCAGCCAAATTGCTGCTCCGTCCTCCAGCCCCAGTCCTCGTACGTGTTTCCTCGGGCCCCTTAACCTCATGGAAACTGCTCGATGAACCGAGAATTGAGTTTTCACTCGTGCCCACATCATCACCTGGGAGTAGGATTTCGACCATTTGTTGGCGAGGCGTAAGGAAACGTTGTTCAGGAAGGCTTCGTGTTCTTTATGCAACGCGCCATCGCATGCAACGACGAGTGGCGTGAAAGAATCTTTATTTATATTGCATATCAATTAATAAATCCTTATTAATCTTACATTCAAGACTTCAAAGGATTAGGGTTGCCAATCGATTTTCGATTTTTTGTGAGGTTAAATCGATTTTTATGAATGGCCAGTTGATGAATGTTAGCAACATTTTTTGATTTTCAAGTACTTACGTCCTTGTTGATTTTCAAGTTCCCGAGTTGTCTTTTCAAGTTAAGAAACCTGCGAAGTCCTTGCATCATGGATTTATTATTCATTTGGACGTAATACATGTAAATATATATTATAGACATTTATCAAAACAGCGCCTTTTTTTCTCCAGGGGAGTATTGTATATTTCGTATCATTCGGACGATTTTTAGAGCATTTTGGTTTCTGCTCCCAATTTTACGGTAGTTATGGTAAATTTGGAACGGTTTGTGCAGGAAGGATTGGACCTCCGATTTTTTGAAATTCTTCAATACTTTTTCCAATAATGTTTTGGATACCACAACAAAGCCAAGTGATCCATTCAGTCATGAGATCGATAACAGTCAACGAATCTGTTGCTAGAGAGTTGAACTAATTAGTTCCACTAATTGCTAATAGAGCGCATTGTTCATCGATCAATAATATTATTGGAAAAATATTAATATTTTCCAGATATTTCATAAAAATTTTGAATCATTCGGGGGATTTCAAGAGAAGCTACAGGTGTTTTAAATATATCACATTTGTGCATGCGCAAATGACAATCGCACGATTTTGATGATATTAGAACTATACCTTTACACAATTTCCGGTTTTACTCCGATTTTAAACGATTGTTTGGCCTCCATTAATTGGTACAATCGATTTTAGACCGCTTAAAATCGATTTTGGTGGTTCGATTTGACTATACTACAAAGAATCCACTTCAGTTCCTCGTGGCAACACAGTACATTAAATGTACAAATACAAATACAAATTTTGTATTCTCTTCATTTCGTAAGGAGTAGCGAAACCCACGGTCCCTCTCCTTCATTACCTTCATTATTGGCTCAACGCTTTGATTCCAGAAAGAGAGAAGATGATTACAATTATAAGATATGGAGGGCGAGGTGAGTGTAGGTACCAACACTACGTCTAACATGCAAATATCGATGATTTACGTAGATGGGATATCTAAAATAGAAATAGCAAATCTCTGAATGACAATTTGCAGTGCTTTTTTTCTCCTTAGCCGATTACAAAGGCAGGGATGCCCATAGGGGGCTGTGACGCAAACTGCACTGACGCACCAGGAGGGTGTTTGAGGGGGGGGGGGGGGTAATGTTGATTGAAACAGTGTTTAATGTTTTTATGAATTTTACGATGTTATTAGTATTTGTTTCTTACCTTCTTGAATGTTACCATTGAGAACACGTTGTTACCTATATACAGAATCTCAATTTACACGCTTTGTCTATTGCCGACTGACAAAGGTATTATTGAACATCTAACTTACAATGTGAAACAAATTGAAATATGTTGTTTCCAGGAAGTCTGTATCTGTTGAATCCCTATTTGTTTTGAATATCAATTAATAAGATAATCTTATTAGTCTTACATTCGAGACCTCAAAGGATCCACTTTGATTCCTCGTGGCAACACAGGTACATTTGTATTCTCTTCATTTCGTAAGGAGTAGCGAAATCCACGCTCCCTCTTCTTCATTATTGGCGTCGGTACCAGATAGAGAGAAGATGGGAGGAGGGAGAACGAAAAAAACTGGGACATCTCTCGGTCACGGTGCCGATTCGCGAGTACCCGCAGTGCGCCAAGTAACAATTAAGAGGTCTAAAAGGTGCGGAAGCTCCTGTAAAAGCGGGCGCCGTTGAAAAATCGCCGAGGACGCAACTATTCTCTAGGCAAAACTGTCAAACCGTGAAAAAGAGAAACAGGGTTTTACATCAGAGAACGCGTTATCCACGGTTTTCACCACAAGAGGAGGCAAAGACCCTCTTCCCACCTTCCATCCTATTTTTTTTTCTTCTTTTTTAAAGGCTTCCAACTATGCAGTAATGTAACGGTGCGGCTTTCCACACTTTCGTCACCTTTGAAGGGAGGCTTGCAAGTGTTTTGGGGGCCTCTCGGGGCTGACGTTGTGTGGAACGCACACTGCCCTCCATTCTTCGGATACGGCAAAAGGGGGTTACGCGGCGATGTGGTCGACAATAGTGCGGGCCCGGGTCCTAACTTGATGTGGACATTGGGGGTTTTTGAATAGGGCGAATGCGTTCGGGGCACGTACACGAGGGCGCATTACATAAAATATTACGAAGGGAGTGTGTTCGGTTGGAGGTGACAACCAAGTACGTACATTATGCAATTTAACGAGACACATAGGCACCCGAGAGGCCTGGACGGCCATCAACTTCGACGTTCGACGGGAATCGAGAACACTTGCTTCGAAGCCAAAAAGGTTTCAAGGAAAGGGAAGAGGGAACTGTGATAGGGAATATCTATCACTTTCCCGGAACTTTCAAAACTCAGAGGGTTCCAATAAGAGGAAAAGTCTAAAAGAGCAAGAAAAAAAGCAGAGAGGGGAAATGCTGAATTGTTAAGAGGTACTAACTAACATGCATTTCCCATTTCCCAAAAATGTTCTGCTACCATATAACATGGAGTGGTTACTAATTTTTTTCAAATAGTAGACGTTTTTTAATAAATGACCTAATAATTGGAGTTTCCTTCATCTTGGCCCTTGGATATTGAAACTCAAGCCCGAATCGGTATTCTGGAAAAAACTTCACAAGTTACACACATAGCATACAGGTTGACGACACGTTCGTTAAGCTATTAGCCCAGAACGGCAGTACAACTGGGTGTCTCAAAAGGATGACACATTTTCTAAATCATCGTCTCATCGTCTTTTAGCCCTATCTATAAATTATATTGTACCTCTGGGGACATGCTCCTTCTATTCGAATTCCCACCATGGTATCCAGAATAAGTGATTGCTAGTTCAGGTTCGGCAGTCTGGGGTCATATTTTCTAAATTGAGAATACCTGGCTTTAAAGTAAAATTTGATAGCCTAGTGGACTGCCCGTTATGGAATGTTTGTGAACCAGACACCATCCTTCATTTTCTTTGTGTATGTCCCTCCGTGGTGGGCGTGTTTCCTTTTTTCTATATAATGAACAGTCTCATAATGAACTCTCTCCTCCGTTGTGTACTAAAGATATATTGACATGCAGACAGACAGATTTTGACAGATTTTCTTTCGTGTTTCCGACCTTCCCTCGCCAAACTAACATAACTGCCTCATTCTGGTTCAATTTTTTCAATAATGAGCCTTTGTAATCGACTCAGAAAGAACACATACTATAAACCCCCCCCCCCTCAAAAGTTGTTGGTTCACATTTCAAGATTTATGGATTTCACAAATTGAATCAATAAATTAATCCGTCCGAAGTTTTTCTCCGAAAATACTGAATCAAAGTTTACGAAATTATGCTCAAAAATTCAACATCGATCCGGAATATTCCAGTAATCTCGGCATCTTGATTAATCAACCCTAAGGGATTATATTTAAGAATTAATCTCGAAACCACAAAAATTTACGAAGTTATAGTTTGATGTAGACAGGAATTAGTTCCGTGAATCGACCATTGTACAGTATTTTCAAGTTGAATTAAACCTTTCCCAAATAGTATTTTTTCTGAAATAATTAAACCTCTCAAAAAGAGGGCATATAATAGAAAATAAGTAAACGGCGTAACAACCAGTGAAATAGCAGAGATTTTTTACCACCATACTCAACGATTGCCACGCTAGAGATTTAATTATTCCGGAAAAAGGTTGAATTATTTTGGAATAAAGAATAATTGTATTGGTAAAAGGTTAAATTCAATTGGGAAAATTTTTCATAGTATCGGAAAAACTTCAATTCTTTTGGAAAAAGGTTTAATTCAACTGGAATATGCCATATCAGTTATTAATTAATCGCGTAAATAAATGAGATAATCCATGTGACAGATAGACTGGTCTCCTAAGTTGTATGTAATTGTAATCCTGAGGAAGATTTATAAATAAATCAAACATATGGCATTATTCGACTGACTCTCGAAATCATTTATTGGAAATAACGAAGTTTCCAACAGTCCCCTCGAATTAGTAAATACTCTGAACTTAGGGAAGAGAGAAAACACGAGAAAAAAATGTTAAAAGTAGAAAAAACGGGATTTTAATGGGAGTAAAAAAATTGTTAAGGCGCAACAGTTGTTGTAGAATCGACTCCTGGATTTCTGGCCAACTTAGTGGACAACTTGTATATTTACCTACTGTTTATAAGAAACTCATGCCTACAGATTCACGACGTAGCAACACATTCCCTGGTTCAAGTATGAAAAGTAAAAGGTACACAACCATGAAAACCTACCAAAAAGTAGGCTTGAAACACTACTAAACCGACTTTTTCCAGCTCACATAAATTCTGTCCTCTGACTTTCTCTTAACTGTAGGTTTTATGCGCGTGCAAAAATCTCGAAACCGCTACTCAAGTTGAAACCTTCATACTGATGATGACCTGATCCTCCGAACCGGTTTCTCTAGACTCGCGCTAGCGGGCGGGACGGTGGGACTGGTGTGCGAATCAAAATTAACCGTAGGTCCTTCTTGCTGAGTGATTTTGCTCAACTTTCTTCTACCTTTTTGCCTATGATTTATTTAATAAGTTATGAGGAAAACGTAATAAATAGGAAAGTTCTTCATGAATATGTAACACGGCACCTGTAGATATACTGCTTAACGGTACACCCAATGAGCAATCTAAAATTAGTTGACAGTAGCAAAACTCCGAGGGTAATGGACATATTTTGATGACATTTTCAGGGATTATACGTGTTAGCGCTGAGATGTTCCATCCGAACTTTCATCGACTTCTCAGATTCATCTGACCCAATTCCGTTTAAACTTCGGAGTCGTTGTGTTTCAATTTATATATTTGGGAACATATGTGTTCCATTTTATCAAAATAAAATTCGTAGGATATAGTGGTATACGAATTTTATAGCGTTGGCACTGGTGAAACAAATCTATGTTAGTGGAATGACAAATATATTAGGTTAAACTCTACGAAATCCTTCATCAATGAAGTACATACGGGTTTTACTTTTATTCATTGTAAGCTATAGTCGTAATAAGGCTCTTGCTGTCATTATTCCGCAGCAAAGTCAAATTTTATCCGTCAAGAGCCAAACGAAATTCGGAAATTTCAATTGGCACTTGTGGCAACCCTGTCTACGGATCTTAAAACCCCTAGGCTACCTACAAATGGTCCTTCGATTAACTCAGTGAACGTAGTTACTGTTTTATTGTTATGCATGTTCAATAAAATCGAATTTATGTTATAGTTACAGTTACTTTTATGTTCATACGCGTTACGTAGTGAGTTTTCAGTGGGTACCCACATTTCTTACCCTAACAAGTAAACCTTCCCAAGCTTCTGATTGAAGGGGCCGTAAACAACTTACGAGGAGGAAACAAAGTTCTTTGTACCGAGTAGTTAGCGCGATTAAAGCATGTTCCATGGTTTTTTAATTTTAGCTGTAGGCTCAAAGCAAAACTGTTCGGGAGTCCAAGGGGAGGAGCTGATTAACTTGAAGAAAAAACTAACCTAGTATTTTGGGATTAAAATGGAAAGGGATAGTGGTTGTTAGTTGGTTTTTGGTTTATTATTCAATAATAAACCATTGTAATCGCTCTGGAAAAAAAAAATTCTAACCCCCCCTGAAAATTTCATGGTTTACGTTTCAAAGGGTGTAGAATCCGAATCTGCAATAAAAACGCTGCAAATTCTTTCACTGGGGTTTATTATTCAATTGGCTTGCGTTCATGATTTGAATTTCTACTAAGCTTTGGAGTGTGCGTGTTTCACAGGATAGAGCGATTATTGAATTTCAGGAGGCACACAAATATGATCAACTGATCAATCCAAATAGGTAGTTTGGTTGAGACCGATTTACGTGCTCCATGCATATCTCCTGAAATTCAATAATCGCTCTATCCTGTTAAACACGCAGACTCCAAAGCTTAGTAGAAATTCAAATCATGAACGCAAGCCAATTGAATAATAAACCCCAGTGAAAGAATTTGCAGCGTTTTTTTATTGAACCTCAATACCCCCCACAATAAAAACATCTATAATTTATCAAGTCCTTTGGCACTCGTATTGCGTTAAAACTTCCCCAAATCCTAATTTAAACGATGTAGCCAAAGGTAGACAGATGTAGAGGGGGCACACAAATATCATCAACTGATCAATACAAATAGGTGTTCTGGATGAGAACCGATTTACGTGGTCTATTCATATCTCCTGAAATTCAATAATCGCTCTATCACCTGTAAAACACGCACACTCCGAAGCTTAGTAAGATTCAAATCATGAACGCAAGCCAATTGAATAATAAATCCCAGTGATAGAATACTTATTTACCCCAGTAATAATATTGAATAATAAACCCCAGAAATAATATTGAATAATATTTACCTATGTATTATCAGCGTTTCATGCATATCAGAATGCTTCAAACCGTGTATCGGCTACTAACTACGAGTACACTACAAGTATTCACATCGGCTATCACTCCAGTATCCACATTCACTACAACTCGACGCTATCGGCCGGACATCACTAGGTTACAAACGAATAATAATAAACGAAAAAACGCAAATGTTGGCACCATAAATCGGGCCATACATCGGGAATGGTTTGAACTACGGACGTGGGGAAGGGCTCATTCGATTCCTCATTTTATGTTCTTCAAATAGGAAAATATTTAGGCCGATTCGACTAGTTTTGAGGTTTTCAGGGATTTTACAAAACTTTTACAGCCCTTAAAGGGCACTTTAAATTGAGTGAGGGAGCAGGAGGCACACAAATATGATCAACTGATCAATCCAAATAGGTATTTTGGTCGAGAACAGATTCAAGTGCTCCATGTACATCTCCTGAAATTCAATAATCGCCCTATCCTGTGAAACACGCAGACTCCAAAGCTTAGTAGAAATTAAAATCATGAACGCAAGCCAATTGAATAACAAACCCCAGTTAAAGAATTTGCAGCTTTTATCAGGTTTTTGGTATCGGTGTTCGGTTAAGTTTTTCGATTCCTTGTGCCATAGTAAAGACGAAGATTAACTCTATGTGCAAGTAGTTGTATATACGCAGTAATGTAGTCCCCAACTCAAACCGCTGGAATCTGGTTGAGACTTAAGGGTGCCAGTGATATAAATAACGTCCACTCTCGTGATTTCTTTCGATGCTAACCAACGCTCGCGTTTCACCTTCCGATGGTCGAAACGCAGTCAACGCAGGGGAAACCGCCGCGGTAATTCGTGCGACCACTCGGTTCGAGGTCGCCAAGATAAAGAAGGCGAGAGGGTTCTCTATTAGGGAGATTCCGCGCTTTTTGAGCGGCCGGGATGCGATGAGAACAAAGGCCCAGAACAATGATAGGGTACCACATTCGAAAGGCAATACGCCACACTAGATTCCTCCGGCCCTGGCATTAGCCCGCCGAATCGCGTTCAACTTGCGTCAGCGGAACGCGACTTGGGGTCCCTTCCCCGGCAAATTATTTCCTAATACACAGAGAAGAATTTTATGTTCTCCATAATAGAGTTCAACATTTGCCAAGTTGAATCCACTACCTAAGCTTTTTGGAAAAATAATCGAAAATAACTTTCAACCTCTGCCGAGTTGTATGGATGGAGAGGGAGGCTTCCTCATACACAACATAAATGTATAGATCGTTAAATTGCATTATATATTCTTGAAAGGTTTTAAATCTTGAAAACTGTAGAATATAAGCTTGTTTCACGATTACAGCAACGTTTCACAACATATAAATGCTATTGGGCACGTTCCCGCAGATGTAAACGCCTTCCAATGGGTGAGTCAATGTGCGTTGCATGTCTATCGCTCTAACTCTATAGATGATATGATAATAAAGCGATTGTTTGGAAATTTATATAAGGTTATAAAACCGTTTTTTTCCTATACAATCCTCCGAATTTCAGTGCAACCAAACCATGAGAACCTGAGAAAATGATGCTTGGTGGGTTTTACGTTCTCGTTTGGGTAGAGTGAAGAGTTTGCGTGTTGATTTTTGAGCGATGATTTCTTATGGAACTATCGACAGCATTCCCTGAAACTGTCATCGAAATTGGATGAAAACTATACGAATCAGGGTCTCTATAAGGGTTTCAGGTTTATGCATGCCCCGCAACCAATATTGATGCGATCGAGTTGAAATTGATTAACGGCTTGATTAATTCTTCTCCCACAATT